>CAEMYA010002140.1:2788896-2804684 GCA_903131615.1 Diplodus sargus | reverse complement strand
AATGTGAAAAAAAGCCTCTAGCATATACATGTATACATTTAACAGCATTTTAAAATTCATATGTCACAAGTCAAATTTTTAATTCATATGTGAATACAATTTTGTCAACCAGAAACAAAATCAACCACATAAATCATAGATTTTGTTTGGATTAAATACTCTATAGTACGAATTAAATAAAACCGGTTCCACAGTTTCATGAAAAATCATTGATATATTAAAACTTTTCTCTTTTCTCGTAACTCCCTCAGTCAGGAAGCCCCCTCCCGCTGGAAATAGGTTCATGCACCCCTGTTGAAGTATTGCACTGAATGTTATCCAATGCCTTTATATCAGATCTATTCTGTTTGCTGTTGGCCCGCTGTGCATCTGCTCTCTCTTTCATTATGTCAGGCTGCAGACAACAGTCAGTGCAATTAATAGATGGGTGAGTCAGTGTCCCCCCTGGCCTTTTATTATTCTCATACATGTCCTCCCAGTCTTCTTGCTTTTATACTTGGCACATTACAATGTGTTGACAAATCAGCTCATAGGCGCTTAATGGCACACAACAAGATAATGTCACACATAACAATAATGTCAACCACAGTGGGGGAAAAAATCACACTGAAAAATAGCAGTTCCTGGAAGGGTTCTTGGCTTCATGGTGAGGAAGGAATAATGTGTTCCAACAGTATAGAAACTGGATGGTTTTAATTAATATGTTATGCATAAGAATAAAACACCACCAGCTAACATGTAGATCGGAATGTACAAATCCAGCATCATATCACATACGTTTTCAAGTGATAAGACACAAAACAGCAGAAAAATGTACAACAAGGTAATTCATATGTAATTATAGAACATAGGGCTGCATATTGAAATGAAAAATGTTGTTATATACAGTTATGTACATACATATAGACATGACCACGCATACACCAAGGAACTTATTCTGAAGTGCATTTCTTGTAACTGTCCATCAACACTGACTGTATTTGAGTCCACCTCTCTTCACCCCACTGCAGTCCTGCACCCTTCAACTGCAGCAGCTTGATCCGGGACGTTGTGGTGGAGACGGGTTTCTGTGAAGATGTAAGCACAGCAGCCTCTGATTTCCTGTTGTTTGGCTGCCAGAGTCCCATTCGTCTATTTAATTTCCATGCCACTGGACATTAGCCAGAAGCAGCCTTTATTCTCTCGTCCCTGGGGCAGTCTACTGATCAAGATGCAGTGGGCAGTGATTGTTTCAAAGTCTACTGCTCTTAATCCAAAGAGTTTTCTTTTCGAGGGCAACTTAATTGATTTCTGTCATAGATAATACTTGTTTCAGCAATAAAGCAAAGAAAAGTTTAAAAACAAAAATGTTGCAGAATTATAAGGAGATGGAGGCCGCTGCATCTGCATGCACCTCAGTTGCCAAGGCCCTGGTGAATATATGTGTGGCTGCACTGAAGTGTTAAAAACATCAATTCCCCTAATTAAAGACCAAGTACAGAGCTTGGACAGCCAGATATATGATTTCAGTTGATTATTGATGAATTTTTGAAAAGCAACACCTGTATTTATTTGGAGACATGACTTTGGCCACCTGACAAAGCTTAAATGCTCCGTGTCTTCTTCTTCGTTTTTGGTGAATGTCAAGCGCCACCTACAGGCCTGGAATATGAACTACAGCGTTTTCAGTTGTTGTCAGTGGAGCCGTGTGGACACAAATATTCTTAAAACGATGACGAGGAAGACGGAGAAAAAAAAGATAGTTTTCGACCGTCTGGACGGGGCCTAAGAAAAACCAGGTTCTTTAGAAGATAAATGTTCCACTTTTGCTCAACAGCTAGCCTTCAACTTTGTTGGTCTACTGCACTGTGTTTGGCAGAGAGTGTAGAGAGTACGTGTTTAGAGCAGAGTCCTGCACGGGTTCGGCACCCAACGGGTACCCGATGGGCGACCTGCACAATTTAGATGAAACGGGGGAAAAATAATGTACTGTGTCAGACATGGGTGTGGATCGGGTCGGATGCCTGGAGAGCACAGGTCGGGTTCTGCGATTGCCATTTTCAAGGCGTCACATGCGAAAAAATCATTATTAGCGACACATCTACAAAAATATGCCTGCATTTCAAAATGATAATATAATTCATATGAGCTCATTCATGCGTGCTTGCGCCCTCTCAGAACTCCCATTCCCCACACTGGCTCACTATCATTTTTAAGAATTGCATCCGTCTAATTTTCCTTCTGGTGCGGGTCTGGCGCCGGTATCAATTTATAGCGGGTCGGCTCGGGTGCATAATGTAATTTGTGCTACTGTCGGAAAACGGGTCAGATGCGGTTTTAAGTACGACGGGTACAAGCGGGTGTGGGTTTGCAAAATAAGACCTGTGCAGGACTCTGGTTTAGAGCTTTTAGAGCTGAAAAAAACTGACTGCGACTAAGCCAAACAATAAAGTTACAAAGCAAAAATAATTAGCTACACGGCATTAAAATGATCTGCAGAGTTGAGTGGAATTTAAAAGGCAACATCTTTCATCTGCATTAATATCAAATATTGGTACATTCAGCTTTAACATGCATATCCATTTTTTTTTTTATATGTGTAGTTGACTGTGAATTTGATAGAACACACGCTGAAGAAGGGCGTCTTGCCCAAAATGTCCGTATGGCAAGAATAAACAGTTTGATGGGAGGGGTGTCCCTTATTTATTTTTTGTTTATAACATGCTGTTCAAGCTCAATTATGCTTCGGCTGACGGCTTTAGGCGGGTCAGCGGCATTTTACCTTTAAGCTGCAAATAAAACTGAAAGGAGGACATCAATATTCCTGCTTGAAGCAGCAATTTGTTAAAGTTGGTCGTGACATTTTTTTCCTCAACAACTAAGCTACTGGTGGAGGCAGGCTGCAGCGCAAAGTTCTTAAGAGATCATGTTCTCCAACACTCAATATTGTGCAAGTAGTTTCATTCCAGCATTTTCACTGCAGCTGTAACAAGATTACTATGCAGGCTTAGTCATTGGCAGAGGGCACAGACAGACACACATTCTGCTTATTTACAGGTACACCAACACAAATAAGATAAGTCTGGATCTGGGATACTGTTGGCCTATAAATTGTGCCACTGACAGTTTGCCACAGCTTTGAGCAAAATCTCCCTCTTGCAAGTTATATTATATATAAACCACATATGTTTTTTTAATTACTGAGGAGGTTTTGGAGGTGGAGAGTTAAAAACAACAGCTTTGAAAACGAAAAATGCAGGCGATTTAAAATGGGAAATGAGCAATGGTCTCTCTATTCTACTAAGTCTGACATTTTCATGAATTGCCATTCTACTTCTGCTCCTCCCTATATGGGTTCAGTTGCTCTGTAACAGATTTGCCTGACTTGCCTGTCTTAATTGGGAGTGCTGCCACTCGAATGTTTATCTTGATTAAGCAACTCTGACACACATTAATGCTGTCTAAGATGTTATTTGTAAGGAATGGCCAGAATTCAAAGATAGCTCCAAAACTATAGGTGGCAGCATAACGGCTAACTGCTGCTCAGTATACTGGCTCGTTTAGCTAATGTGAGTCTGCTCGCACTGCAACCTCAGTTTGACCAGGCTCAGCCGCCTTTTAGTGAACAAAGCTGTACAACAGACTGGGATTGAACACAACCTGTGAGACCGAAAGGTTCCAGTTTCAAGACAGGCCATACAGTAAGGAGGTGATTTACAGAGGCTCTGACCAGGAATGTGATTCCGTAGACACCTGCAGAGGCAGAGAAATTAGCGAATCAAGCATCTGCAGCAGCTAAAGATTGTGTGTGGAGCCGGAATATTTCACATCTTGCTCTGTGAATTAAAAATGACTCTGGCCAAACCAGAGGTGACTGTGGAAAGACAAACCAACACTGTGCTGGTGAGTTTTATTTAGTAGATGTGAATTTTGTAGATTTAGAAAAAGTGTGTTTTAGATTGAGTTAACAAGGCAATTAAGCTTGTGTGTGTTAGGCGAAAGGAAAACTAGAATTCAGAAGGTGTACTGTTTGCCTGTTGAGTAGTAACAAAAAGGGTTTCTAAATGGTCCTTGACATTCTATGAGTTTATTCTGGTTGCTTATCAGACTTCTTAGTAACCTTGCCGTGTCTTTAACATATCCCAGCTGAAACTTTGGAGGATATCACACTATCGCCTTTTGTGATACAAAGTGGTATTAGGAGGCAGGAAGGGCTGGGGCTAGCTGGTTAGCATGCTGACACGTGCGCAACAACACTCGACATCAACACTTTTGTCTCTTCACTCTCCATTGACAATGTTAGTTTATTTCTTGAGTGGTTTAAATTCTGGCCGTATCTTACATCGCCCCTGTAAAGTGTTGCATCTGGAAGGAAACCTGACAAAAAGCAAAGAGCCCCCATGGTGAAGTCAATGCTGTGTCATTGCCTTTCGATCAACATGTTTTTCAACTACTGCAAATGTAGAGGATTATGTTGTCTTCGTGGACACATCAATGACACTTATTGCACCTTTAAATATTGAATATGGGCATATCTGCAAGGTTGTTTTGATGTTTGGTAACCTTAGATTACTTTTCTGCTGAATGGCGTGCATGCATCAGTGAGAAACAGCTTCTAATCTTCCATTCAGAAACCAAGGTGAAATGGTGCCATAAAATAAAGTGGTGTTGTTTTTTCCCCCTGGAATTACAAGGTTATTGGCATATCCTTTACAAATCCACAGCTAAAACAAATAAAATAAAGATAGGATGAATACACAACCTGTATATTCCTCCCCAGCCAGTGAAATGTTTTTGTTTATAGTTGCATTAACTGGAGTATTAAAGGCTTGAACATTAGTTCACCAACTGGCAGGCTGAAGTGAAAAGTGTACGTGTGTTGCTAACTCGTGAACAAAGGGAGCGCCATTTTTTCTCATTAAGATCAAGAGTAAACAAAAAACAAATAACATCCAAGAAAAACACCCTCTGAGCATAAATTCCAATCACATGCGTGAGTCATTTTTACTCTCTTTGGCATTTACCCTCGCATTCAGCCGTCCTACAGAAGATCCTGCGAAGGGTTCGGAAATGACCTGCTTTACTCAGAGTGTACATTCTGACAGCGGGATGGGGCTTTTGAGAAAATAAAAGCCATCACATCCAGATGTAAAATGACACTGTGCTCATTTGCTTCAGAGGTGAGAAATACTCAGGGCCGTGGTGCTGAAAGACCTTGGCAGTCGTGTCCTCAGGGAGAAGTGAATTAATAGCTGACCTTTAGATTATATCCTCAACTTCTTGTCTTTGTTTTTCCGGGCAAGTATTTACTTTTGACACAGCAGTCTAATCTGAAGGGAAATGTAACTACGTTTTTAGACAGAAGGAAGAACTGACTGGACTTTCACTGACACACACAAACACAAAGTTGCTGCATGTATCTGAACAACTATCTGCATTTGGATTTAAACAGAAAGTTATAATGAATCATCTTTACAACAATTACACTCCTACATGTTAATGTGTTAGTTATGGTTCTGACAGAAAACAACAAAGACATACTATTTTGGCCCAGCAGCTTAATTAAACCAATAATCAATCACAATTTGTTATTCAAAACCCAAACAAAAAGAAACAAAACTGAACAAAACAAAACTCTGAACTCTAGATAAATGCTGTGTGACAGTTAAATGGTTGGGTAGAAGTGGTGGAAAGAGAGCAAGAGGTTCAAAATAGTGAGAAAATACATATAGAATAACTTAAAGGCCATATTGAGGTTGTGTATATAAAATTAGAAGACTCAGATTTTTGTTAAGTTGGTCTGATATGTCTTAGAAACAAATATGACAACACAGTTAACAGAAATGGGACATCATGTCTCACTGGGACATATTTTGAGGGAAGGATGTTTGTATAATAGCACAGGATAAGCATGAAAATTAAACCAACAGTTGAAGCAGACGGCATCAGTATCTGAATAAAACCTTGACCGGATGACGGTGCTAGACGAAAATCTAGGAGATTAAAAGTTAATACAGTCAATCATCATTTTCTTTTTGGCCTCTGTATGGCTTTATTGATAGGACAGCTTCAGAGATGACAGGAAACAGGAAGAGAGTAGGGAGGGTAACACGCAGCAAAGAGCCCCAGGCTGGATCTCATATCTGGGGCTGCTGCAACGTGGACAAGCCCCAGTGCATGGGACGCCTGCTTTACCAACTGAGTTAATGGACGCTACAGTATATATGTACTGTGCCTCTATTGAGTTTCATTAGTTACATACTTTTAACACAAACCACAGTCTTTTCCTTAACCTAACCAAGTAGTTTTCTTGTGGAAACTGTAAGCATATAATAAATGTCTGGTGCGCCTGTCAGTGGTGCAATGCAATGATCCTGTCATTGTGGGAACGGTGATGTATGTTAATTTGAGAATCACTGGCATTACCTCTCAAGCCTACTCATTTGGGGTATAATGAGGTGTTGGAAAGGTCATGCTACTACTGATACTGTTGGCTCTCATCAGCTGTATTGAATATCAAGTGTAAAGAATGAATTGAGCTGATCAGTGTCATAATGTTTTTAATGTTGACTGACTTATGACAATGAAGAAATCGGAGGCTGTATATCAGTTCAGTACACATCATTGGTCCATATCCAAACAAAGCGTTTGTATTTGCTTGCATCCCTTGTAGATGTGTACTTTAATGAATAAGAGCTATGAAGCCCCAGTGATTCATCTTTTTGTTCCCCTTTCCTGTTGGGAGTTTTGCTCCTGACGGCCAACCCCCGAACCATAATGCTTCTGTCACTCACCACGCTGATTCAATTTACTCTCATTTCCCCCTGTCTGGATGCCAAGGGCATAAAAGGGATCAGATGAGTCCAGTGGCAAGTGTCTCGGAGCATAAAAGAAGCAGAGTTAACCAGCACAATACCAACAGGGAACAAAGGCCGGATCAAAACTGTCAGTGTTCAATGACATGACACAACACATGGCATGGTGTGACGTTAACATTAGGTGATATTATGTCACAGGCGATAAAAATCTTGCTCTGAAACACATATTCACTGGCTTCTTAAGTCCTCATCAGTCCTCCCTTGCATAATGTTAACATCACACCATGGCCAACACTCAACCTGTAAATATTTAAGCATGTCGTTTGCTCTTACTGTCAATATTTTATTGATGCCAAAGTGGTAAAATTTCTGGTGGGGTCATTCCTAAAAACGGGGTACCTAGTGACACTGGGGTGAACCAGAGTTCACCAGCAGGCACAAATGGTAGTTTTTCCGGGGAAATGCATTCATTATTCATCGAATTCATTGCATTTACTGCTCAGATGCTTGTGTATAAAGTCATACAGCCTCACTTTGTTTCACTTAGGGTTCTTTTTTTCTAAATTCCCATAGCTGGAGTGATTCGAGTTCTTTGTTTTTCACTTCACCTTGTTGCCCTGCTGGTATTTTTCTCTGCGGAAATTCATATCCACTTCGCTAAAGATGTTTCATTACAGCCTCATCTAGGAAATAGTTTGCCCTTTAAAAGGGAACTAGTGCACGGAGTGGATGAGGGTTCTGCTCAAATATGCTTCCCCTCCTCTTCACTTTTCACAGACCAGGGGAACATTTGCATAACATTTCTGTAGCCGGCGTGGGGATCTGATGAGTCGGAGGTCCCGCTCGGTGAAGAATATGGCAAGTGAAGTGTGAAATAAAGCAGTAGATGAGACCTTGTTCTCTCTCAGTGGTGGAGAAGGTGGCAGGAGACAATGAACATGGAGGAAGGGGGTCTTGTGACTGTCGTAACAGGCACCTGGAATGCAAACTGAGAAAATATCTAGAAATGTATTTCATTGAAACCAAATGACATGTCATCAGAAATGTGTTAAGACTGGCTGGTATAAAAGCAAATAATTAGTGGGAAAATGACAATTAAAAATGATCATCCAACAGAGTCTTTATAAAGGAAAACGTTTACCACACTGTACATTTTTCAACCAGGCTCTGTAGAGTGATTGATTTCTTTAACAGATTTCTTCAGCGTATGAAAACAGAATCTGTAGGCATGGGATAAGATTGGTTTCTATTTGCAGTCTGGTTATTGTCCCAGTAGTATTGACTATGAAAGGACCCTCCACAATTGAAGAAAAAAAAAGAATACCTTTTTTTATGTCGAGCGCCACAGAAATATCACACAAAGCTTGATACATTCTCTAGATCATAACAGTAATCAACCAGAATAAAAATAAGCTGATTCCAAGAACATTTGAACTCATTCTTGAGTGCTGTATTGGTGAGATGGCTGGACAAGTGGGTCAGTGAGTAGTGTTTGGGGAAATTGCCAAGCAGTACGAAATGGATGTTGATAATCGAAAGCCCGCTGGGGCTGCCAGTGGCCCCAGGGCCTCTTGCCCTAGGCCCCTGGGAATAGTTACCCACTCTTGGGGGAAACTCTGTGATAAAAATACAATCTTGGAAACATCTAAATTCTGACCATGATTTATTTTATTTTTTTTACTTTTATTGATTTATCTGCATTCAAATGCAGATATCCGATTATAGATATTGGCACTTAAGCTGCTAATCAGACTGTAAACAGCAGGCATCAAATGGGGGAGGGAGTCTAGGCCTGTTAGCCCAGAAATGTTAGCTGTTGCCCCCAGTGGAAGTCATAACCAGAGGACAAAACTGAATTCTCAGCGGAGTTGCATTTTGTAATATCTAGATGATTAACAAGTGAAGATTCTTTCATTGTAACTTACATTACATCAGAAACTTTGTAATATACCCCTCAACCCCACTATACTTCCTTGAAAATGCCTCTATCTAAACATCTTCATCGAGTATTTGTGTCTGTTATGTCCGTTGTATGTCATAAGCGTACAACGGAATTAAGTCGGGACTGTTGCATTTTCTTTTTATCCCTTTTCCACTGTAAATGTTCTACTTCTACAGGATCTTACACAGTAAGGATGAGTAATTTTTCAACAATGACGTCAGCTTCAGGTGAGCAGCTAAATGAAAAGCTAGTCCCCAGTGTGTTTTAAGGTGAGCTAGCTAGGAATATAGTCCTCTCCATTGCTCCACTGAACACACCGAAAATAAAATACAACTAAAAGTTAGCTGGCGAAAGATAAAAAGAACAGGATAATGAATTACGTCTAAGGCTGGTGTGACATAATCGATTACGTAAATCACTCGATATACTTGGTGTGTGCCAACACTCAGGATGTGAGATGGCTGTGCCTAGTCAAAGCTTGGACTCCATCCAAGAGCAAGCTGAAGCAAAAAACCCCATGATCACTACTTGCTGCCGTGCTCGAGCACTTAAAGCAGAAGCACCTCCTGGTGACTTCTCAAGATGGCAGCAGGAGCAGGATGGCACCGTAAGTCCTGTGTACTTTTTGTCCCCACCCAAACATTATATTAAATTGGGATTATAAACACGAGGAAGGTGGTGCTCTTGGTAACGTTACACCACGTATCATCTCACAATGTTACTCTTCCGTTTTACATTTGCTCCTCTACTTTATCATCCATCCATCCATCCATTTTCGTCCGCTTATCCGGGGCCGGGTTGCGGGGGCAGCTGCCTGAGCAGGGACACCCAGTCTTCCCTACTTCTCTACTTTATCAGCATTTGAGAAATGATATGGCTCAAACTACCATCACAGACTTTTGTTGCAGTCTGTGAGTGTTGTTACAATCAGTAAATCCTTTCCGTTATTTTCCTCAAATATGACTCCAGTGAATAAATAAATATGTTTCACGACCATTTTAATTTTTAAGTATTTAAGTAAAAATATTGACTCTCCAGTTCAGGGAGTCTTGCAAGACTTGCTGCACACCGTGACTTATTTCATCTTTGTATTATTAATATAACACAGCAATGATATTAAAAATATATATATATATATATATATATATATATATATATATATATATCATATCATATCATCAAAATATGCCATTTACCTTTATGCATTATGTGTCTGTTTTTTCAGGAGCAGACAAAGCACTGGCGCATAAAAAGATGCTAAATCTATGCACACACCAGACGTCTCTGCATCTTACAGATGATCGTTAAAAACATGAGACCCATGCTGACATGGAGGGTCAAGGCTTTCCTGAGATGATCACATTTTCAAAATTTCATTCAGGATACACACTTCCGTCCAGGAACCACTTGGTTCTGATGGAAAAGAAATATGAGGCTACTGTTTAGAGAGTGAAACAGAAATTTAAAATGCTGCATCAAAAATCACACTGACCACTGACGCTTGGACAAGTATTACCACTGGGGCATATCTGGGAGTCACATTCATATGATAAATAATCGAGAGATGAATCAATTAAAAAAATTATCGTTAGGTGCAGCCCTACACTATTTTACCAACCATTTGGAGGTAAAGGAAAAGTATACAGCTTAAAATATCCTTTTACATTCAAATCATTGTTGTATTTATGTGCTGAGTTATAATTTTGACTGGTTTCTAATACACTAAAATTACAAGAAAACAAGAAATTGGAAACATTTTGTTTATAAGAGTAGATTTAAGTAAAGTTTCTAGAGAAAAAAAACGCATTTAGTCGAGATAAAAACCTAAAGGATTTTTTTTTTCCCCTGTATTTCTGACACAATTAACTCAAATTAGATGTAATAATAGAGGAGTGGAGGCAGGAATGCAGGGGAACTGAGAGTCTTATGATAACGTGAGAGCCATTATGTACTTAGACCACATACGGACACCATAAATGAAAATTATGATGTCCTGTCATTCCTTGAATTGAGAGTACAGAGGTAGAGATTTTCCAACAATGTATAAGTGCGAGGGCCTCTGGAATAGGTGCCGCTCTCTAATTAGTGAGTCACTAGTATCAATCACCCTACAGTGGCAGGCTAATTTTTTCATCATCAATTACCTTGAACATTTTAGACGCTGATCAGACGAGACCCGTCTTAAACCCACTGCCGAGCTGTCATTGACACTAATGGAATTTTAAATCTTCCCTCACAGTGGAGTTCTACTTAAGTGCAAGTCCCAATTATGGGGAGGGTAATTTAGCTAATCTCCTCGAAAAGCGTTGAGGTTGCAATCAATATCAAAATATGTGGCCTGCTTAGGAGCGGGAGATTTTCTTCTATTCTGACACATCACTTCAGGGATCAATGCGAACCACAAATGGACAGATTACCTAGGAAAAGACTGAATCAATTGTGTTTTCTGTTACAGTTTCTTTGTGGTGTTTGACGTTGAACTAAAGGAGTAAATAATAAGAAAACTGCTTCAACGGTCATGCTAATATTCAGTCACCAATGCCATGTGATAGGAAAAAAAAAAAAAGTTCCACAGTGGAGTGTAAGCACCACAATATTGGTTGGTGAGTCTGAGGACTGTTAATACCCAACTGTGACCCTATACCAGTGGTCCTCAATAGGCGCCCCGGGCAGCATCCGGCCCGCCAGGCGCCTATTTGTGGCCCCCGAACTATTATTCCTTCTACATGTGTTTTGGTTGGGTCGGCACTATACCGGGACTTGTCTCCATGCCAACGATGGACAGACAGCTGGGTCACTCACTGCTGCCAGCGCAACTTTTAACTTTCACTTTCGTTTTTGGAGCACTTCGCATATTCACATTTTGCCGGCTGTAGATTGCATGAAAATGGCGTGTTCCAAGCTCACTGCTAAAAGAAAAGTGGACAGTGAAAATCGGCAATTTGAAGAAGAATGGTCTGAAAAATTTGCATTCATTCTCCCTCCAACCAGCAGAAGACCCATGTGCTTAATATGCCAGAAGACTATAGCTGTGATGAAGATTTCCAATTTGAAACAACATTATGAGACAAAGCATATTCATTTTGAAGAGATATTTTCTCAAAATTCAGAGGTAGAACAAAAATGAATGCACTGAAATCGTCATATCAAGCTGCAAGCAGGTTTCTCATCACATCTATGACACAACAACGAAAAGAATAGAGTGCTCACTTAGGCACTTAGAAACTTTGTTTTATTCAACTATTTTAATTTGTCAAAATGGAGATGACATTTTATTTTAGTTTGTATTTTTTGTTGTTTTGAATGAAAAGGACATTTTGTTACATATGTTACATATATATATATATATATATATATATATATATATATATATATATATATATATATAGAGAGAGAGAGAGAGAGAGAGAGAGAGAGAGAGAGAGAGAGAGAGAGAGAGAAAATGCAGTATTATTGCATGTGGCCTGACCGACCTCAATACATGGACCTTTGAGTCATTGAAAAAAAATCTTTGGGATTTGTATTTGAGTACCCCTCCCCTATACATTTTATCCTGACACACTGCACACTGCCCTGACACACTGCAAACTCTGCGCAGCAACAGCTTGAGGTACACAATAAAGGGCCTCCAAATTCCCCAGATCCCAGTCTGATCAAGCATCTGTAAGACGTGCTTGAGCAGGTCTGATCCGTGGAGGACCCACCCCCCAACATACAGGACCCAGAGTATCCACTATAAAACGTTTTGGCTGCACAAGGGGAACCTTCACAACATTAGGCAGGTGGTCATAATGTTAAGCCTGATCTGTGTATCTTTAAGTAAATACTCTTTCTCAGTCTGATGGCTGTCAAAAAATCATCATCACCATCCACATATAGATTGGTTCCCTATTAACCTTGCTTAACTTGCCTGGATTCTTCCCAGAAAAATGATGGGCACATTGCAGCACAAAGTAAACCCATCTGCCACTGCACAATCAAAACCATCACTGTACCCAGGTAATGGTGGAACAACTGAATAACTCTGGACAATTTACACTGCAGGATGAAGAAAAGACGGTGAAGAGGGAGAATGATAGAAACGGACATAAAGCGAGAGTGACCATATTCATCTTTGTAAAACAAGGCAATCACTTGATGGAGAGCACCTGCATTGTATCAAAGTCTGTCCCTCGTAAACATGTGTTTACGCTTTCATGTGATCTGATATTGCGTTGGTGGTCTTGTTTCTGCAACATCATATAAATGTTGCTCCAGGGTCATCATCAAAACTGACTCTCATTTCTTCTGATGAAACAAAGAAAAAACAAAAAAATAAAAATGCTCTTTTTACACATGTTTTTGCGATGTCGTAGCTTAGCGACTAAGGAAACGGAAAAACTGGGAAAAGTAACACCCTTCGAACACGCGTTGTTTTGAAAGTGTCTATTTTAGCCCAAACCATGTTATAACCCTATCCCTAACCTAACCAAGTAATGCTGTTGCCTTAAAGTATTTTTCTACAGAAAACTGAGAAAAAGTAAAATAATCAGTGAATCATTAAGTTATAAAAGCTGCCTATTTATTAACAAAACCAAGATTGAAGTGCCAAGAGACTTTTCATAGCCCTGAAATCATGGGTACCCCTCCCCTATACATTGAGATCAAACTGAGATTCTCATGTTTGATGCTTTGGATTGTTGCCAGGGCGCAAGCAATAGCCATGTTAGCATGCTTTGGCACCAACAGTAATACCACAAGAATATGCTTTGAGTGGGGAAAGTTAAAAAATGATCTATTTCTGCAAATATTTAGAAAACCAAATCATGGATGCACATCTTGACAGTCGGTGTTAAGCAGGTTGAATTGATGCCAGCTCCAAGCTAACATTACCATTGCCTTAAGGTCACCCTGTAATGGGCGATAGAACAGTAATGTTAGCCTTAATTTAGTGTTATTTTTACGGTCTAAACTTAACTACTCCATCTCTAACTGTCTAGCTGCATGTTCTGCATGCCACCTTTTTCCTGCTTTGAAGTGGTGTGAGACCCTGAATCGGGACACAATTTAAAGAATCATCAGTGTGCGCTTCCTTCTATATCTGACATCTATTACTTCATATCGTCTTTAACAATGTATCATGTCACAGACATTGCAGCCTTGAGGGACTGCTAGTAAGGCTTAAGATCCGTTGCCTTGTTCAATTGCATTTAATATTGTGATATCAATAATTTACAACTTTTGGGAAGGAAATGTTATAGGCTTCTCAATTTAGAGGCTATTATATTCCTTATTTCTCAACATGACAAGCTACTGTAGAGCCTCTCTCTATGAATAGAAGCCATATCATCTCTCATCTCTATTTCTGCTCATCTCTTAAATTTAGCATCAGGTTCCTTTGATAGGTACTGTACAAGTGACTCTTCATCTTCCGGCAGATTTTGACATTCATAATCAGTAACATCAGACAACGTAATGACTTATGAATGTTCTCAGTCCGACCACAGCCGAGCTTTTAATAAGTCACTCCAGACTCATTCTGCCCCATACCACATCTCCTTAAAAGAGTTAGAATACAGCCTCAAGTGCCTCAGTAAAAATCTATGAGTGTGACCTGTTGTTGAGGGCGCAAACTCACTGCCAAGGCTGAAAACAATATGTCTGGGGGTTTTCTTGTGGAGGAGGCAGCCAGCAGAAGGAAATATACACGAGGTGTCGTGTAGTTCCAGAGGGGAGCCATCAGCTGTGTTTAAATGCTCACAGTAACTTAACTACTGGCATCGACCCAGAAAAGGTCCTATTCAGGTTAAGCTGTTCATGTGAACTTTTGATACCCTGTTATGGAGTGTGTCTATGGCCGTGAATAAACAACTGAACACAACATTACCCTCTTCCTTTCAGACTAAATCATAGCTGAGTCTTGATACGAGATATCCTAGCGGTAAAAATATGCAGTTTGACTCATTATCATTTTTGCTGAGGGGAAAATGCCTAAATGTGTCTGCCTAAGCTTGTGCAAAAAGCAGAACTGAATGGATGTTAATATATGTTTTATATATGTATAAACCAATGTATTAATGGTGACACAATAAGTAGCTGCTCAAATGTTCTATATTTGCTGAATATCAACCAAACGGTTTTTCTTAGAGGGCAAAACTGACACTTAATGGTTGCCAAAAGCAAATACACCTGTTGTATTAAATTGTTGAAATGAGAAATGGTACTAATTTAGTATATAAAATAGACTTCCTGTGCAAAGTGTCACTCTGCCTACTATGCACAGAATTATAATTGGGGACCCTGCATATTTAAAGAGCATTTTTACCTCATGCCATGTTGAACCTTAAGGCCAACTCTGGCCTGCAGGCCCCACTTTTGGTAGATCTGCATTACTTGATTCTTTTGCCCCTTACGGATGACACAACAAGCTGTCATCACAACACCACACATATCTTCACCTCATAAAGTTGATGTGGCATCAAACAGTTGCAGATTGACACATCAAACAGACATTGAGCAAGATAAGTATAAGTTCTGAATTCTCTCTTTATCAACTTTTTGTTCTGGTTTGGTCTCCCCCAAGTCCTGAGGAAAAAACTTTGTCCTCTCTTTGTCAGGTAGTGTACAGTGCTTTCTATCATAGATATTTATAAAGCACCTGTCTGCTGATGTTATTAACAGAGACGTTCTATTATTGTAGAGACAGACCACTCTGATCATTTTGAATGGGGAAATCTGCGACGCCAAAGATGGCGCATATCCCGCCCCTTTCACCAACAGCCAATCACCTGCGTTGTCACAGCCGAACCGGGAAACTTATAGTCCAATCATGTTGTTTCACCAGCGCATGCGCACAAGTAGTTTTTTACGATAGAGACCATCAGAGACGTTCGACTATTGTAAAACATTTACTGCGTTCAGATCTTTATCTAATTTATAGAGTAAATGATAAGAAATGATGTATTAGACATTATCTGGTCCATACATCAGTGGTCAGGCAGAGTAGAGCCAGAGCACAGCAGCCGGCACAGATTCAGCCGTACGATGGACGTCGGTGTCGTAAATCTGCG
>CAEMYA010002140.1:2740856-2783479 GCA_903131615.1 Diplodus sargus | reverse complement strand
TGACTCCAAGGTCCCTTGGAGCTGTGAGCCCCGTATTGTCTGCATTCCCTAACTTCCACAAGGACGAACAGGTTAAATTTACACTGAGTTGAATTAAAGGCCAGAATGTGTTGCTGTCCAGAAACCTCACTACAATTGTGTATGCTAAGTTTTGAACCAGGATTGACTTTCAAATTATTTGTGATGTCACAAACCACGCACATAGGCCCACCTCTTAAAATCAGATTGTTCTATGGGCACAAGGAAAGTGTACACTTTCAGCAAAGGCATGTGAAAACAGTCTTCTAGTGTAAAAACTTTTTTTCCGCATTGAAGATCAAGTCCAACTGGAACAGGAAGCAACACACATTTTCAAGTGGAGGGATGCTGTAAGTTATATAAAAAAGTAGCTTTAAATAAGAGATACGCCACGAAAAGCAAGATGACCATATGTTTTGCTTTTGAATCTTTCCGCCTCCTCACTTCTCTGCTCACAAACCGTATCTCACACTAGTATGGATTACTTTTCCAATCCATTAACTTGTTGCATGTACAGCAGCACAGTAAATGGGCCGGAACATGAGTATCGGGGTCGTTCTAAACGAGAAGACACCCACAAATCAATTCTTAAGTAAGCAGCACCGCATCGTCGCTGCAGAGATTCTCTCACTGTATGTTGTGCAACAGCAGGTTCCTGTGTCATGCAAAATGCAGCACTTCATCCATTTGTGATAAGGCTACAACAGTGATGTGCGTCTGCGCTGACTTCGCTCGAAGCTACCTGATCTCATGACCCTGATACCTCGAACAACCCAGCCTGTGCGACTGTCTGGGGGAGTATTTTAAGCGAGTGGAACCGAGTACCAGCTAATTATGTGGAATAACTCTGTGTGTGTGTGTGTGTGTGTGTGTGTGTGTGTGTGTGTGTGTGCCGGTGCATGTTTTTTTTTTATCTGATCTTCTAGTTAATCACCTCTCCATGCCCAGGCTTTACACTACAAGTTCAGTTTGTTTAATTTGTTCTACAAAGTAAAAAATAAAAAGGTAGAAAATCCATACAGGCGATGTAACTTTTCATCTGTTCAATAAGAATACAAATAAAAGATTTGGGACAGTGAAGTTATACAATCTCTTTGTCTATTGATTTCCCTGTGGATGCCAACACAGTTAATTTAATACAGTTCATTTTTCTGAAGTGAGAATAAAGGAAGAGAGTTAAGGGGCAGGAGAGAAATGGAGGGAGGGAAGAGGAGAGGAACGCTTCAGCATTATGACACAACCATTGTGTCATAATGCTTAAATGGCACAGCCTTGACTGAAATCCTTGTATGACAATGTTCCAGGTATTTCTCTTTCAGTTTGATTGAGACCTTGAATGGGCTGGAAGTATTTCAAAGTAAAAATGTTTAATTTGTGAGGAAATACAGACAAAGGTTCTTGTACTGATCCAAGGCGAAGGAACAAAAAAAAAGACAAAGGAATAAACGATTAGAGCGTGAAATCAAAGAGGATCCGGTGCAAGTGAGCACCACGATCCATGTCCCTGCCCGGCTCACAGAGGGAGTGGGAAGAACAAGAAGACAACAAATCCCTATTGAGCTTTACATCAGTGATGAGGAAAATTAGATCAATCTTACATTGCTCTATCCGCTCACTTCCTGGAAACTATTCCTAGCATTCTCTGTAATATATGCTGCATTTCACTTTATTAGTGTAAAATGAGAGGAACGCTCATAATTGAAATATAGCTAAATACATATACAGTACAGTACAGTACAGTACAGTACACTGTCTATGAAAGCATTAAAGCTGCACGTATTAATATTTTTTTATCAACATTGGGTAAAATTATGTGTTTAATAACCATTCAGTCATTATCAAACTGAGTTGCAGCATTCTCTGCATAACCCACAACTCTGAAAGCCCAGGCTTAAAGCGTTAGCATGCACCTATCTAAAGTAAATGCACCAGTTCTGATGTGCCTTTCAGATATTTGTAACTTTCAAATCTGTTTGGGATCTTTGGGCTTCTGGAGATTTGGATTAGCCATACAATCTGTATGAAGCCATTTTATGATTCTTTATTTACATTTTAAAACAAGAATTTTCATTTAACGGTGAACTTTGTCTTTGATGTGAAATGGATCACTTGTAGCGCCACATTCATAAAGAATTATCTCCAGATTCTAGGGTTAGGGTCTAGAGTCTAGAGTCTGTCGGCTCTCCTTCACATTGTGTCAGGCTGCAGAGGGTAGCTGCTCTCAGCAGAAAGATCACACCTAAAAAAAGTAAATATGGACATGAAATAAGGTCCCAGAACACTTTTTGAAGCTAGAAAGGTGGCAGGGTCAGCCAAATATAAACAAAGAGAAACAGGTCGTGTGTGCCAGGAACGCATGTCCACATGCAAACACTGACTGATTTGCCTCGGGCAGGAGGGGAATGTAGCTTTATATCAGCATCAGCTGTGGGAACTTTGTTGTGATGGTGGCTTTACCCGTACTCAAACTGCCATAAATAAATCTAGCAGTAGAGATTTTCAACTCTGGAACAAAGTGGTGGACCGACACACCAACAGACAAGCAAGTAACTAACATTGCCATTCCGAGAGCAACTCTAAAAAACATATTTGTCAGGGACATTTTCATGATTTGTATAAATAGTATCATATTTTTATCAGCATATGATACTGCCACTCATTTTTTAGATAACCAATTTCACAAGCATCCGTTTTCATTTAGTATATTGATAGATTAACTAAGCCTGTATATACATGCCTCTTTCATTAATCTAACGGCGCGCAAATAGTTAATAGCTTTCAGACAGCTGACCTTGTGAAGTCTGAACACACTGTTCAAGTCTTTATGCAACCGTTAAAACTTTATTTTATCAGTCTTTTATTATTATTTCATTTGATTTCATTCTTTATGATTTGTTTAGTTTGGCTGGCAGATGCTATGTGAGTGCAGACTTCTGTCTTCCTATGTCATTGAAGTCGGAAAGGAGGAAACAAACATCCGTACAGAGAGCGGATAATTTGATTAAGAGCAAGAGGTTTAACTGTTGCCATTTATTGTGGACAGGCGAAGGAGAGGCCACAGAGGGTACAACCAATCTGATCGCTTAACAGAGCTGTGACAAATAGCTCTGACAATCCTGTCAGCGGTGCAAACATTGGGCCAGAGTGTCTGAAAGTGAACGGAGACTGCCAGGCCCTGCGTGACGAATCGTCTCAGACTGACAATCTGTCTGCCTGCCCACAAACTTTCAGCTGTCAAATAATGTGGAGTCAGAGCTTGGAGATTATGGAATAAAAAAAAAAATATATATATATATTTTTTTTTTTTGTTGCCTTCCTGTTTCCGCTGAGGGAGATTTGCACTGACAGACTGACTCAAAGATTGTTATTAAGCACTAGACATAAGCATAGTGAACAAAACAATTGAAAATCTTAAACACGTTATGCAGTGAGTAATCAAAGCATTATGCGGAAACAATGATAAGAAAGCTCCACGTATACTTCCATTGGGTCTGTATGCACGTGACACAACCCTTTCATATTTCTCCTCCTGTGGTTTCCTTCCGGCATTTCAGAGAGTTGTATTTTGTAACTCCAAAAATAAGAGCCTCTTTTAAGGACTTTGGGTAATTTTTCTGGGAAGATGCCAAAATGCCGAAAGTGGTGATCCATAATCTCACACAACCTATACAGACTGAATATAGATAACTAAAAACAGTATCAGGAAAGAGACACCGTGGTCACAAATTGAAGCAGGTAGCTGTGTCACTGGTAAATGCTTTAGTATTTAAGTCTTGTTGCGTCAGCCTCATAAGTATGGATAAAATGAAAGGTTTTGAAAAAAAAAGCTTAAAAACCAGCATGTTCTTCATAAACAACAAGATGCATCATTTTCTACAACTTCCATGGTATGTAGGTTTAAAACAACTTGCGAAGTGTGACCATCATCTTTGTTACTACAAACTCCACATGGTTAAAACAGGGAACGATCCTGGCCTTGGTTAAAACAAACCAACACTGGCTCCCATGGTCTGATGTTTTGTTGACAAATCCATCCATCCATCCTGGCCTCCTTCATCTGCAGGCTGTGTAGCTCTATAAATACTTAAATCACACCATTTCCTTCTTTGCCCCAGGCGAACAATAATCGCAATACCCATTGCCATCAGAGGGCTTCATCACAGTATCTTTTGGCAGGAGAGTCTCAATAAACCCAGTATCTGACCAATGGAACTAATTTCTACTGGCATTATTAGTTTCTAATTCTGATATTGTCCCAAAAATAGTTATCAAAATCATTATCATATAGTCTGCTGGTGGACATTTTACACTAAACACGTGACACTGCACATATTTCATGTGTGACCGTTTAACCATTTAATACAATATTGTCTGGAAAAGCATTGATACATCATTTAGCAACATTTTTAAAGCCTTATAACGTGAAGGTTTTTTCACGGTCACTATTGTGACCAGTGGGATTAAATTGGTTTAATGCCTTGCTCAGGGGAAACTTGTCAAATCTGTTGGATTTGAGCCATAAACCAATAACAAGCCTCCCGCTGTGTACTGCAGGCTACAACCAGTTGATTCTGATAGAAACTTTATGCAAATAGTCACCTTTCGTTAGCGAGAATGTGAAAAAGTTTTCTTTACATTGTCCTGACGAAACACAATTGCTTTATAATCCTGCAATTTAACTGGAAATGTCAAGCACATTACGAGCACCACACAGAGTTTTAAAACCAGTTAAAACACTATTATGTCTTCATGTACAATTGCAACATTTAATGACATCAGAATCAGACTTTATTAGAAATGTGTAGTACATAGCACATCATAATAATTTTTTTCATTTTTTGGGACAGTAGTGGCAAGTCAGTGGAATTGTGAGAAATCAGAGATTGACTCAAGTCATTTTAGGAGTTAAACATGATGTTATAAGTATAAGTATACCACATTTATCCACAAGACTGTGAAACAAACCACCTCACATCATTACATTTAAAGGTTTATGCTCGAACTTTTGATAATTAACATTCGAAACATTCTGTCTACAAATGATACCTGAGTTACTCCAAAAATCCAACATGGAACATTTTTATTAGAATTTTCTTTCAACCGAAGAAATGATAAACACAGTAACAATGTGTGCCTCTGTGTTTCCATAGCTGGTGATAATCTTGGTATGTAATGAATGAGAATAAGCTCTCTGCTCCCATTCTAAACAGAGCCTTCATACTCAGTCTTGTTGGACCAGAGACTTATGAAACAGACAAAAAAACAACAACATAAATTTGATAATAGCGGCCAAAGTACAAGGTATCAAAAACTCAAAGGTAACAATCCAGGCATACTGATTTAATTAAACTGAAAACTGTAATTCCGTTGTAGTACAGGACAAGTTTACTGCGACAGACTGGTTTAAAGAATTAGCAGTGACAGTGTCAGATGTCTCCTGCTGAGAGTCTGATCTAAATTAAGGAAAAGCACATCTGCTAAATACTTAAAGTAAAGCCACAAAACGGCATAGCAAAGTTCTAATTTCTCTCTAACCAAGGTTCCATACGAGTACAACACAGCAACAAATCTAAGGGTAGATTTTATCGATGTAAAACAAATGTAGAGGAGCGTTAGAGGGTGCAAGCTTTAGGAGTGGAGGAGCCTATAGAATGGGCTTTTATAATGGCTGATACACTTTAAAAAGATACTTATGTCTGTATAGGCACAAATTATTTGAATAAAGCTCTAATGTGTCTTCACCACCCTGCTGCAGCTCAGGTTTAAAATAACATGTTTACTTTCTTACGAAGATGGCAGTGGTTTAATCTTTTATTATATGCTTGTTCGGAAATAATTAGAGAATGTATACTTTTATAAAGCATAAAATGGAAACTGACGTTTTTTTGACATGTTTCTCAGATTGTTGGTGGGACTCTACCTGTTGCAGAGTGAATGAGTTACCACAGCTGTGTTACGGGGGCTGCACCCCAGAACCTTTATTAGTAAGAACTGTTGTGTCCGAGGCTCTCTGTTCTGCCCGACTGGCTAATGTGCGTACGTAGCTACCAATGTTAATAAAGAGCACAAATGGTATCAACAGTTTGCGTGCATTATTGTTATTACAAGAAACCACTCGGGTTACCACACTGGCGACGAGGAGTAAAAAGCGAAGGTCAAGCCAAGGATTTATGCAGAGTAGGTACCGTTGTGAATCGAAGAAGAAGTTGCCACGCAGTTTGGAGTAATGGCTACTGTCAGCTCACTCACTGAGTTCGTTGAGGAGGACGGCGACTGGGTGGAGTATATCCACCCAGTCACCCAATGCAGAGAGACTGCAGCACTTTTTCCTGGCTAATGATAGTGACGATGAGGGAAAACAATGGTCGATTCTACTCAGTGTGTGTGTGGCCAAGACGTACAAGCTTATCCGCAATCTGGCCATGCCGCAGAGGCCTGGAGACATCGGCTTCAAAGAGCTGGTAACGATAGTGCAAAGTCGCCACAACTCCAAGCCATCTGTAATTGTTCAGCGATTCTAATTCCATAGTCATTCACGTAAGCTGGGAGTGACAATGGCTGCGCTAGTGGCAGAGCTGAGACAGTTATCTGAGCACTGTGAGTTCGAGTGGTGCTGGAGGACATGCTGCCAGACAGGTTAGTCTGTGGGATTAATAACGACGGCATCCAGCGCCGGTTGTTGGGAGAAGCCACGCTATCCTTCAAAAGGGCACTTGAAATCGGCCAAGCTATGGAAATGGCAGCAAACAACACTAATGACATTCATAGTGCTAACGGAGGTGTGCATCCAGGCGCCGTGCATCTTGTGTCCAAAGAGAAAAGAGGCAAGCCATTAAAATCTGTGGAGTGTTACCGTTGTGGGGGAGCTCACTTTGCAAATGACTGTGGATTTGGATTTAAGGACACATTTTGTCATAATTGTCAGAAAAAATGGGCACATTGTTAAAAAGTGCAGGGGAGCTAAAAATAAACAGAAAAAGGAATGGGGGGAAAGCAAAGCCCAAGATGAGCACACATCACATGCAGAGTGAGGAGCCTGAGGAGCAGTGTTCATTCAACATGTTCAATGTCATCGGCCAGCCCCGGGCTGAGCCCATCTATACAGCGCTGAAGGTAAATGGCAATGAACTGAAAATGGAAGTGGACACTGGAGCCTCAGTTTCAGTGATTAGTCAAGTCACCGTCCACAAGTTGTGGAGCTCAGAAGGTGCGCTTAAAAGAGCCTAATATAAGACTGAGAACGTATTCGGGTGAGTGCATTCCACTGGCTGGTGCTATAGATGTGGACATTGAGTATCTTGGACAGAAGTCTAAAACGACACTGCTTGTGGTCGAGGAGGAGGGGCTTAGTTTGTAGGGACGTGATCGCCGATGGAAAATTCACCTGAATTGGGAGAAAATCTGGGGGAAAATCAAAAACATCACAGTAGTACAAGACATTCAAGCTAAATATGCAAATGTTTTTAGAGATGAGCTTGGCACGCCCATGGCACTTCAGTGAAATTTTGTGTGGACCCCAAAGCACAGCCATGCTTCTTCAAACCACGCACAGTGCCATATGCCATGAGAGCTAAGGTGGAGGCTGAGTCAGAGAGGCTGCAGCAGGCGGGGGTGATTGAGCCTGTTGAGTTCTCTGACTGGGCAGCCCCAACAGTGCCAGTGTTAAAGGAAGATGGTGGAGTACGCATATGTGGAGACTACAAATTGACAATTAATCAGGCCTTACAGCTCAACACCTATCTCCTGCCTCGGGTGTAGGACCTGTTTACCATGCTAGCAGGTGGCAAAACATTCACGAAGCTGGATATGAGTCACGCATACCAGCAGCTGCTGCTGGACGAAGAATCTAAACAATCTGTAACTGTTAACACACACAAGGGGCTATTCAAGCACAACCGCCTGATGTTCGGTGTCGCTTCCAGTCCAGCTATTTTCCAGCACACCATGGATAATCTAATTCAAAACATTCATTATGTTGCTTTCTACCTGGACTACATTTTGGTCACAGGGAGAACAGAGGAGGAGCACTTGCAAAATCTCAACCAGGTGTTGAAGAGAATGTCAGACGCTGGCTCTAAAGCGCAGTAAGTGCGTGCGTCACATACTTGAGTCACCAGATTTCGGCTCAGGGTCTGTCTCCGGTGGAAGAGAACGCGAGGGCGATAACGGAGGCCCTAAATCCAAGAACGTAGCAAAGCTCAGGTCGTTCCTGGGCTTAGTGAACTACTACGGGAAGTTCTTACCGGACCTCTCAACTGTACTCGCCCCACTCTACCAGCTCCTGTACAAGGACAGTTCGTGGAAGTGGCAGCAGGCTCAGGAGGAAGCTTTTCAGTGTAGGAACACAAGCCCTTTTGCCTATGTATCTTAAAGAGGCCCTGTTTCGGCCGTGCCAATCCAAATTGATGCCAACGGATCCCCTTATGGCATAGGGGCGGTGCTTTCACACCGTATGGAGGATGGGAGTGAAAGGCCTATCAGCTATGTGTCACGTACTCTCACAGCAGCAGAAAAGGGGTATCCACAGTTAGAGAAAGAAGGACTAGCTGTGGTTTTTTGCTGTGAAACGCTTCCACCACTACCTGTTTGGTTGCCCTTTTACCATCTTTACAGACCGTAAGCCCATAATGGGTCTGTTTAGTGAGTAAAAAGGCATTCCTCCCCTGGCTTTAGCAAGAATACAGCGCTGGGCATTAACCCTGTCAGCATATCAGTATCCAAAAAGGCAGGTAGTGAAAATGCAAATGCTGACTCTTTCAGCCGCCTGCCTCTCCCTGACACACCCAGCCACACTGGCCTGCCCCCAGAGACTGTATTCTAATGGACAGACTGTCAAAGGCTCCCGTGACAGCAAAACAGATCAAAATATGGACAGAAAGAGACCCAGTGTTATCACAGGTTAAGAGATGGGTGATGCAGGGATGGCCTGTAACTGTAGAGTAGGAGGGAGTCAAGCCTCATGTCAAGCGCAAACTGGAGTTGAGTGTGCTTGATGGCTGTCTCCTCTGAGGCTCCAGAGTGATTGTCCCTCCTCCAGGGCAGGTACAGATGATGGAGGAGCTACATGATGCCCACCCTGGGGTATCCCGAATGAAGAGCCACGCCAGGTCATTTGTGTGGTGGCCTGGGATGGACCGTGCCGTGCCGTGTTCACAATGTCAAAGTAATCAAAAGATGCCAGCATCAGCACCACTCCACCCATGGCAGAGGCCAGGCCATCCATGGTTCAGGCTACCCCTGGATTTTGCAGGTCCATTTATGGATAAGATGATCTTGGTGATGGTGGACACGCATTCTAAGTGGCTCGAGGCCCATATCATGTCAAATATTACTGCCCCAGTTACTACAGAGACTCTCAGAGGCATATTTGCCACACATGGACTGCCAGACATGATTGTGACAGACAATGAGCCGACTTTCACCAGTGAGGTTTTCAAAGAGTTTATTGAGAAAAACGGGATCTGTCATGTCCGCACTGCCCCCTACCACCCCGCCTCCAACAGCTTAGCAGAAAGAGTTGTTAAAACTTTGAAAGATGGACTGCAGAAAATGTCAGGACACTCTCTGGAAACCAAGCTCTCCGTTTCCTGTTCCAGTACAGGATTACCCCTCACACAGCTACAGGAGTACCCCCAGCTGAGATGTTACTGGGAAGGAGGCCGAAATCTCATCTTGATCTCCCCCACCCAGACATCAGGTTGAGAGCTGTCAGGTCACAGGATGAGCAGAAATCTAGACGGGACCAACATGCTAAAGAAAGACTTTTTCATCCAGGGGACTGTGAGTACAGTAAAGATTTTGCCACAGGTTCACCCTGGTTGCCAGGAGTTATTCACCACCAGATGGGTCCAGTGTCTTCTGTGGTGGACTTGTCTGACAGCAGGCAGGTTCGCAGGCACCAGGATCACCTGCAGGTCCGCCATGATGTGGGAGGGAAGGGTCCTCAGTGCGTTTCACACAAGGACAGTGTGAGCAACATTGTTCAATATTCCTTACATTTAAGGTTGCAATATGTAAGAATTTTGGTTGAAAACATTAAAAAAATTACCAACAAAATGGTAAGTAATAACAGTTTTGACACCATGAAATACTGTACTGTGTTGCAGAGATATCTTCTGAAGTAAGCGTGCTAACCAGCTAACCTCAGCTCATCTTGGTACAAACCCGTGAGCTTGCAGTGTTAACATCAACACTCCCCTGGTACTCGAAAATCCAAGTGCAGATCCAACTAGCTCTAGTCAACTGCATTTAGCTGTTACTCCGGTGATATGCAGCCCTCAACAGGTGACCAATTCGTACGCACTGCACATTTAAACCTAGACAATTCATACTTTAAGTGCTGTGACAGCTGGTTGGAAGCTGATGAGATAGTTCTTCTAGATACATAACCATATTGCCTGTGCACATTGGAAGACACAGGTCTGGAAAATCATTTATATACTGTATACTAAAGAGAAGTGGGCTAAGAATATAACCCTGTGGAACTCCTATTTTACCTTCTAAGGCAGAACACACTGTTCAAGTAGGATTTGAACTACTGAGGAGATTTATCAGAGAAGTACAATTTGGAAAGCTAAAATGGAATAGCATGGTCTGCCAATGTTCTTGTTTGATAATTTGGTTGCCATACATGTGCAATTTCTGTGTGTTTTTCTCTATTTTTTGCTGAATCTGACCACCATCATTTTTAAATAATCCAGAAACAAACCATTTCACATGTACCGCTTGCAGCATATTATGTTGAGTCTGCAGAAATTCAGACTCTGGTTTACAAGACAGACAAACCCACACATACTTCTTCCTCACAGACACAACTTCAGCCCCCAGGAGTTTGAAATGATTGTTGCAGAATTGATCCTCACTTTGCCTGAAGGAAGTCTACAACACATAGCTACAAACAGCAAAAACACTTTTTACACCATTCAGAAGTGATGACCGATGTGTGCATGCACCGTCCCAGATGAAGTGAGACCTAGCTTTCCCCAAGAGTTCCCTGAAGAAACAGAGCAGGCATACCTAAAACACTGCACTCACTGGGCTTGCAAAATACAACAGGGACACAGAGGATAGAGGCAACAAATGAAGGGCAGGAGAATGTCTTTTGGACATCGATAAGTGATCATGGGTATCCAAAGTTTGTGACAGCCTAAAGCGCCATCATCAAAAGCAGCAGCTGAAAGTTTACCCTGTTCCTGACCAGTACAATCCTGCACTTTCTTGATTCATACTGCACAGTCCAAAGGATTCCTCAAAAGTTGTACTTTCATAACTGCACTCAATACATGTTTCAGCCAGCATGTTTTAGTCCATCAGCCAAGGTTTTACACCCTAACATGTCTGACTCTTTGACCATTATCCAATGAAATTAAACATTTTAATCTGGGTCAACTATGTAGCACTACTGGAAGGTGCTGTTAAAAGACAGATTGATTCTTGTGAGATTATGATTATTTTCTCAAAATATTTGTGTGTCTTCAGCTGACATTTCGAAACAAGTACCTCTGCATTTGGTACCAATCTTACCTTATCAGTAAATGCCCTGCCTTTCATTTGTTGCCTCTATCCTCTGTGTCCCTGTTTAATTCTGTGCCCCTGTTTTATTCAGCAACAACGAGGAGTCGGCCTACAAGGAGGAGGTCCAGCACCTAACAGCATAGTGAGCCAACAGAAATTTGGCTTTCAACACCAAGAAGACCAAAGGGCTCATTGTGGACTACAGAAAGTCAAATAATGGCAGACACACACCCATCTGTATTAAAGGAACAGAGGATGTCAACAGCTTCAAGTTTCTGGGTGTTCACATCTGACTATATCTGACCCTCAACACCTCCACCCTGATCAAGAAGGCTCAGCAGCGTCTCTTCTTCCTGAGAAGACTAAAGGAGGTCGATCTGTCTCCTCAGATTCTGGTGAACTTCTACCCCCCACTTCTATCCCCACCCCCTTTTTACTTCTAATATAAAGAGAAGTCAGTTACTCTTAAATTTAAAAATGCAACCTAAAAAGATAGTAACGCTATCTATTTGCCTCTGTGTTTCCATAGTTGGTGATAATCTTGATATGTAATGAACACTATTAAGCTCTCTGCCCACATTCTAATATAAGTCTTTATACTATCATCATCAACTGTTGAAAGAGAGTGATCATTAATCAGCAGTTTTTTCCAAACCAAGATGAGATCAAGCACTCAGTACATAGAAAGAAAATCCAAATAATTGTGATAATGACAACCTTGTTTGCAGAATTAGCAGTGACAGTGTCAGATGTCTCCTGCTGAGAGTCTGATACCTGCATACCTGCCAAATACTGCAAGTAGAGCCACAAAATGGCAATGCAATGCTCTGATTGCTCCTAATGTGGGTTTCATTACAAGTACAATGCAGCAACAAAACTAAAGGTAGATTAAAATGGACATGATCATTTTCAGCAACGATGCATGCTAGAAGACCAATCTCATTATCGATATAAAACAAATGTAGCGTTAGTGGGTGCAAGCTTTAGGAGTGGAGGAGCCTATAGAATGGGCTTTTATAATGGCTGATCCACATTAGCAGGATACTTATGTCTGTATCTGAAAAGGCACACATTGTTTGAATTTCACCACCCTGCTGCAGCTCAGATGTCCAAATTAGATGATGCCTCATCATTCTGCACACCCTTTAGCAGATTCAAGTTCCTAAATATTGGCAGGGCAGCCCAGAGGATAATATATATTATATATATTAAACAAAAAGAGTCTGACTAAAGTGGCACAACAAGAGTGTTAGGTTGTGTTAGACAGGTGGTAATCAGCCTAAACACACCAGAATACTGACTTCTCACTGCCTCATATGCCTAATAATTATGTATTATTAATTAATGTATTATTATTATGCTTTAATTCTATTAATCTAATCTAAAAAAGATTGTGATTATCTGACTAAATTCAACATTTACTTCCATAACATGATGATTTTTTTTCTCTGAATAAAATGACGAGTTTGCCCAGATAATACACATGCTTATAATTTAAAGGTCATATTTCTAACATTTTTATGTAAAAAATCTTAATTTTTTTGTAAAGAAGACATCAGCAGAGCTTGTAGAAAGGTACAGAGTGAAAGTATCTCTTTTCCTTAAAAACTTTATTATGATTGTGAATCAATAATTTGACAGTGTTTGTCAGGAACAAAATTTCTGCTTTCCTTCGTTTAAGAATGCTACATTTTGCTACATTTAGCAGCTGAATGTTATCAGTAACGCCTTTAATGTTATATCAATGGTATTACTGATATATTTGGGTGTTGTACATGTTCTACACAACATTAAATTTTCCACAAATGCTGATGATATATTACTACTTTTTCTTTACTTTTTCATGTAATAATACATTTCTCAAAATCACCAGAGCCTGTTTTATCTACTTTAAATATATTGCGTTCTTATAATTTGTATCTCTGAAAGTCATTTTGAACTGTTACTCAACATCACAGTACAAGAGGATCTGTCCTCAGTGATTTTGCGAGAAATTACTACATGCAGCATAGTGTACTTTATACAGCAATACCCAGTGGGGAATGTTGCATTATTATTTTGTTATGTCTCCTAATTTCTTTCTTTTTAGAGATTCTATTTCACAGTGAACACATGTGAGCTTTTGTGACTGTCCTGCTTGTCCATTGACAACAGCCATTATTGAGTTACTTAAATAGAAATTTAACAAACTGTCCAAAATCACAGAGAGGAGGGCAACTTAACTGAAGGTCACATTTGCATACAATTCCTATCTATTGACTTGTAACCTGAGCAACGGAGGCTTGGAGAGGTGAGTATTTCCACCGACAGCGGCAACATGCTTGAGTGCCAGCGAGGAAGCCCTTGGCTGTGTAAAGACTCCCGGTAAAGTGTTTGTCACACATGCTGAAGCTCATTTTTTCCAGACAACAAGCTTTCCCTCTTTGTCAGAGCGCCACAGGCACGCACAGCAACAATGACAAAAAGTGCCTTTGGTGCAGAAATGTCATGCAAATTAACTCCTTGCTGAATGTGGAATTTGTAGCCCTAGCCGCTCAGGTAGAGTTTAAATAGGAGCAGAAAGGCAAACATGTTTCCAGCACGTCTTTGCAGATGAAAAATGGGGCATTGATGGCCGCTGCCCTCCATCTCCTCTTGACACAGTTAGTTCCTGAAGTGAAACTCCTCAAGCGTCTTGACTTTTGAATAGCAGCCCGTAATAATTGCCATTTTCTAAACTTCTTTATAATGGCTGCGTGTTGAATGTCTTTCTCCTCTCATTGAGAGCATTTTGGGCTCGTTGCCCCCCACGAGCAACATGTGACCGCCTCCCATTAATTTAGTCATACACTTCACCCATGGTACTTATCAGTGGGTCATGCCCCATTATAAATACAGTTTTCTCTATTCATGCACACAGTGATTCCCAGTAGGGGTGAAGAGTAAGTGATTAATTTGATTGGCCTTCCCCTCCGGCGGTACAGCCGCAGACTTGGCGATAGTTTTTTCATTGTGCTGAGCAGATGGGAGCTGCTGCCGAGCTCCTGATGAAATTTTATGCAAGTACAATCTCACCTCTGTGCAGCGCTTCAACAAACACCACGTCTAAACGTGTTTTTTTCCCCGTTAGTGATGAACACTGATATTTAGAATAATTGCTTTGCCTACAGTTAACCCTAAAATTGTCAGCAGTTATACATCTCATAAATGTTCATTCAAAGATTTATTAAAATCATTTTAAACCCAAATCAGGACGAGCCTTAACTTTCACCCAATAATTGCTTTATTGTTAAGCATGTATGCATGCAGCACCTTTTCCATGTTTTTAAAATGATTATTGAATTGATGAAGTCTGTCTCACTACTTAACTGTAATATCTGTGATTAGTGTGCATATTAATATTAATGCACCGCTAGCCTCACAAATCTCAAATAGATCTCTTTAGATTTCTGTTACCAAAGTTTAATGTGTGTGTTAATGTGAGGTCAAACTAGGATATTACTGAGCTCAAAATACTGACATTTTTAACAAAAAAAACCAAACATGATTCATTTCCTTATCTGGTGTAATAACAGCGGTTTACAGCCATTTCTGTATTGGTCACCTTGATCACTTTGTGTTAAAGAGAAGAGTGACCATATTAACAATATATTGCATTAAGGTCAGAAGAAAAGAAAAACGTATCATAGGACTTGGCCTCAGTATTTTAAAATAATTGTTGATACAGGTACCAATACTTTGACTACGATGACAGTTTCTGAGCAATACTATTATTGATTCCTAGTCCTTTTTAAGAAAAGATAACATTTCACATACATGCCGTGAGCCCCTCTGAAGTGTTCCCCCTGCATGCCTCAAGACAGCCAATCACCAGCACTATCAGATTTTTGCAATACCAGCACGCTGCCTGCCTCTTTACCCACTGACGCTGATGAGATTAACTCCTTAGGCATTGTAATTTCTTGGTATTGAATGACGAGACATTTTTTGAAAACAATCAAAATGAGCTTTTCCATTTAAATCATCAAAATCAGATGCAGGATTCCCCCCCGCGGCCATACAGCATAGCTGACTGGTCGGGTTTAGTGAGACGATAATAAAAGGGACCTAGAGATGTAGTGCAGCAGCAGCAGCAGCAGCAGCAGCAGCACCTTCTTTATTTTTTTCTACTGCTTGTCAAAAGTGGAACAAACAACTTACAGCAACTCTGAGAGGACACACTGCCTCAAACATAGGAACACATCTAGGACAGGACAACAGGACAATCTGTTACAGCACAGCTCTGACATCTAATGACTCTTTTTTTTGTTTTTACGTTGATCAGTTTGTTGTGAAATACGTTTCTGTTATTACATTCTAAAGAAATGATCATGTAACCTGTCTTTTTAAAGTAGTTAAACAATGGCATAGCTATCAGTGTGGGCATTTTATTATGATTATTATTATTATTATTATTATTATTATTATTATTATTATTATTATTATGTTTTACATTTAAAATTGAATTGAAGTGTGAAAAACGAAGAATTGTTACAACACTATTATTTACACAAAGGCTATAGTTGTGTCTGTGGGACCCCTTACAATGAGGAAGTAAGTAGGAAGGTTAATTCGCATTGCTCGCCTCTGGTACCACTAAGAAAATATCTGGGTAGTCTTAGATTCTGCCAGTATTGTGAACTTTTATAAATACACCAGTGCTGTGGCGGCTCCAGGTTTTCCAGGTAAGTCGGTAAACCAGATTCTTGGAAGAAAGCCCCAGTGCTAAATATACAGTGCAGGGGTGTGCTCAGCAGGAAACACACGCTGACTTTGGTGTATAAATAATCAATGTCCAACAGCACAGGCCTATTTTGAAAACAGTGGGAAGGAGAGATGGATGGCTGGATACCCAGGCTTGATATTTAGGTCAAAGATATCATTTGAATATCTTACTACAAGTGCGTAGCGTGTCATAAGCCAGTATTGAGAGATTGTGCACATTTTTTTCTTACATTTCTAGATTTAATCACAATCAAGTTATCTTTTATATGCACTGATTTTTCACTTGGTGTCATGTAGCATTATTAGCTCTTTAACACTTGATAAGGCAGCTTAATAGGATGTGTGGAAGTTATCAAAAAACATATTAGTCAAAACATTAAATGTTGTTATATCTGCGTACAACAACACTATATTGTATGAAACATTGATTTCTTGTGTTCTACTTATTAGAGAAACATAAGGGATTTAAATAAAGCGTTTTGTCCGTACTGAATATTTGATCTCTATTTAATTTGTCCTCTTGTCAGCCTGGTGGCCAGTTTGCTTAACCCACAAAAAGTGAATTAAAAATGCAAACGGCTGCCTTGTGTATCATGACACCTTCAATGTTAACCCGAAGAGAGAGAGACACCTTCCTCTGTGCATATCCCATTAATCTTATTATAGTCCCATCCTCTTTCTTACTGTTAAATATGCATTAAAAAGAATGGAGTCATTGAGTATATTTGGCATATAAGAGATACGGGCTCATCATTAAAAATCCATGTAAGCCCTTTAAAGCTGAAGAGAGGTGATTTCATGCTTGGCTGCATCATTTCGTAGGTGCTACACTCCGCTGCCGCCGCCCGCCACCACAATACAAAACACACACACGCACAAGAACACACACAGCATCAGACAGTGACGTCCTTGGTTCTGCCTCCCCCATGCGAGGCTCGGCGGGATGGATGCGGTGTCTGAACTAATGGAGCAGGGAGAACACAGGCTGGCTGTGAATAGAAGGAGGTGGAGGAGAGATCAGGGTGCTCTTGAAGCACCTCTTTGCGTTCGCACAACAGCAGGTTACTGTCATCATGGTTTTTTTGGAGAGCAGAGTAATATTTAGTGGCGAGAGCTGCCGGATCTTCCCAGGGAGTTCGAGCGGGATCCCTCTAGATTGTTTTGGCTGCAGCTGAAAGGTCCCTTCCTTTTGTTTACATGCAACTTCCTCGCTCATACATCAACTCACTGCTGAAAATATGCCGCTAATTCAGACTTGTGCACTAATGATACAAATGTGCCAAAAAGTCCCCTAAAGAACATCTGCGGTTCCATAACCGTAAAAACATTTTGCCTCTGATTAATGTGGTATTCTTAGGCTCATGGCTCTCCTTAGCAGACCACCAGACGAGATGTTCAATCAACTATGCATGACTTGACCTTAATGGATTTTTCACTGGGAGGCTTGGGTTGGTTATTAGGGAACCAGCTCATGTGGAACAACCTTGTCCCCTTGGGAGGGGAATTACACCAGTTCAGAGGAAACCCACATTATGGCATGAGGAGAATAGAGGAAAGCACCATTTCCTCTTGGCTCGCATACATCTCTCAGTTTAAAAAGTGCCAACTGTGTGATCTCAAAAGAAAATGTTCCATCTGCTGCTTGCTTATGAATTCCCTACCCTTTCTCTTTACTTCATAGTTAGTGCTGCCGGCCTTTTGACTGTTCATTTGTCTTCACAGTGTTTAGTGTCACCTATTGTGATTTACCTGCTTACTTGTCACATCTTTTACTATGTATTCGTGACAATAAAATCAGCTCCTAGTTATACACAATTACACAACTGTGACCATGATTGGCTTTATTAACGTGTATGCATGGATTGTGTTAATTAGACTTGAGTGAGTTTTTTGAAGTTGCCGTGAAAATGAAATGGTTGCAGTGTGCGCCTAGTAAAAAGAAACTATGACCATCACCGCGGCGCCAACCACAAGCCTTTATCGCCGAGCTTTGTTTACCCCATTCCTATTCGCACACATCAGTAAATAAACAAACAAAATGGCCCGGTGTTGAATTAATTTTCTCCTCCAGCTGTGTACTCTAATTGGGATAATAAGCTGAAAGGTTATCAACACTCCATGAGGCATTATTCAAGCACCTAGCCCAATCTCTCCTCCCCTCGCTTCCTTCTGCAGCATTAGGAGCGTGTGAGTGCTGCAAAGCAGGAAATGAAACATCTCCATCTATGTATAAACATATCTAACACAATACATCCCTACACTAAATGTTAACCGGGTGGTAGAAAGATAAATACTTATTGATTCCAGGCTGGAGAGTCACTGCATCTATTTGAAAAGTGTGCATAATTTCAATTAAAAATACATTAACATGTAAAGAAAGACAGCTGAGAGCGATTTAAGAAGCATGGGCTCTGACTGGTTTAGAATGTTTAGAAAATATATGTGAACTGTCAGCTCATTTAAACAACAGAACATATTCTCTTTACAGATAGTACAGATAGGCAGTAGCTGATGCTGTCTGAGGCTGGAAAATGTTGATTTTAGAATAAATGTACATTTTAAACAGTCACCTTAACATTTGACTTCCATAGAGCCATTATACTTAAAAGCTAAATTAACATTGTTGCTTACACAAAAAAACCCTTTCATGGGTTTTCCAGAGCAGATTTCATCCACCAGTGAAGACCATGGTTGAAGACCAGCTAATTAAGTTGAACTACTATCTCACCCAAGGTCAGGAATAATCACTCATGCTCAAATAAATGAAACTGGTTCTAATTACACTGAGATTATGATATGATAAGACATTAAAGGTCATATTGATAACATTATTATGTAAACAAATCATTAAAAAAAGTGTACTTTGCTTTTAGAACATATTCACACAAGTGCAGAATACAAGTATCTCTTTTATTATTATATATTTATTATAACATTGTTATAATTGCCAGGTCCAAAAAGATTGTTTTGTTTATCTCTGTGTAAGAATTCAGACAGTTGGTTCCAGCATCTACCAAGTTTTGTCAGCCAATGGTATAATGCTGTTGGTTTCATGTGGTATCCAGGTCATTGCATGCCAACTCACCCAAAATCCCGATTTTCCCGGCTCATGTCATAGATTTCTCAGTTGGAAGTTCTGTTAAATTCATGTAAAATCCTACTACGGCTGTGCTTCGAATACTTTTTAAGTTTGTCCCTGAGTTACTTTTCAGCATGTTCGTGACTCTTTGTATGTATGTAGGAAGACTCACCAATCTTTTTTTTTTCAGGGGATTGGACTGGACTTTGTCCAGAACATCAAATAACCCTAAGTATCATTTACGACACGCACTCATTTAAATAGTTATTGTGGAATGTTTACAGCGATCAAATTAATAATAGGAAGCAAGCTTTTACTCAAACAAAGAATCCATCATTTACTTTGAGTATGAAAAATTAGCTAATTTCCATAAAGTGATATATAATATATAAATATATTTCATATTTATGCAATGTATATTATCACTTCAACATATTTTCATGTTTCAAGGAAACACGAAAGAGTACACTGCCCCCTCTTGTTCACTCTGGTGGGCCTTGACTGCCAATCTCAGATTGCTATTTTTGGTGAATCAGTTTAATGTGGTAGATTGTATTGATTTATGTGCTGAAATCAACTAACAGCATTCTGACGTAGTTGTGGAGGGCAGTGGATATGGCATCCTCCATGGATCTGTTGGTTCTGACGGCAAACTGTTGGGTTTCAAGGCTGGAAAAGTGTTGCCTTTTGAAGTTTGCCACAGGGTAATAGTCCATTGGACTAGACTAGACTGATGGGGTCTTGAAACAGGCGGTAACAATCTCCCTTGAGAATTAAAAATAAGGTGACAAGGGATGTTATGAGGCTCAGCAGCTTTATTCTCTTTCACACTGAGCAGGATTTTGCTCTCCTCTGCTGTGGATACGGACCGTGACAGGTCCTCTACAGACAGGCAGAGTAGACCCTATAGCTGGCTTGTTTAGGAGACCATAGTGACCTTAAAATGTGTTAAGCTCATCAGGCAAGGTGGCCTCACAGATGATGGGGCACTTATGCTTTGGTAGTGAGTGATGTGGATCTGGATCACCTGACACATATCTTTATGAGCCATTGATGTTGAGGTCCTTCTCTTGCCTTTGCTGATGTCAATGGTTTACCTCCTTGATGCCAGTGTTTTCAGTAGGGTGATGTTTCATGCTTTCTTATCAGCTCACCAAAAGACAGTGTTTTTGGCTCTGGATACAGCTGTTACCTCTTCATCGATTCGGGCTTTCAGGTTGGGGAACAATTTTCATGCTCACCACATTATCAGCATATTTGCAGATGTATGACCTCACTGATGACATACAGTTTGTTCATACAGATTGATGTAGTTATTATATGTGACAGCATCTGTGGACATTTGCCGGTCAAAACATTTGTGTAGAGCATTAACAGTTACCAGAGCTGAGAAGAGAAGTCGATTAATCGATTAGCTAATTCAAAGAAAATTAAGGCATTTAAGATTAACCAATTATGGAATAATTGTTTATTGCATCCCTATTACATTACATTACACTCCACAATATTGCAGTACTCTAGCAAACAAAGTGCAAAGCCACTCATGCAATACTTTGAGACTGGAAAAGTGCTTAAATAATTACCACTGTTGGGGCAAAAAATGTAAAGCCTGGTCTGACAGTGGAGATATAGGAAAAGTCATTTTATAAAAGAAATTAGTGTATTCCCTGCTCTGCACAGTGGTATGATATTGAGTGGTATTTTAGACTCAGCTCATCAGGCTCAGCTTTGCATTCTCCTATTCCCCAACTTCCATTAGTCTAACCAGTGCTTTGTCAGCCTCATCTGCACTTAATTGCCTTAATTGCACAATGCTGGGCTTAGTTCTGACACTTCTCTCAAAGCAGCGACATTAGTTCAGTCAGCATTCTACTCACTGTGTCTTGTGAATAGCTATCGACAGCACATCTGTTTGATGAACGGATACTAATATGATAACAGACCACACAGAATGAGGTACATCACTTATGAAAAGACGCTAAGCTTAGTTGCATTACATGATACAGATCAGAGACATGGCTTCCCTCTGCAGCTGTAATTATGCACCACAATGGTGCCAATGCATTTAAAGCAGCCACATTATTACAACTGACAGTAGACTCATCTCTTCATCACTTATTCAGTGCGAGGCAATTTTCCAAGACTTCCCCAGATGGTTGTCAATTTTATGCAAAATGGAAAAGGATTCAGTCCAGCCAAGCTCAAATTGATATCTCCAAGTCATAGGTTGGATAGTTATTCAAAGGCTTTGAAATAAAGTATGGGGTCTTGGTCTGTCTGACAAAAGTGACAAAGGAAAATACATGTTTCCAAGAGATATTTTTCAAGAAGGATGACAAAACATCCTAGCGGGCTTTTATGGAACCATTTATTCTACTTTAACATCGCCCACACTTTTAAGGGTCACTTAGGTTGCCTTAAAAGTGGCCATTAGCACAGCTTTCAGAGACAGGGACCTCTTGTAGGAGGAGCACCACTTGATACAAAGAGCTTTCGTCCCCTGATCTTTCTGTCTAAATGCAGTGCTTCAACACTAAAACAAACATATCACGCAGGGTTAAATTAGAATGTGTCCAGATCACAAATCTCATCTTTGAAATCCATTAAACGCTGCATGCATCAAGTGTATTTACTCTGCTTTTATTAAGCAGCCTATTATTATTAAATATTACTTGCTCACACAATGTGATGCTGATTTGTTGACAGTTTGTATAAAACCTGACACTGAGTCTTGCTGTGCCATTCATGCACATCTTACCAATGTGCGTGCCTTACATTCACAATTTGTTTTTTTTTGTCTTTGGTTCTTTTTGAATCCATTTGTGTCAGACTCCTTTGCTTAAAAGCCCATGATGAATAGGTTGGACTTGACCTGATTGAACTACTGCATCACTTAGTGTAAGCTGACTGACATCCAGTATTGTGAGCAAAAATGCGCTCAAGTAATGTCATTACTTTTTTAGATAATGTATGTTGTTACAAATGATTTATACTGTTTGTTATCACCACTGTAAAATTCAAACTGTGAAAGATTTATCTGAATATTCAATATCCCACCAAGCCTCATCTCATTATTCATACAAAATTGCACACATTAAACAGTGTTTCAGATTAGAAATACATTAAACAGCATTTCAGATTAGAAATGGCAGGAAAATTGAGTCTCAAGGAATTGTGTCAATATTTACACAAATATATTGTTATTTTGTGAAATTGGAATTGTTGTTCATAGGAGTTGAAGCTGATTGATTCTCATTTAAGACCAAAACGGAACTTATATTTATTTTTATAGGCAGTAACATGATAGTGATATCTTGTTGGTGACTTGCATAAAACAGTAGCCTACACATAATCAGGTATAAAAGTATGTCTAACCATTAAGTATAAGCTGTTAAAAAAGCAAAAAACTGTAGTCAGTAGTGTTGCTCTGGATCAATGGGTTTGGGCCCTTACACACTAGACATCATCCAGAGACACTGCCAGCTGCAGGTTGATCAATCCATCCATTTTATTCCACTTATCAGGGGTTAGGACGTTAACTTAGCAGGCTAAGGCTATAACTATTTTATGTTCTACGTTTCAGATCTAGCTCCGTCCATACTAACATGGCTGCATTTGATATGGCACTGATGCTTATAGTGTCATGATTTAATGTGTGTTTCCGTGATTTCCTGTTTTATTTTGAAGTTTTGCCCTTTGTCATGTATTGCTTTCAGTTCCTCCCTGTGTGTGAATTTCCTGCCCTTTTTCTGTGTTCACCTGTGATTCGTTTGTCAATCAGCACTGTCTGTTTATATAGTCTGTGTGCTTCTTGTGACTTTCACCCTGTGTGATTCCCCTGTTCCCTTCGATATCTTTCAGTGTCCTCCAGTGTCTCTCTGTGTTTTCCCGATGGTACATTTCTGGTTTTCTTGTTCCTCGTGTTTCTACCGGTCCAAACTTTGCTTTTGGTTGTACTTGTTTGATGCGTTGTTTTTTTGACTGGATTGGCCTGCAAAACCAGCCCTCAGCCCCAATTTACCAGCTACCAGCCCAAGTCATCAGGTAGCTAGCTTCTCGTCAGCTGAAGTGTCCGTCAACCACCAGTTAGTTAGCCTCTCATCAGCTCCAGTGGTTCCCAGTTGGCGGCCCGGACAAAGCCAGCTATCTGTTTTCATTCGGCAGCCCTCAGCCAGTGTTCCGTTGTCCGTAGTCCGGCTGACTCAAACTCCTTCTCAGCCTCTAGAGGACTTCCAACTTAACCACCTCCCTCACCCTGAGTTCCTGGTTGGTCACCTGGAACTGTCTCATGTAGGTAATTAAAGGCTTAATTTAACTGCACAACCACTGCTAGTATAGATAAATAGGCCGGTTGCTTCTTCCAATGTGAAAGATCAGTGGCTCTACTCCGGGGTCCTTCCAAATGTCCAAGTTCCTTACCGTATCTACGGCTCAGCCTAACCACCCTATGAAGGAAACTCATTGTGGCCGCTTGTATCCACAGTCTGATTGTTCTGGTCACTACCAACAGCTCATGACCATAGGTAAAGGTTGCAACAGAGATAGGCTCTTAAATTGAAAGCTTTGCCTTCCACGGAAGCTCCCTCTTGACCGCAATGGTCGACTGACAACATCGCATATGCTTACTCCCCAAGCAAAGAACTTGATCAAAAATGGTGATGAAGGTGTAAGAATAGAAGTTATCGAACTTCCCAGATACACACCTGCACAGAAGGTGCATTTAGTGAGGACAGGCTCTTTTTACTCTGTGTCATTTCAGCTGTGCTATATGATGAAAGACTGTGCTGGAGACTGTGCTGAGAGCCACCGAGGTTTATATTGATGCAACTACTATAAAAGATGCTGCACCCTTTGCTTTGATTTATTAGCTACTCCTCAATGTAACTGTACACACATTTGAAAGGTACATATTGGTCACAGCCCGCTATCGATTCTTCTACAGTTAAATGGATGGCTTTGTTTAGCAGTGAAAAAGTGAGCAAATTTACCCGCACTAGCAACCTGTTTAATAGTCCCAAATCTATATTTCATTAAAATGATGACACATTGCACCCCGAGCCCTCTCCTTACTCCTGTTCTATTGATCTCCAACAGTTTGGGCCTCGTAGAGAATAATAAATTGTCCTGGCATTGCCGGCACTCCTTTTTTAAACACTCACCTTCCATTAGACATATAATAAAGTGCAGGAATTACACATATACATGAGGGAATTTGAGGTCACCCTGCCATGAATCTTCATAACTCAAGATGCGTTATGGAGCAATTTGGTCCTCATGATTGCGATGCACAGCAGATGGACAGTAAATACCATCCAAGAATGTTCTCACATGATAGACTGCATGTTCTCGAACAGAAAAGCAGAAACAGCAGAATCCATCACACTTAGCTGCTCATAGTTCCCCAATTTTTTGGTGGATAACAACCAGGAGTGCTACAATCAATAGTGTTTTTCTCCATTTCTCTCTACTCACGGACACTCCTGCTCACGTGTGCCTTGATCACAGGGAGAATCCCTGCTTTGTAGGCTCGCAATGTGTCGTCACTCGTGAAAAGATGACCTTTTCTGTCCCTAATCATCATGTAGTGAAAAAAATAAACATGCTGGACTTTTCCTGCTTCCCTGCTCTTTCATTTTATTTTCAAACAATTAAACTCTGAGTCAGGGAACAGAGCGGATCAAAATGGGATGAGAGAGTGTTTCAGTAATGGGAACCTGTTGTGTTTATGATGAATACTGGCCAATCTGTCTGCCTCTAGAGGGTAAACACGTTTGACATTTGGTGTTGACCTTATCCCTTCTATTAGGCTGCTTGTTTTTCTGACAGAGATGGATAACAGTGCCTTTTCTCATTTCATCATATAGAATGATGCTAGTTAACAAGGTGTCCTTGTTAGGTCAAAACATGCCCACATCTACATGTTTCACTGGGATTGTCACATATGAGGTGAGCTCGTAATGAAGCTCTGACTGCTGGTTTGCCGAGGCAAGAAGTTCACACCATCAGTGTCTAATGATTTTAAGAGATAATATATGTGGCACTTTCAGATATGTAATTGTCTATTTATAATATACAACTTAATCAAAGCTTTTGTTGGATTTCCAAATAAAGACAAAGCCAGTTAGTGTGAGCAGCAGAAGTCACTTTGGCTGTACAGTAGCAGAAAGGAGAGCTTCTGCCTACACAAAGTCAAACAGTAAATCAAAGAGACATCACAGTACACCAAACGCTGCTTGATTGACAAGTGACCTCTGCAAGGTGCCGTGCAGAAAACACTGCAGCGAGATGCTAATCAGGATTAGCACCTGGGATCGGTGGCGTGATAAAAGCATGGACGTGTACATTTGACCCAGATATACTCCAACGGCTATCACACATCTAATACCTCATGATGTAAACATGATATGGAACAATGTATACAATTATTAAGGCATTTTTTGATGAGCATTTTCATATATATTGATATAGAAAATGGTGGTGATGGTGTCAGTGGATTGTACCGAAAGGCTAATGAAATGTAATTAATTCATGAGATTCCTCCACAAAGACTGGGTCACCAGTGAAATACAGCATGCACTATGAACTATCAAACAGCATGATATGTTTTATTCTTCTTTTCTTTTCTGTGTTAGTGGACACACCACTGGATCGCAGTTTGGCCAGTACACTAGTAAATCTTACTCCTCCATATGGCTCTAAGCTCCAATGTTTGCCATTAGTAGAGTGGTAAGCTCAAATATTGTTCACAGAAGTTCACAGAAGATTTACGAACAGCTTTTGTATGGAGGGTTAGATAAGGGTTGAAAGACAAGAGGTTATTTCAGTATTACATTATGAATCTTGAAGATCATGACTTCATGTTGGTTAGACATCAATTATGGAACAGAACTGTGGACATATGTGTGGTTCATATTACAAAAGAAACATAAGCCAAGAGGGCAGCAAGTGACCTTGCAGGTTTTAAATTCAGCAGGTATAAACTGGGAAAGCAGCTTGAATTCCTTTTAGAAGAGAATCCAGCAATCTGGTATTTCTGGGAAAAAATATGAGCTGCCGTTTCCTTCTCAAAAATATGCCGCTGCTGATGGGCCCTTGGCTAGTTAACTGGCACCACAGCTGTGTGCCTACAAATGTTTGTATGCATCGGATCATCAATACATTCTTGTTAGTCATCTGAAATGTTCATTTAGTTTGTGTAGTGTTCACAATGTGGAAAATTATTTCCATAAACATGACATCAACATTATCAGACAGCCAGGTTTTTAGCAGATATAAGCGACACCATTATCTGTTCAACCAAATAAATTGTCTGTATCCGTAGCCTAGTCACAATGGGTGGATCTTCAGCCAGAAGTGGGCGGAACTATCCAAAAGTTGTTCACTTAAGCCTGACATTGATTTGGGTTGATCAACAATTGCTATATTTATTATTTATTGGAAAAGTATTTACATAACAGCCTCAGAATTGAGCTTCAGATCAATGTTTTTAATGAAAAGAGTAAGACAACTATTTAGAGAACAAGATGTTTTCTGAATTAGACTGAACAAAGTTTGGTGAGAGTGCTGAGAAATGACTAAAACAGTCAAAGTTGTGGGTTGTAAAACCATAACAGTGAGCTGATTCTCCACAGGTAAACCATTATGAGTGATTTTTGATTAAATATTGATTATAGGTCAATTGCCTCTCAAATAAGGAATCTTTGGAATAGCAACCGACCTAAACAATGATGAGCTGGGAATGAGCCTCAAAAATAAACGTTCTTACAAATTGGACCTTTAATTATCAACTTCAAGCAGTCAGCTTCATTCAATTTAGATTTCAGTGCCGGATTTTAACTGCCTCTATTGATTTGGACTGTCTCTATGCAGTTCTAAACAAAAAATGAAAGCGTTTGTATAAACAAGGAAGAAATGGTCTATTTGTCCACATTTCATGTTTTTATCATGCACATATGAAGAAAGCCAAGCTACAGTCTGAGGTCACATGGAGGGAACTGTCCCCTGTGTTATAGAAACAGCAGTTTGTTGACTAACATCATTAAAATAAGATGCAAACAACACTATGTAGTCAGGCCACTTGTATAGGGAACCCAGTTTTGAGTTTCATTGCTGGTAATGGTCAAGTGTGTTGGCCAAGGTTAACCCCTCCTGATTCGCTTGTCATTTTACAGGCCTGTGAAGCTTTCCGAATCACAAAAATCTTTCCTCTGTCAGTTCACAGACTCTGGGCCCTGTGAGAACGCATTACAAGGCCCGTGCTTCCACCTGAACCCTGGCTTTGATTACAGAAAAGAGCAGGTGTGAATTAAGCGGGTGCAACAGGATAGCTTCCTGTGAATAAATGCATTTTGATTATGAGCAAACATTGCCCTCCTTTGGCCCTCATTATGCAAATTAGGAATTGTATTTTAGGGGAAGGGAAGGGATGGAGGGCGAGGGTGATTTGTTTGCAAGAGGATTTTGTGCAGCCTGGCAGTCATATGCTGTTGATTAACGGACTAATGGACAGGCAGCAGAGTAGGGTGAAGTAATTTCATACCAATCACTATTCATTACTTAATGAGAGATGATGACTCGGGGCACTCTCCAGCTCCGACGGCAGCAAAAGGCAAAGTTGATGAATCGTAATAAAAAAATCATATCATTATTTACCTCTTTAAATTCACCCAGGCTAAGGAATATAATTAAGAGGCACACGGGAGAACGATGGAACGGTTTTTTCACAGACAGACAATCATTTATTATGACCTAATAGGATTTTTGTTTACAGCTCGGGCCATCAGAACAGCCGTAGTGCTTACCTGTTGAACCAAAGCATAATCAAATCAAACACACGATCCACAGTATATTTCACTCCGGTAATGCTGCTCAGTAACGTTCGGTTACCCATTGACTTTGTAAATGAATGAACCAGAAAGAGTCATCTTATTTTATGATTTCAGTTAAATAAATTGAACAGGATTTTATTTTAATGACATGTTATTTCTGGAGTTTGTGCAGTGGATAACGAAGTGGCTGTAAACTTAAAGCAATGATAAATGGGAACATGAGGTTTTGAGCTACTAAAATGGACAATTTTGTCTTTGGTTAATGGATTGATAAATGGAGCAGAGCTGAACTTTAGATCAGAATATTGCATTAGTCTTTGTAATGCTGTGGTTGTTGGCAAAGTACAGTATTTACAGAGCATTAAAGAATATAAATTAAAGGCTGTGTCAAGCTGTTTCTCTCTCTTTCTTTTTCTACCCCATGCCCCTCTATCAGGGTGAGAATTTCATGGCAGCCACAGCAGCCATGGCTGTCGTTGCCCCACACTTTGGCCTTGATGCCCCGTGAAAAAAAAAGTAATTGTACGGCCAAGTGGCCTTTGTGCCCCTGGCCCTGTCCAAGTTCTGTCACCAAAATCAATCAACACATCAATGGTCTCCTGCTGGTTATTCTACAACTGAAAAAATGTGCTTTGCCATATTTTTGGGGAATTTCTATTGTGAGAAATATTCAACCACTTCATTAATATTCTCAGTCTAGTGTTACCAACATCACCTAACCCTAACCCTAACCCTACTTTAAAAAAACTGTTTTCTAATGTATCATTAACTTGACGTTCGTATTTAAAAACGTTTTAAAACATAATCCATGTCTTATTATAAATTAGGATGTTATGGTATCAATCAGAAAGTTTGCCCCGAAAATGACGAAATTCCAACCCTGCCCTGTACTACCACCCCTACTTCACCATAGTATTTGATACTGGGTTATTTATCACAGTGTTTCCCACACATTAATTTATCTGTGGCGGTCCACCACAATATCAACACTGGCCGCCACATATTTATTTTCTATTTTTGCAGCTTTGCGTCGCATTCTCACTCACCCAAGTGACTGGTAAAACCAACGAAAAAGAGGAGGAGGGCTATTTAACGCAGTTGGCTATACTGTGACTTCCTCTGCAAAAAAGACGGCTAGCCTCATCATCAGGATCAAGCCCACACAAAGGCCTTGAAGCCAGTTTTTGTCATGGCCAAGCCGTGAAATTACATCGTCATGTGATGCACTTTGGTGTTTCTCCCAAAAGCTAACATTGTGAAAGACGCACCTGTAAAACGGTTGTTACAAGTGGGCATGTACTGGTTGTTTTCTCACTCTCTTTGCCTGTTCTCTATCTGTCTCTCTCCCTCTGTTGCTCTCTGGTGCCTTCTATTTCTTTGTCTGTCTTTTCATCTTTCAGGAAGACACACCTGTAGGTGTTATTAATTACCTGATGACAGCATTGAGGAGGATTGAGTGGAAGTCTCTCTCTGGAGCCACTGCCCAGCTCACATTGAAAGGGGGATTTTTATTTTGTCTTCTTGTTGCCTCTCCCACATGCCAATTATTACTGTCAGAATGCAACATACAGTTATTTTGCATTATTTCACTTTGATTATTTTCATGAATCAATCCATTGATTATGTAGTCCCTGGCTGAGTCCATCAGTCGTCAGAAAATAGTAAACGGCTTTGTCTTTCAAAACAGCTACCGTGAGTGTGTCTTCTGAAACCTCTGCAAATAACTGTTGCAAAAAGAATTCATTTTTTTGTCCATAATTTCTACCAGTTCTGATCATTTATTAGATCTGGAGCTGTGCCAACATATGGCTGAAAAGCTGTTAAATGGGGAAAGAAACACTTGCAGACCAACCTAACAGTTAATCCTCAGTTGCAAAACATTTATCACAGTCAGTCTGTTTCATTGTGTTCAAGTTGACTTGTTCATAATTGATTAAACCAATGAACAGAGTTATACACATGACATCCTATGGCCAATGATTCTTTGCATCTGTTGTAGCAAGCTATTTAAGTAAAGACTTCCTTCTCCATACAGCAGCCATTGTTTGCAGTCCAATTAGCAACTTGAGGTGTGGTGTATTGGTTGAGAAGACGTTTCAGCTCAAGCAGCTTTGAGGGTGCATTTTGAGCCAACGCATTCTGCCTCTTTCACTCTCCATCTAAACACTTCATTTGCATGCAGCCAAAGCCCCCCGCAAAGCTAACCGGTCACTCAGACTGCAAATGCACTACTACAGGAAACCAAAACACTTGTGACACCAAACTCTTGTTGCTTGCCCACAGATTCTGCATTTATACGCAGATATATGTTGAGATTAAATGAAAACAAAATTGCAGTTAACCCAGTATTTAAAACTACCTGATCTTGGTTCAAAAACCAATGAATACACAGGCTTATGCATTGTTTTAAATGTTTGAACAACCAATTCTATCAGAGTTTGACTAAGGTGAAGTCTCTGACCTGCATTTAAATGATCAACAGCCCAAAACCTGTAGATATTAATTTTTACAAAGAAAAGAAAACCTGTGTGCACATTGTAGTAATTCGGCCAATGAGGCATTTTTTGCTTAATAAACGACTTAAATGATGAAGGAATGGTTATCAATTTGTTGTCAATTAACTTTGTGAAACACATATTGATAAATATGTTTTCAATTTGTTCGAGAGGGATCAATGCCTGATTTTTGCCCCTGGGACCAAAGCTGGTTAATAAGGCTTGACTTGAACATGCATTTTTGAAAATAAATTATCTTTAAATTAATGAAGTAAATGTCCTCTGTGCTGAGATCTATGAGCAGCTGGTAATCTAAAACAGGTGCCTTTTCCTTGAGATTTTTAATTTCACCTGATTTAAATTTTCCTCCATCAGTTAATATGAAATAACTCACAGTCTTTGTTTACTAAAGGTCTTCTGGCATCTATGGTGTTTGCAAGATTGAAAAAAAGTGTGTTTTATGTCCCCATTTTTAGGGTTTTTGTTTTTTCAAGGAGAAGCAGGGTAGATTTTATGAGATTTCAAGCAGTTTTATTTCTTCTCTGCAGGTTTTTATGAGATATTTTGGAGAGCTGTGTGTTACTTCACAAACTAAGGCACCCAGATAAAGTGCCGAAGTGCATATGGTCCAATAATCTAATCCATATGGTTGAAGTTATTCCTCATGTAAACATCCAATTAAATATGCTCTCTCGTTCTCCTCGAAGTGTTGATCTGTCATTACTGAACAGGTGCTGTTTGAATAGTGAACTGTGTAAATTTTGGAGCTTGCTGAATCTCTCCTCTCCCCTGATAGTTGGTGAGCTTGCGTGTGTGCACGTTGTTGTTCTGAAAGAGAGAAGGAATAAGTGGGAAGTAAGTCATATGTCAGATCACTTCACCAATGCGAAACATCCCACAGAGTAGATCATATTGCAGCCTCAGTAAATCTGAATTATAGTTCCACAGTCTTAGCCTCAACTCTCAACTGTGTGGCCTCCAGCTTTACACTGCTCTAGTCTTTTATGTCTGACCGTAATGATGACCATCATGAACTCACTCACCCCCACAAATAATGTCCGCTTTTTCCGATTTTACCGACTTTCTCCAGCTGAGAAAATGGCCGTAACCTCTCAGAGGCAGCACGCTACCATATGGTCAATGTGTTGAAAATATGAGAGAAAGCCCCTCTATAACAGTGCAAGTCCAGGGCCAAGAAAGTTGGCCCTTGTTCACCATCACGCCAAACTGTAGTTAGTAGATTCTACGGCATTTGTTTGCTTGCTCGAATGACTGGTACCGAAGTGAAGTTGACAAAGCTAGATAAAACCACTAACAGATTAGCCAGCTGGTAGCATTTGTCCACCTGTCCACCTCTATCTTTTCTTTCATTGTAAAGAAACATTAGGTAGAGCTTATGGCTATATCCTGCACACACAACCACACACAGTACATTAGTACTAACATCCTACCATTCTGAATCAATCAATGTGAGCTCATGGCAGATCTCACAAGCGTGGACCACAGATGTTTTGTCTGAACTCAATACAGGACTCAAACTCGTGGCGCCCCTTTATTTGCCTGAAAATTGGCAAGCGAAGAAAGACGTTTTCTAGCTTCCAGGTTTGCTTCCTTGCTGTTTGGCCCTCTGCGCATTCATATTAGTACTTCTCCCACTTGGCCATTAAGGCTTGATCCCACCAAAAGCAAAGAGTTTCTCGTTTTTCCCTGTGCCATGGCTACAATACAGTACAAAGTCACAGCAAAGACATCAATTCTTCCCGCTGCTCAGCACTCTGGGGTAGAGCAAGACCCTCTGGAGGAATAACCCCCTGGAGTCACATTGAATTCTACTCTGATCCCTGAAACTCTGACTTACTATTACTCTGTTAATGCGTTTGGCATTGAAAAAAGTATTTGTCTCCACCCCGTTTATCAACCTGACTGCAGCAGCTGTTTGCAGAGGTGTCCTTACAAATGTAACTTTAGAAAGAGGAGAGTGGAAAAAAGAGACCCGGAATCTCTGGTGAGTGCTGAGTTCTATGAGAGGCTCAAACAAACAGACACACACACACTGTCGCTGTGTGCTGTTCTGTGTTAGTTTACAGCTAATCCAATCTGGCTGTTGGGGGCGAATAACAGTCATGCAAGTAACACCATCAATCACAATTGGACCCACTCATGTGAGTGACATGAGGCGAAAATTTGCTTGTGTTTGGTGTTAACACACCAGTAGACGCTACATTGGCTTGATACCAAAGACATAAAAATAGTCATACACATATAAACCCTTCATGATATAAAAAAAATATGGCTTAATGTAAGAGAAATAATTGGTAGTGTCATATCAACAGTTTTACAGACAATCTATTGTGGTCTATGGGAAAATTCTAATGGATTTTGATGTGCCTCAATGCAGATAGGTTGAAGTAAAAGCTATTCACAGGTAGGGTTGCCAACTCCCTGAAAAATAAATAAGGGACACCTAGCTGGCAGGGCCTGCCGACCCGATAGCCCCGCCCACCCGGCGGCTTGGTAAAAAGTTTTGCCTTTTTTTGTGTGTGAAACGATTTTTAAATAATTTTACTTGAATCTGAATTTAATTCGATGCATGTTTTTGAGTAATATGAACACATAGAAAAATATTATTCAACAATTAATTTTTAAGTGCAAAATAAAAAAATATTTTTCAACAGAAATCTGTCCTGCTAAACTTGACAGAATAAAAATAAATATTTATTTAACAGTACTGTTCTGCTTAACTGAAAACAGTATAAAATAACAGAAAACAATAGAAAGTTATTACTTTCTCACTGATATATAGTTCATTTGTAGTATATCAACTGCCTGTGCAGTATAAATTATGCATGTTACATCATCTATCTATGGACTGTTTGAACTGACATGTGTAAGGTTGGATATATGTATGTATACAGTATAGTGTGTATTCTTGATCTATTATTCATCTATGTATTACTTTTATGTATTACTTATCTATTTTATGTATTCATAACAATTGTATGTGTTTATCACACTAAACACATTTTGGCCATAAAATAGTGACATTAATTGGACTCAAAAAACATTCTTATTTTCTTTACATACCATATCTGCCTCTGGAGTTGCCTGGTGGACGACAAACCGGTTACGGGTCCCCCTGGTTGTCCCTCACGTTTAACGTTACTGCTCGTGGTGGAAGGCGTACTGTCTGCAGTTCCTGTGATTCTGTATCTTCCGTGTTAGCCATGCTGGTTTATTTTCCCAGTTGCCCCAGTCTCTTGTCTTCCAGTATCCAGTACCTCGACCAATGAGAAGAGCCGGATTCTGCATTGTTATTCCCGTGTGTGAGTGTGCTGTCAGCTCATTGGTCTCTGAGCAGGAGAGGGCTGGCAATAAGACTACCGTAAATGTTCATATATAAAAGGCTCTGTCATTCATTGATTCCACTGACATTTTAAAGACCATTTTGATTCTCACGGAAATACAGGACAAAGCGCGTCCCTTTTCAGCTCAAAAAGAGACACGTAATTTTGTTTCTAAATACGCGACGATTCCATTTTTTAAGGGACGGTTGGCAACCCTACTCACAGGGCTAGTTGACAAACTTCTCAACTCACTTGGCTCCTCCTCATCCATTTACCTCCTACTCTGTCTTTCTCTTCCCCTTCTTTATTCCCTCTTATTTAATCCCGTGCATACCTCTCCCATTTGGCCTTTTCCGGGTACAGTCTGGAGCACATAATTGGCTCGGGTGAGTCAGGTCCCAAGATGGATCACCCACACTGAGTCACCTCCTCCCGGGCCTTCAATATATCTGTTCCAGTCCGGCCTAAATGGACAACTTCCTCCCCCACATTCATCCCCTTCCTCAAATTCGCTCATCAATCCTCGACATCCAATACTTACTAATTTCATTGAACCTTTCAAACCAAATTGGCGTGGTCATGGCTGGTGCATCTCATTTGTACCCTGCATACATATATATATATATATATATATATATATATATATATATATGTACACTTATTTCTAAGATACCATCTCAACTGTTAGCCCATTTTCTAACTCACTATCTATGCAGAAAAGATTACATTTATTAGTGAACGAACCAACCCTGCCATGCATCGCGCATCACCTTTGAAAGCTGTTTCTTTTACTGTCACTTCTCTGAATTGACTTTCTAGCAACAGGTACCAGCCTGCATGTGCTCAGCCATCCTCACTGAAGTCCGGCTCTGCAGCAGTTCGAGTTTCTGACATCTTCCCGCTGTTGGATAATGAAAAATGCATCACCATTGATCTCCTCTCTGTTGCAAATCTTGCATAACGCCGACTCTCCTCAACAAACCGTCCTCATTTATTTCTGTTATTCATTCTTTGTCCTACCTGGTCACCATTAAAATGTAATGCTGACTGTAAGATACCCCAGCATCAAAGCCGCTAGCACTGCTGCTACCCAAATGAGATGAGGCCTCCTTTCAATTAAAACCGATTCCTGACTGTTCTTTGTTACGCTTCCTGTGTCGGTGAAGTCGCTGTAACCCTTTCATCACCTGCCCCTCATTAATTCACCTCTCATGGTTTTCACTGCATTTCTTCTTCTCTTGCCCTCTGGTTCTCCGACTCCAAGTTACCTCACGTCGACAGCGCGTTATGTTCTCGATGATAATGAAGCGGAGCGGTCACAACAGGCAGGTGTCCACATCCCATGCAAGAGTGCGCAATGCGGGCCCGGCCTCAACCACCACCATGACCACCACCACCAGCGGCTGCGGCGGGCTGCTTTGCTCTGCGAGGATTCGCTTGAAGGCCGACTCAGCCTTCCCTGAGCATAACTTTTCCTCTTTTCTCGGATTCATGAAGTGCTCCATCCCTCTGTCTTAGCTCGAATCCCTGCTGGACGATTCCACTGAGGTGGGCTCAGGCTTATGTTTAAAATCATCATCACTTGAGCCAACATCTCCAATTCATCCCCATTTCTGCCAACAATGCAAACTGTTCAATTCCAGGCCAACATCATATCATATTGGTACGGCCAAAGATGACATTTAAAAGTAATCCCTGGTAAAATCTTTTGTCTCAGCTACCTTTACAGAGGATTCGCATCTGCGAGTGATTAAACGGCTGAGCAGCTTTAAAAATTAGCTCAGAATGATATTACTTTTTATTAATAGACTGCTCCCTCATCGTGCGGAGAGAGAAAACTATACATCTGTTGAAATGAAAAGGATGAATGGCCAACTTCTCAATTCAATTCTGAAATTTAATCAAATTGCCAATTAACTGTATTAGCAGGGGAGGCTACATGTTTAGAATTGATAGATCTCAGTAGCTCCTCTTCCTCGCTCTTAATGACACTCTAAGGAAAGTCTTTTGTGGTTGACCTTCATCGACTCATCTGCTAATTAACTTTAAATTAGGCTTTGATGCTTTATTATTTACCTGCATATGTGTGACTAAATATGAACAGATTATGGGGGAGAGCATAGATAAAGATGAGCAAATTTGTGTACCGTGTCTTATTGAGAGGTCCTGCAGACACGGCCACCTTGGCACAGCCACAGACACCCGGGCAGCGATTACACCCATCCTCCCACATCTGTCCCTCCATCCATCTCAATCCGCCCCCCTCCCCCTCCCCCCACACATCCATGTGGAAGCCCCTGGGTCAAAATGAGGTGAGGGAAAAAGGAAAGGAAAACATGAAGACAGTCAGAACATTGCTTTCGACACATTCCCTTGTGTATGGAACAACACCAGCCGGCAGAACCATTTGGTTTCATGTTTTTATTTGCCGTTTTCCCTCTTGTTAACATTCAGTTAAAGGCAGGTCAGCAGCCATCAGTTATCATTTAATTTGCATTTGTGACATACATTTTTTTTCTCCATGGCAGAGACATTTAGTGATTTTTTTTAAAGTTAATATTTGTCAAAATGAAAAGGCTAAGCTTACTGTCTCCAGGCTGGCTGGATTCATTTTGTACAGACCACCATGACAGCGGTATCAATCTTCTCATCCAACATTAAGTTATTAATTACATTTACTCACCAAAAACCATCCCATTTTAAAACCAACGTTATCTATGATTTGTATTTCCTGTCATACGGCGTCCCGACAGTCTGGCTTGCAAATCACTTGAACACCACAGTCGTAAATAAAGGGGTAGCGACAGAAAGTAGCAAAGTAGCAACTTTCATAACTGCCAAGCATTAAGCAAGTGCTGCAACACAAGCTGTGATTAGTTAGAAAGCTAATATTACTTTTAATATTACTAAGTTAGCCAGTTGGAGATTTAATCCTTCCTCTGTCAAAGTCCTTCATGGTGCCCACTCGCCCTGGACCGGTTCTGGTGCGCATTCAGGTCCTGCTGCCCGCCAACACTCCCTGCTCCATGCCTGAAAACCCTCTTCTACCCGGTGGTCCAGAGCTACTGTGCTAGCTTTGCTAACACCAACAAATGCCTTCCACAATGAAGGAGAGAAGTAAATGTAAGTGCATGTGTTTGTTTTTCCCGAGTAGATTTAAGTTTCCACAAAATTGTTGGGACATCCAGTATTGTATATATTCATCCAGTCTGTCACTGAATTATGCTGAGCTTCAATTTAAAAAAAATGCCCACTTGCACTTTAATTTGCTGTATTTTGTGTTAAATAAATATTCACTTTAGCGTCATCTTAGTAAAATCAGCTGAGTCCTTATCTCTACCTGCTGAGTGTTGACACCGTCCTGTCCACACTGACTGAGATGTAGATTTTATTCAAAAGAAAGTCTGGTGTCAAGTTTTGCTCCTTCTCTCTTCCCAGGCAGCAACAAATCAAAAGCTCAGCGAAAAACAAACTGGATTATACAGCAGTGAGCAACGACTGTATCCGAAAAAAGCTGGGCTCATCAACATTAGATCTGGTGTCTCTTTCAACCCTTTGCCTTCATTTATGCATGGAAGATTGCAATATATGAAGAAAACAGACAATCCAGTGTTTTGTTTTGATGTGCTTTGAAGTTTGAACTTTTCAGTCACCTCTCCTGGAATTCTCTGCACGATGAACTCTCCCTTGCCTATATTGTTACATAGTTATATATTTCTCATCTTAAATCCTCGTTTCAGTCTCCACTTTCACCCGTCTCCCTGCACCGGTGTCTGCAGCCTGAGGCTAGCCTACCGGGCCGGGACACTGCAGGACCGCTGCAGCTCCGCATGAGGGAAGTTGAAGGATTTTTCACCTTTGCAGCTTCCACATCGCCGGAGAAAAAAAAAACAGCCGGAGACTGCGGCGAGAAAACACAAGTAATGCAAGAATGCAACTGGAGGACAAATGTCGTGCCAGAAAAGCATCTGATTCTCCCTCGCAGGAGTTGTGTGATGTTCAGAGGAGGATCACAGCGGCCCCTGACATCTAAAGACGGCGCCGTCGATTCCCGAGAGTCCTCGCTCTGCTCCAGATCAGGAGGAAGATCCTGATGGGGGTGAAAAAAATGGATGTGTGTGACTACATGTGGCTGTGATGGTGGATTTGGATGCATTTCAGAAAAGCACACCATATGCACTTGTCACTGAGTGGATAATCCCGAGATATGCAGGATCAAGGTTAATCTGTCGTTAAAAATGAAATGGATTCAGAACATATCAAGACGCAATATCTCTCGCTCAGCATGTTTGTGGTTTTGCCGATGCAGCACATTTTGTTTGAATGGGGGGGAATGTCATGATGACTTACTTGAGAGTCCAGACATGAAGCCCATATGGATATTTTTTTTTTCAAGCACAGTATATCCTCTTTCACCTTTCTTTCACAGCCCTTCGTTTGCATGATAGAGTGGACCTTTGTAAGGATCATCTATCATTACATGGGATTACCATTTCTTTGCATGCTGGGATCTCTTAGGATTACAGGGAGATTACTTCATATTTCTAAAAACCCCCCCATGCCAGATCTGCCTTTATCTTTTCCATCCGGCAGTTTTTGGTAAGACACTGAATCTCCGCCGCCGTGATGAATCCTTGTCGGAGAATTTATTTCCACTTTCTCAGCATTAGTCTAACTCCTGATTCACGTGATCCCTCATTTCAGTGATTTCAGACAACCTGCAGCTACTTTTTTAAAGACCGGCAATAATATTATGTTTACTTTTGCGTGTTTTATAGCAATTAAGCAAACGCGCTTTGAAATTCCAATAAGGCTCGCATGCTGTCGCTTACGTGTCCCTCAGGCTTTGAGGGAGAGACAGAAGGTATGCTGCGTAGGAAACAACACATCGTTTACAATGCAGCAAGCTGTAACAGGTAAATGTGAAGGTCGTGTTGTGGTGATATCGTCATTATAGAATCTACATACTGCAAGGATGATACAGAGGATGCAAAGTGCACGTGAAAATCTGGTCACTGAAAAGGCACGTGACGCAAAGATTCCATGAGATGTATATGATTTTTTGGGAAATACAGATATGATATTGGGATGTGATTAGCAGCAATTCAGCAGAAAAAATTGGAAGCAAGCAGAAAAAGCTAGTTTGGCTCTGAACAATGTGAAAAAGCACATCAAACCTTTTAAGGACAGAGGAGACAGACTGTGGCAAGCAGTGCCAGCCTGCTGTGTTCAGACCAAACCAATGCTGGAACTCGCCGTGTTGCCAAAGCCTATCGGCACTGACGTTCACACTGACGTCATGATGGTCACATCGCTGATGTCCGGAGGAGGAGAGGGAGAGAACTGTCGATAACACGTCTACTCGTACAGGACAGGCACGGAGCTGCTGTGGAGGGAGGTGAACCAGAAAGAAGGACTGCCACAGCATAGCTCGTATCAATCAAACATCCATTCTGGGAACGAGCATTTTAAAAATGTTTTTTTTGCTTGCTTGCTGATGATGCATGAATTCAGGCTTCTTACCAGACAGCATTACGATGTTGTTATTTCGGCGTCCCTCTGATCCATTTATTGCAGTCAAGTCACAGAGAAATCCCTTCGTTTCAGGTTGATGCCGGCGTGGGCTGCAGTTAATTTTATTTGCATTACTTGTGCGAGCAGACGCGATTAAAAATGTATAACCCCACGATCAAACTCATGCGGTTAACGCAACACAAATATTTCCATGTGTACAAAGGTATTTTTAGGAACAGGCGAGTACTCAGAAATAATCTCCGTACATACAAACCAAGTTTTGCCCTTAAAAACAGCATGGTGGAGTGTAAAATGACTGCTATTCCCAGAATCCTTTAAAATTATTATTATTATTATTATTATTATTATTATTCAAACAGCTGCAGTTTTTGTTTTGTGATTGTATTTTAATGGCTATATCACATCCCTCCTATCCAAAAACAAACCACAATATCATAAGGCAACCCTAACCTTGTACTTGAACTGTTCATTTTAAGCTGACATTGTATCCCCGTAAAAACTCAAACAAAGAACTGACATGTTAAAGGTTTTTGAGTCTCCATACCAACTCATCAAAAACTGACGCTTTGGGGTGGTAGGGCGGGCTGATCACCATCCCAAATTGTCAGTTTTTGATGAGTTGGGAGTGAGACTCAAAAATCAACTTTAACAAATAGGTCATTTAAAGTAATGTTGGAGAAATTGCATACACCTGGCTGGGAAGTATCTGTACTGCTTACCGGATACGCCCTACGTACAATGTAGGTACGATGGTGAGCACAGGAAGAAGAAATACAGATGGCGAGCTTAAACCACAGATAGTTATTTTTCCATTTATATTTATAGTCACATTAAAAAACACAAGTGATGGGTGTTTTATTACTCAGTTCATAGCTGTTTCCACCAGTTCCAAGTCTTTATCAAGGCTAAACACGTCCTCAGCTGGACTGGAAATGAGTTGGATCAGACTTGACAGTGTCATCAAACTTCTCATCCTACAATAGACATTTAATCGCTAAATTCAAATTCAGTTCAAATAAGTATCATTCCTGAAATCTATTTCTCTTGAAGCAGCATTGTTCAACATACAGTTAACCATCTCCTTGTCCTGTTAGCATCCCTCGCGCTCTCTCCTGACAGCTCTTCATCCCCCACCGATATATTTGGTTTCAGGATTCACTGACCTCTACAGTTACAGACCACCACAGCTGAGAAATGATATGGATGTGACTGGTGATGTGTGTTCACCAGCGAGGCTGCAAAATTGTTGGGTATTGTCAGAACCACTTTTGGGAGTTGACTCGCTATTATCGGCGCCAGAGGAAGGTTGGTCACCTTGAGGAAAGGTGAATCGAAAAAAGGCCCATTAATGGACTCTTGCTGGCTTCCCAGCGCCGAGATGAATGGATTTGATGTTTTTGTAGCCTTTTTTTTTTTGTTTTCACTTTTGTTAATCAGAAGTTTTTCCTTGCCCTCTAACCACTCACAGCAGAGACGAGGAGGCTTCTTGACACCGGCAAGGATGCTACAGTAAATGTTAAATGTCTCCGGATCAATATGGTTGCCCATAGCTATGCACTGTACCGGGTCTCTCACACTGCTCTGCTCATTAGAGATGTGTCTGACCTATAGGCTTACATCAGCTCAGTGGCAGCAGATAGAGATACCTGCAAGGCTGCTTTCAACACACACGCACACACACGCACACACACACACACACACACACACATTACTCTGCAGCTCATCAGTCCAGCTCTGAAAGTGGAAAAACAGGATCTAACTAGACTCGATGCAATGAGACAATTCATCACAATTTATAGGGCATTGTGTAATTTTTTTCCCCCTCATATTTCTGACAAACACATATTACTGACAAAATGGCTTCATTGCTGACGCTTTTAATAACCACAGCCTGTCTGGTAGCAGGCGAGGACAGAGAGTAACAGCACCATCTGCTGGAGAGCCTCCTCATAACAGATGATGGTCATGGTGAGTGGAGAAGAGGGCGAATTCATGGAAATTATCACATCATGAGAGCTTGCGTATGGGAAAGATGCCACAATCTACTCCTTCATGCATTCAGTCTGAATGACCCTTGTGTCAAACTGAAATAGCATGCGAAAGATTTATAGAACACATGACTTCTCGTTAGTTGGCAGAAAAATCCCTGGCGATCACAAGCCGTCCTGGAATCTTACTTCTCTCTGAAGACAGCAGTGATAGCTTCCCTGATGGAGACCAGACAGTAATTGTGGAGCAGACATGGACCTCTGTCTGAGAGGATCTTAGCCCATCACTGAGGAGATGGATGCCAACAACTCCATCGCAGCTGCAGGCGCGCTTGTATGAGCAGCAGCACACGGATGACAGCAAAAGTAAAGGCAGGCAAGGTTTTAGCCTATTTTCAAAATGAGGTCAACTGCATGACAGCTGCGTGTCAGAACAGGTGGAGTGATCGGGTTGGTAAATACAAAAATGGCTGCATGTTTTTAAATACAGCTAAAAGACTTGTACTTGTAAATGCTTTGACATTATTTCATGGGTAGTTACCTGGGTCACTCCTCTACATGTAATCTCTTTTGAGGCTCTGTAAGAACTTTAGGTGTAGTCTAATAAATTACCCTAGTGATGTCACAAGAGTAATGCTTGTATTGAAATTAGCAGGTGACTAGAGTTTGATTATAAAGCAATATCAAGATGTTTCATGGGAAGTGTAGGATTCACTGTTTTTCAGCGTTTAGGTGATACAAGGCTACACGTCTACATATCTTGGACTCTGCTGTTGATACTGAGCATTCTTTTTAACAATGCTAGCTGTGTGGCAGTAAGGATGAAAGTTAATCTGCTGGTCTTCATATTCATCATCCCAATGACTGTCATGAATCCCAATGACTTTGGTGATCTGCCGTCTCCTTTAGTGCCACCACGAGGTTGACATATGTGGTTTCTAGGGAAATGTTGGATGGATTGCCAAAACATTTTTCATCTAGTGCCACGACTACATAAAATCTATATTTGTCCAATTCCTTGGTTTATAGGCTAGGCTTGGTTATGACCTTCCCATCTGCCTCATTTGTACTTTTTTTTT
>CAEMYA010002140.1:2710882-2740829 GCA_903131615.1 Diplodus sargus | reverse complement strand
TTTTTGCTGTAGCTTACTCTGCCACTGCAGTTGCTCTCTCCTTCAAGTCTAGCAGGCTAATCTTTGCTAGTTGACATAAAACGCAGAGCTACCAGTGCATCAGTGTGGGAAAACTCGCCACAGACACCTGATTTAAAAACTCGGGTATACTTGGAAATACAGAGACATTTGTGACTGAAATTTCTTTCTATGTTCAAGTCCTTCATTACAGGTTTAACAGCATGTTAGCATTGTCAGACGGAGCATGTTAATCTTGTCTACAGTAGCATTATCTCTAAGCACTGCTGTGCCTGGGAGAAGACCAGTCTGTCCCCAAAGGTTGACTGCTGATACGACCCGTAGTGGCATTTACTGTTTGGCGATGACCCTGTTGTAGTTATTACTGCAGTAAAGGAGGACGTCAGGTCTGAAACAGTGTGAAACCAGAAGCAAGCGGTAAGTCATTTTAACTGATTAACGTAGTGAAGATGTACAACCTCACTTCAGTTAAGTGTATAGCATTCAGTTATTATACACGTATCTGGAACAAACTCCCAGAAAACTGCAGGTCTGCTCCTACTCGCATCTCTTAAAAATCAAGGCTGAAGACCTTTCTGTTTGCCACTGCCTTTCACTGAAGCAATTCCAAGGCTTTGAACTGCACTGTGACTTGTCTGTTTCAAACCTACTCTATTTTAGCTTACGTTCTTATTTGTTTACTTGTTTTGATGTTTTATTTCTTGATGTCTTGCTGCTTATTTTTAATATCTTTTCAATGATCACGATATTTTCCTAAAAGTAACCACCTGTCAGCAGTATGTTGCAAGCGTCATGTTTTTTTGGTTTTTGGTTTTTGGTTTTTTTACCAAATGGTGATATCTGTCCTATTTGAAGTGTCTGTCGATCAACCCATTCAGCCCGTAAGGTATGGGGAGGTATTGGAGGGGACAGAGCGACTCGTATAACTGACATAGTCTCACACCGGCAGATGTCGTCGTACAAACTGAGAATGTAGATTTGTCATTTCTGGCTACAATCATTGGAGGGGAAAGAAACCCTCTTATTGCACAGCACTCAGAATAAAGGAAATACACGAGTAGCACCAACTAGCCAGAATGGAGGATTTAGGGGCATTATGGTCTATTTTTTTCACACCCAAATTCACTCATTAGCTGGAATATAGTATAATATTCCAATTACAGCACAGAGTACAGTACAGTAAATGAGTTAGAAAACCAAAAATAATTTACTGGTTTTCATTTACAGCCCTTTCATCCCCCATTATGGTCAGCTTGTGTTATGGATCAGGGCTTTAAGCGAAGAGGAGTCCCTGCTGTCTGCTGGTCATAATGATCGACCGCACTTGTTTGTGAAGGCATGTACTTTGTGCAAGGTGTTCTTAGCTGGAACACTCTTTCAAAGAACGAATCCTGAAAACAAACTGTACCAACATGACTGTGCAGAGAGATCTGTGGCGATTTGGTTCCCCCCTCTAGCCGCTTCCACACCCCCAGATTAAAAAAAACATCAAGATAGAACGACGTCATTCAAAGCGGTGCTGAGTGTCCAGTTCTGCTGTGTTTGTGCTGCTTTATCTTCCCGGTGGTGAGGTGTGAAATCCTGCTCATCAGTGTCATGGGAGATAATGAGACCATGTGAGATCTTATTACCTTCCAGCACCGACAGTTTCATGCAGCAATAATTACTCCCACTGGCGGCTTGCTTATTGACGATGCCTGCCCAAAGTATCACTCTGGGACTAATGGTTTCCCTCCTTCACAAGGCAAACAATGGAATGAACACCGCTTCAATCAACTCCGAGTGATGGATTTAATGACAAAATCATTTTTCCTCCACTTTATCGCAGAGGAGGAGCGACACATGCAGAATAAGATAGGTCTCGGAGGGGATGTGTTTGTGCGAGAGCCGAGCTGTAAACAAGTGCGGCGCTTTCATTTGCTGTGATTTCATTGCATTTGATGGTAAGTGAATGTGACCAACCAATTGCCGTTAACTTGCAGCAAATGAAATGCATTACTATGTGTGAGCGCGGGTCCCTCATCAGTTTTGCAGCGACGGCGGGATGTCTTTAGGGGTCAGTGTAGAAAAATGAGCTCTATTGATTTCAGGGAGGGGAAGAAAAGGCGGGTGGGTAAAAGAAAAGCAAGTAGAGGGACTCCAAGTAGCCTCAGTTGGATCATGAGTTCAACATGCAGTGACAAATGGACGGTGGAATGAGAAAGAACACCCCGAAATCAAATTGAGTATGGATTGTTGTGGCCTGGATTTATAGCCCCGGGGTATCCCAAACCTGGAAGTCATAAATTGATGCAGTTGAAATGGGGCGTCAGCGGGGGATTGCTGCTATGATTCGTTTACTGCGGGTGTCACCGGCGGACAATACAAATGGCGAGTCATTGTTGTCCCACAACAGGGCTCGTTAATAGAATATACACAGACAGAAGTTAAAGGCCGTGACAAATCTGCCTCTGTGGACCGTGTGGCTCGGGGAGGCAGGAAACAGCCACATATCTGCACACAGCACAAGCACCACTCGGGGACACTGACACTGACAGGGTGACAGCCCAGCCGAGGCCAGTATATCATCTGCATCCAGAGTATTGTGGGTCTGTATTGGTCTTTTAGGAAAAATCAGGCAACGGACAGTCAGTGGATTTATGATGGATCTGTAAAGGTTAGGGTTATTACAGACATTATCTGGTGCACAGTGAATTAATACGCAACACGTTCTCACCCACAGCTCGTCAAGTACAGCAGCTTGGTCGGGGGCCTAAAGATTCAAGCCATGAAGCTCTACCAAGAACTGTGGCATCCGTTTTTGCACATCGAGTGCAAGTCTAGCTAGCAATAATAAGTCATATTCAACGTCCAGCTACACTTTTGAAATAAAACATGTTGTCACATACTATGACTGTGGACAAAACTGTGTCAGATAGTTGCGGTTTGGTTACGTTAAGATTCCAAAGCTAATTAGTTAGGGTTGGTAAAAGATCATAATTTGGGTTAAAATAAATTAGTCTCAGGGTTTCCTTCTGTGCTGCAGAAACCCTGATCGACACCTTCATCATGTCCAGGATTTGACTATTGCAACAGCATCCTCTACAGCACTCCATCCAAACTCCAATACGTCCAGAGCTCTGCTGCCTACACCGGCACCCGTAACCACATCATCCCCGCCCTCAAGAAACTCCACTGGCTCCCTGTCCCACAATGCATCCAATTCAAGCTCCTCTTCACTCACAACCCCTCGACAGCCAGACCCCCCAACCCTGCTCCCCGACCACCACCACACCACATCCTGTAGCCTCCGCTCCTCCCTCCTCACTCCACCACACAGGACCACGCACCGAAACCTGGGGTGATAGAGCCTTCTCCCTCTGGAACTCCATCCCCAAACACATCAGAGACCTTACAACCTTCAAACCACTCACCAAAACTCACCTTTTTATAACTGCTTTCAATGCTAATGTTAACTGCTGTCTCTTTGCTATGTTTTCAGTCCGTTGTTTTTATTATTCTGCTTTTAACCTGTGTTTACTATTTAATCATTATTATTATTATTATTATTATTATTATTACCGGTATCATTAAAGTGACATTCAAAGCATATGTACATCAACAGGGCTGCTGTATTTGGCGCGTAGAGACCGAGAATTGGCAGGAACACGCTATACTGACTGTTTGTAAGAGACATTAGAGCAGAAAATACAAGAGTCTACAATATGTTTTGATTAAATCTCATTAAAAAACAAAATCAACAATGAATCGATCCCACATACAAATATTGTCTGTGTCTCCAAAGCCTGTTTCTCATTCCTCGCCAACACACACACCACAATGAGCGCTGACTGACAAGTTCCATTATTAAAATGAATATGGGCACATGGGTAGTTTTTTGAGCACATCCCACTATCCAGCTGCTAGAAACACTCACTGGAGCACTAAATGTGTATATTAATATGGGATTAAAAGAACAACAAATGCAGTTATTACTCCTGTTTGATATGAGTTATTAGAACAAACAATTCCCAGCTATCTTAAAATAACTGAGCCTTCCTCTTCTTTTTAAAGACTTATTTTTTAAAGAAAGGTTTTCTAATCTTTATAACCCTATAATGTTGTTTGATTTGTAATAACTTTGATATTTTAACCAAACAGCATATTCACTTTTCTCTTTGCACAAAAATATAATTCATTATATTTTCAGATATCGGTACAGTACTGGCCTTTCGCGTTATTCTGGCAAACAAAGCACAGATCTCTTTCGTTTACAGCCCGGGTTCTATTTCTGTACTTTCTGGCCATGAATCCCATTGATTATGATAACATCTTATCTCCATGCTGTCACACTGATACATGAGGCCTTCCATCTGAAGCCTTTGGGGTAACGCAATCAGATGATTGGACAGGTTGAAAACAAATCCCCAGTTTCTCTGAATGAAATAAATGACAGTGAATGCACCAGAATTCACTCAAGTGAATTAGCATTTTAATTACATGTACATTTCTAATTTTATTATATGAGTCCAATGCCAGATTACACTTTCAACACACAGTTGCTCTATTATGTTGAGTCCATGTGAATAATTTATATTACTTAGTTTGTTTGAATTAAATGGATGTGTATATATGCATAAACCTTATGAGTTCATTCAGTTATTACATATGAATTTAAGGGGTAGTTCTACATAAATAGGATGTGCTTATTATTTAAGTATTATACATCAAAGTATTTCATTTCAATATTAAACATGGAGTAATTTAAACACAATGACTAAACAAAAAGGAAAAACTTTGAAACTAAACTAACTAGTAATTAAAATACTTGAAGTATTGTAAGTGGGGTTTTTTGTAATTATAGGGGTATAATTGGATATATTTCACCTGGAAGTGCTGTAAAATCTAATGCATATCTAAAAAAAATATTGGTTGTTAATACCTTGTGATATGTGCTATGTATCCGTTATCAAGTGACCAATATTCCATACTGAGTTCCTGTGACGCCAACTTATCTTCTAATGGCGGCTGTGAGATGCAGGAAAAAAAGCTGTGGAAAAAAGTGCAGTGAGTGGACATTAAGATTTATTTTCATCAAATTGGGTGTTGAATTCACCGTTTCACTTGAAATACCAGCAGACGGAGAGTAGGCTAAAATGTGGGATTAGTTTAAAACCTATTTCACACAGCACAGGATTAATCCACTGGTGCTGTCTGTCGGTACCTGTGCATGTTCCTCCGACCGATCTTGCTCTGAGCTCCAGACACCAGCAAGTAAGTCTTAACTTAATCCCATTAATGTTTACTGTATGTGAGACAGAGCTTTATATCTAGGTGCTCTATCGTAGGCAACTGGACTTGTTTCAGTTGCTTGAAGAGGTTTCACCTCTCATCCAAGAGGCTTCCTCAGTTCTTTGAGTTCAACAATGTTAACATCTTGGTCAGAGAAAACAGATGGTTTGAAACGCTTAAACTGGAACGACCATCTATGAATACAGGAGGTGGCCAAAGACATTATTTATCATCCACCTACAATGCAGTACCGAGTTCTCTCCCCCAACAGCTTAACAACCATTCACACCTGGGTTCACCTAGTCCTAGAAACCCTCATGAAGGCCGGTTCATGCAGTGCCGTGTCGAGGTGCAGTCTGTACAAATGAGTCATGAGTATTTGCAGAAGATGCCGATTGATTCTGCTGTTCTGACATTGGTCGGGAATTCGTTCCACCACTGAGGTGCCAGAACAGAGAAGAGTTGCGACTTTGCTGAGCGATCTTTGGCTGCTCTCAGCGATGGCAGTGCCAGCCGGCCAGCTGATGTAGTCGGGTGAAGTGCTGGGGTGTGTGTTTTGACCAGTGTTTGGAGGGTAGTCGGGTCCAAACAGAGTTTAATAGCCTGCAACTCCCCTCCAGTTCATTAGAACTGAAGAAGCCTCTTGGATGAGAGGTGAAAATGTCACCTCTCATCCAAGAGGCTTCTTCAGTTCTTCAGTTGAAATGACTTCAAGAAGCTGAAACAAGTCTAGTTGCCGACAATACAGCACTTAGAATCACCATGACCTGGATGACTGAGAACCTTCATCAATATAAAGCGTGATACTTTTAATTATACATGTTTTAAAATACGCACTGTGTATGCATATATACATATCAACTTGTATTAATGTTATTAAACCCCAGCCTGATTTTTTCTTACCTTTCTCCCATGTAGAAAGCCTGATTTTGTTCAAATGTTTGTATAAAATTTGGCACTTTTTTTCCTCCACCGCTATCGCAGTTTTGATTAAGAGCGTGCCAACAGTCTTAAACAATGTAATAGATTTTCCCTTTCATGATTGTTGTAACCAAGTTTAACAATTAATGGGTGAGCCTTGAATAAGTTTTAGTCTCTTTATAGCCCACAGAACATACAGTATGTTTATCATACTGTATATCAGGTCAAACATCTCAATTGCTCACGTCATAATACTCATATGAGTTCAGTAGCTTAGTGATTGTACTTGGAGGCATATTAAGGGGTGTTTCATCCCCGAGGTACATATTTTCCCTCTTACCTGTAGTGCTATTTATCCATTCAGATTGTTTAGGTGTGAGTTGAAGAGTTTTGGAGATATCATCAGAACAGATGTCTGTCTTCTCTACAGTACAATGGTACTAGATTGCACTCAGTTTGTGGTGCTACAAGTGCCAAAAAACACATTAAAAAGATTCAACAGCAATGTCTCTTTGGTTACTCAGTATAATAAACCTACCTTGTTGGGAGCAGTTTCATGTACGATTTTCTTTTTACACAACTACACTCTACTGGCAGAAGGACGCACATATCCAGTCATGGACGACGTGTACTCCTCACCGACTGTAAGCTGTAATGCTACCTGGCTTAGTTGGCTTACTTTGCTAGCCTCTCGTCCACTGGTGAACGCACACTTCCTGGAGCACTGTTACACGGTGTTGTTCAGCAGAAGGACTGTCCCTTTAAATGTACACAGATGTGTATGGACTGTGAGAATAATCAATACACTCTGTAGCTGTACTAATAGTACAATATTAAGGAACTGCCTTGAATATTAACTTGACACCATCATAAGTTTGTTTTTGTTATTGCAGAAAAGCAAGTACATTAATATCTACTATGAACCATCAGCTCACCATCTGCCTTTTATGTCACTCCAAACCTGGTATATAATAGGGGCAGCTGTGGCTCAGAGGTAGAGCCAGCATCTTGTTATTGGAAGGTCACTGGATCGATTCCCCTGGTCTGCATGTTGAAGTGTCCTTGAGCAAGATGCTGAACCCCAGATTGATCCTGATGTGCTGGTCGGCACCTTACATTGCAGCCACCACCATCAATGTATGTATTTATGAATTACTGTAAGTCGCTTTGGACAAAAGCATCTGCTAAATGCCCTAAAATGTAACCGCTGAGATGGATGGATTTTATCTTGGGGGAAAAAAAGAAGAACTTCTTCTATTCAACTTCATTGGATAGTTGAACATTTTAACATGATGAGAAGTTACAAGAAAACTTTTATATTTTCAGTGTTTGAGCCCAGAAAAATGTGATGACCATCACAACCAACCTGGTCCGAAGGGGTTTTAAACTAGATCAAACTCGGAGAAGGAAATGTCACCACTGATAGGAATACCATTATGTTACTAACTCATATTACAGGAATATTGCAATATTATACAATTAAAAGCAAGTTAAAAATGTTTTGAAGCAAACAGGAAATTGAAAAATCAGAGGACAAAATAATAATGCAAAAGGAACATTTTTTATTGTAACATCATATCTGTTATAATAATACTATGCTATATATATATATTTGTATTTATATTTTTACATAGGACACAAGCTACTAAGGAATACATACAGTACAGTCAGCAACATAGAAAAATATCAGAGTAGTATTGGCACAGATGAAGTAGTATTTACTGTACTTTACATGTTATACATTCAGCAAAATAACTGCAGAATGAAATAAATACATGTTCCTCACAGTGAAGTAAAATGTTTTTTGTTTTGTTTTTTACATTCAGTTCAAATGCATGAAGTATTTTCCAACAACGAACGGACAATGATGTCACATCTCCTCTCAGACACATATTACACACTCTCCTTCACCTGCCACACACTCACACACAAACACACACACACAACACACACACACACACACACACACACTACACATGAACAGGACTCAGTAAAGGGCAATCAAATACAAAAAGGTTCAAGTCAGCTAGTTTTGAAGGTTGACAGCACTTGCAAGGGTCTATTGGATTTATGGATCACCTCTGGATTCACTCTCAGATATTAGAGCAGCATAAATGTACAGACATTTTCAGTCATGAAAAAACAAAAAAAACTCTTCACGCAACGTAAATACGATTCTTTCAGGTTTCATACTTCAGGTGAAGCCTTTTACAGGGCAGCCATCTGTCTAAAGAAACAACTTCAAGCCTGTGTTCACCCTTGAAGGGGCTCATCTCAATACCACAAACACTTTTCCCCTCCGACAATTCCCGCTGACCCCTCTGGGTAAACACACATGGACCCTAAATGCAAACAAGCTAAAGCCTCATCCATATACAGCATGTGTTTATGTGTGTGTGTGTGTGTGTGTGTGTGTGTGTGTGTGTGTGTGTGTGTGTGTGTGTGTGTGTGTGCGCGTGCGTGGGGGGGATTGAGAAATGATGCATGATGCATGGCAGTTTCTACAGATTGCTTACACAGCTTTGCTTAGTGGCTTTTTCAGAACAATCTCGGGGCCCTGAAGGAGCCCATTTGATTAGAGTCAATCACGGTGACACTCTGCTTACCGTGCAGTGCCACAGTGACAAAAAAAGCACTTTGCGATGTCACCTTTTTGTACTCTTTGTGGATGATACAATGGTTGAACGGACAGCCGTGGTCAGTGTTCACAATAAGAAGTGCGGGGTGTGACCTTCAGGTCTAAAGAAGTGCCGCAAACCAAAAAACATGGAGGGAAAAATAGCTGTTTGGATGTTGTAAAGGTAGTGGAGGTTGATTCAAGGTTGTCAATAAAGTGCACTTGCCATCAAACATGTGCAAAGGTTAAATATAGCTCTCTGTATGTACATAACTACATATGCAGCAGATGCACGGGCATTGCTGGATACAAGACGTCTGTGGCAACACTATCATAACAGTTCTCTAATGTCAGAATGTAAACATCACTTGATGGACAGCGCGGTGATGAGAAACGGTCCTCACACACCAACATGCTGGAAAACGACATCACTCGCGTCACGCTTGAATGTGACAGCGAAGGTTGTGGAGACGTGTTCTTTTTTAAAAAAAAAACACAACATTTATTTGATTGAGCTGATGAGATGATCACAATATGGCATCGGATATGTTCAAGAACACGAGACAGTGTGTGCTACCACAGTGCTTCCCTGCTATCATCATGCATCATGTTGAAATCTGTTTCATACAAAATGACAGCGTGTGAGGGAGAATCTTGGCAGTGGGTCTGTTGTATGCAAAATCAGCCAGTAGCCCAGAAAACAAAAGCAATGACACCCTGATTCACACCGGTTAAAAATAATGAATTTCAAAGTGCCTTGTGGAATCCATCCTTGTGAAGACAATTTTAATCTACAATTTAAAATGGCTCATTAAGAAACTGAAGGTCATTAGACCATAACATAGTCATGGATAATGTGTTTCCTTTTCATATTAAGTGTGCATATTTGCTGTTAATGATATCTGTAAGCCTGGTTTCTGTCTCCCTGTCGCATGATTCAGGGACAAAATGTAAATGTGTTATAGTGATAGTTTATAGTTATAATGCTATAGATTTAACTCTGTTAGTTTATCAAAAGAATTGACCCGTTGCTAAACCCCTCCTCTGAATAGTGATTGCCCAATCATAGCTTAGCAGCTGTTACTATGCACAACAGCCCTGTCAAGCTTTAGATTATCACACGTTAGAGCGATGTGCATGGAGCTATAGTAAGATAGGTGCTCGGAATTCAGATTTTCAGAGAATGGTGTCTTTTTTCCGGCTTTTCCAAAATCAATGTTAGCATGTCAGGCTAGTTAGCTTACTACCTCAAGTAGTATCATTATTAATGAGTTGGGCTGCATTAGTTTGTGGATCACAGGTTACATTATAAATGTATTATTTCCTGTTTGAGTGAAGCCAGTCCTGGGTGCTTTCAGAGTTTAGGCTAAAGTTAGCAGCTCTGTTCTGCTCTTTATGGGTCTCGCGGGAAAGTCACTAGTCTTTTATTTTTTTGTTTCATAAAATTAATCATTTTTCCATACTGTAGGCAAATCTACACCACCAACTTAATCGAAGAGTTCTTTCACCATGTAGCCAGCATTAGCTAGCACTTGCTACAGCTATTAAAACCTGCCAGCGACAGCTGCCATTTAGGATAATGAAACCAACAGAAAAAGGAAGCCTGCCTCTGTCTGAAGCCATGAACCTATGGTTTACAATATTACTAAGAATTTTGGATAACAATCTGCCACCGTTCTCGCTGTGAACTGTATATGTGCAGTGCGAGTCTGGAAAGCTTGACAGGCATAGAAACAGTCATTTAGGTGGGCAGGGCTCTGCAATTGATCAATTGGTAAATCTAGTCAATCAGTTCAGACAAATAAAAGGGCTAACAGAGCAGGTAGAGTCATTTGCTATCAAAGACACTGTAATGCTCACTCATGCCGTGGCCTTGCACTTGCTAATCACGGTCAATGAGTTAGGTAGAACTGACGTACAGTTGAACATACAGTAAGTACATGTATGAAGAAGCAGACATTATTTATACTGACTTACAGGCTACGTGGGGTAACACTTCTGCCCCCACTGTATACTTCATAAACACTTTGATTTCCATTTGATAGTTTTCATGATAACAACACACAGGAGATCACATTTAGATGGACTATTTAAACTGTAGACACATAAGCAGATAAAAAATAAATAATTTAAACAATATATTAATTTCTGTATAAAGGAACATCTATGTTTTGTACAACAAAATACTTGTACAATGTACAATCAAGGGGATAAATGCTGCGCATCTATTGCCTCGGCTCTAAGGATAGTTTAAGATTATCGTCAGTGTAACCCTTAAAGAAGAATTCAATCATCCAGGCTCTAGACCAACTCTAAAGGGAAAGTAGTTAAATGCTTTCGATCACAATTAGCATCTGTTAGTGTTCTGGCTGAGAGGTTATTCATAAGGCCAACAAAACATCTACTATCAATCCTGTGATAGATGTTTTGTTTTGCATGGCTACACGTCAAACTCAGATGTCTGAGTTAGCAATTTAAACAGTCACAATACACTGATCTGCTGACAATCCTAACAAATGGGATAAACAGGCCTTGCCTTCTTGGTTACCAGGGATTATATACATTAAATATACTGTACAATGCGAAGGTCCTCCAGATCTGCTCCATGAGCCTGCGGGGCTAGCACCTTTATTTGAAGTAGTTGAGCCCTGCGACCAAGAAGAACTTCTCCAGGAAAAGCTCAGAGTCCAAGACGGCGATGTGGGCAGCGCGGCCAATCAGGGTGTTGGCGGTGTTGGGCAGAGCGTGGAACACATTCTGGCGGATCAGACAGCATTCTTTAGCCTCCACAAGTGGCTGCAGGAGGTTGTTGATCATCTCAGTGTACACGGGCCCTTTGGTGCAAAAATGAGGATGGTTCTTGTGAGTCTTAGAATGTACATGACATATATCTTTTGCAGTTAACGCACTTTTGTTGTACCAATTAGCGAAACAAGTTATTATGTCCCAATTAGAGAGCTTTTGAGGTGATAGCACTAGCATAATGCTACTTTAGGGAAATTATGAACATATTGTCACATACAGTTTAATTACAAGACCCTCTGTTGGTCACTAGCTCTGCCCAGTATAAGCCCAGGAGACTGAGCAATTTAGAGACATAAAAAAAAAACACAATGAAAGAGAGATGCATGAACACATGTGCTATATGGATGACTTGCTCCGTGTTCTCTTGACTTAACTGATGAGTTGATCAAGAGGACAGACTGAACCACAAATGCCCACTGCAGTCAAAGCAACTTCATCATGTGGCTGTCAGTGCAGGGGTTCAGTGTCATAAGTTGTCAGGCTTTTTGGAAAAACTGACTCATTTAAAACAGCAAAGAAAACTGAGATTTGTTACTAGTAATGCACCGATATGACACACCGATCAGTATCTGAGCAGAATTCTCGATTCTATTATTAATTGAAAGAATTCAAATTTTTCACGTTGTGTCCTGGTTGGAGCACCTGACTCTCAGAAGTAAGTTGAAGCTTTCCAGCGAAGTTCACCTGGGCGGTACAATTACATGCTGCAAACAAACCCAACTGTCAGGTCACCACAAATGTTTCGGCTGTCATGTGTTGTGTTTTTCATGTGTGTTTTTGCACATGCAAGCAAAGCAAATATCTGACTTGTAGACAATGTAGACAACTATTTATTTTCTGCTCTATTACTATTACTATAAGCCTTGAGGAATGATATACTTCAATGCTTTCAGAACGAACGTCTGAGTATCAACTCATGCTGTAGTGCTATCAGAAGTGGCATCTAGGTGTAAGGAGCCTCGTGTTATGTTACACATAAAGTGAGCCTACATGATTTTTGTTACAGCTGCCACTATGGTAGAAAAGTCTGGCTGCACCAGTTCTCATTCTGCTATGGGGGGAAAACCACTCCGACTTGTTTACATTTCTTGTTTACAATGGCTAAATCTCTACAAAGGAAAAGATAACTGGTTAGGTTGTTCACATTTGTACCATTAGTGAACCAGGTTAGGGTCAGGGTAACCTGCCATTTCCAGCATTTAGGTTGCTAGCTCAGAGATAGTTGTTGTTGTTTCCCGTAGTGACGGGGTAAAAGTCAACAACAGTTGAGTCAGACCATGCTAAAACAAAGTATCACAGTAGCCCAAGTTGAAAAGAGCCATACTGCGGAAAGATTACTAAAGTTAGCTAATATTAGCTAACAAACCTTGATAGTCATACCAGGCCAAACAGGGCTGTAGCCACAAAATTGATGGTTGTATTAAACTGAGCAAGGGACAATTCAACTGCTTGATTTTTTTTTTTTATTTGTAAAAGGAAGGATGTGTAATGTCTTTGTTCAAAAGTTACTGCGTCCGAAAAATAATCCGGCACAGTGATGTTTACAGGTCCACTGCTATGGGATTGACACTAAGTATTTGCAAAACTATATGGAGAGTGGGACAGTAGCTTTTATCAAAAGAGCCAGAGAAAAGGAGAAAAGAAAACCCAATGTAGCATTAAGCACCACTGACCTGTGGTCCTGTCCTTAAGAGCAGTTTTGCACATCTCTATTCTGGCAGAGTGGAAAGGAACATAACGGTCTTGTGGAGACGCCACCAATACCACGTTCTTGAAGAACTGGAGCCCTAAAAGGACACAAAACAAATGAGTAAATGGTGCTGCAGAATGTGTGTGTGTGTGTGTGTGTGTGAGAGGGAGAGAGAGAGAGAGAGAGAGAGAGAGGTTTAGAGAGAGAGGTGTAGAGAGAGAGTGAGGTGTAGAGAGATGGAGAGGTGGAGAGAGAGGGAGAGATGGAGAGAGAGGGAGACAGAGGAAAGGACTGAATTGGTTGTAAACGCAAAGTACAATCACAAAGTACAATGACAGGCTTGATACGATAAAACTGCGTTTTTTCCTCAAGTCTCCTGTCAGTGTGCTTTTAAGAGAGTGCACTGGTGGGTTTCCAATGACAGGGTTTGGATCATTTTGTCAGCCTGCCACAGCGCTGGAGGGGTAAAAAAGTGTTTTCAGGCTTATCTTCTTCAAGCCTGTGTGACAAACGACTGCTTTGTTCCACTCACACAGTGGGGAGGCCTCTCACAGGCCTTTTCTCAGCTCGCTGGCAGGGGTTTGAGTGTTAGCAAGCTGACACATACAGAAATTTGACAAAAAAGACAAGTTGACAACATTTCCATGAATATTTGAATAGACTACCTTTCAAGTAATAGTCTTTAAAGCAAGTCAGTCAATACACTGTTTGTGTTTCAAAATTTTCCCACTTTCAACCAGTACCTGGTTTCTGACTCAGGAGATAGAGGAATGTTTTCCTTGGATCGACGTGATCTCTGAAGGTGAGCTGCAGCAAGGATCCCGATTTCTTCAGCTTCTGCATTAACCACAGACCTGAGCAACAAACACATGGATGATATTCTTAGATGAAAAACGGTGCTGAGGAGCGTAAAAACATTGGAATGCAGTGCCGTACGACATGGTAAACACAGCACATCTGCAGCGTGTGGTTTTTCCAACTGCTGAGCGGTGGCCTCACCTGTGCTGACCAACGTGCTGTTGTTGTACAGCGTTCCCAAGTGTGGGCCTGACAGCGAGAGGAAGGTGTGCAGTTTGGGCAGATAGCAGCGGAAGCGAGGCCTCGTCAGCACCGAGCGGATGATGATGTTCCCCAGAGAGTGGCCGATGAAGCTGTTGGCCGAAGACAAGCAAGTTTCAGAGAGATAAACTTGCAACTTGAGTGGGTGGCTGGAAAAACAGTGCCTCCAACGCTGCTGACCTACAGTACGATACCGTGCAGTATCTTATTATAGCCTCTCTTGTAAGTAGGAACAAGCTCCGGTGGAGAGTATTTGGATAATTTAGCCGCAGCTTTACAGAAATTTCATTAACTCGTGAAATGGTTAAACATTCTCAGAGGCAATGACAACTTAGACACCGACATAGAGGACGTACCATTCAAATTAATGGCGTCTTCCCAGCATTGGGAAATATTAGATCCATGAAGCAATGCCTGTCACTTAGTTTAATTACAGCACTGTTCCAACTCTACCCCAAAATCCCATATCGCCATGTCTGCTGCTTCTCATCTGTCTCCCACCAAACTAAATATAGATGAAATGTGGGAAGAGCCAGATGCTATTGCGGCAGTCCATTGCTTTTGCCTTTAATACGTTCTCTCTAGGGAATACGCAACAATAAAGAAGAGTTAACAAAGTTGGGAGGAAACTCTTACAAAAAAATAAATTGGCACATTGAGGGCAATTAGGCAGGAAGATGAATAGCTTAATTTGATCGGAACTAGGCAACACACTGCTGCATAAAGGAGAACAGTCTATCAAGTGAAAGTCAGAAACTTATTGGCACTGAATGATAAGGGCTTTCCAATCCATTATGTGCCGATTACCCATTCTGAGTTTGTGCAGTCGATATATTACCATCAAACAGTGATTCTCATAAGTTCAGACACTCATGCTGAGTCCTCCTATCAGTGCACAGTCTCTGCTGCCATCTACTGACCGAAGCCAATGCTGCTTAAGTTGATCATAGCCTCTGTTCTGACATTGCCAATCAATCAAAACCACTCGAGAGGAGAGTCGTCAGTAACGTGCATGTTGCACGGTTATTAAAGCTGATCGTCTGACCTTATCCGGCCGATGGTGAGATTGTACAGCTGGATATGCTGAATGATCTCATCCAGCAACCTGTCTGTCATGGTGTCAAAATCTGCAAACGTGTCGGTCTGCGGGGGGGAAACAGCAGAGGAAAAGCACAGGAGTCAGCGTTCTTCAAATCGCCTTTGGGCACTTTCAGAAAATGTGACTGTGCGTGTTGTCAATTTGATCCCAATCGCCGTCATCTACAAATGTACCTGGTTCCTCTCAGACATGAGGAAGTCCAGCCTGGATCCTGGCAGGCCTAACTCAATAAACGTCTTCACCAGCCGGAGGTCTGCGCTGTTTCCTGGAAGCAAAGAGGAAATTATACACATGGTCTCTGGCTCCGCTTATGAAGAGCGTCCATTAATCATTTATAAGACACCTTGAATATGTTTTCAAGAATTAGTATTTTCAGACTACACAGCGCAAAGTGATATTTTAAACATGTCTAGACATACTCAGAGACTATATTACATTTACAATGCTAGCAAGAGACTGAAATCTTGAAAAAATAAATTAAATAAAAGCTATTGCATGACTTTCTTGCAGTGGTCGACAGTGAACCAGAACAACAAGCTGTACAGCAGTGTGTGCGTACTCACCATCAAGCCCGTGGACACACACCACAAGGTGTATGCCGTCATCGAACTCCTCGTCGTCTTCCTCAGGGGGGAAGTAGGGCAGGTCTGATGCCAGGAGAGGGAGGTCGCTGTACAAGCTGGCCTGAAAGCTCAACTCTTTGAACAGCTCCTCTTTGGCTTTGTAGAAACTGGAGAAAAGGGAGATATAATAATAAGAAATAAAATAAAAAACAAGAGATTATATTCTGTGTGCTAGTAGTTGAAAAATAACTTTTCGGTAATTATGCAAAGACAAGCAAATAGTACACAGTTCATGTTTCATATACAGAGATGAAAGGCTGATCCATGATTTTGTTGTTCAAACACTAAGAGTGTGTCTTTTAGAGGTGAAACACTCCTGCAGTTTTCTCCCTCTGGACCAAAACAAAATATAAACCTGCCTTGCATTTATGTAGTTGATTAATTTCAGTTCGCACTGCCCACTTCTGAACAAACTAAGGCTTATACACAAGAGTACCATAGACTTGCGAGTAGCTCCCCTAAGTTTTATTACCCTGTCATCCTGCCAGGTCACAGACTTTAACAGTGGAGAAGTCAAAACAAATCGGATTGCAGTTTCTGTGCTTTCAGCTAATCGTGATGGATTTGCCTGCACTCTTTGATGTGATTTAAAACACTCAGGAGGCATTTCACCTCATCTTGACTTCCCCACTTCAATTTTGCCCTCACTTCATTTTGTTATGCTAGGCTTTCCAAGCATGAATAAGTGCCAGCTACTGCAGCAGGTGTCAACAGCCGTCGCCACATACCCATAAAATCCAGTGCTTTGGCCGTGTTTCCTGTAGTTGGTGTGGATTATAATCTCACTCCTACAAAGTTTTACTTGGAAGAGGGCCTGTACTTTCTGTAACATCATGTACTGACTGCCAAGTCAGAAAAGTCACCTTTTCTAACCCTAACCCTAACCCTGAATTTACCAGGGCCTGTCTTAAAAAGTAATTTTTAAATTAAATGTTATATCCTTTTTTTTTTTTTTTTTTTACTACTCAACAGAAGTCTGAGGTATGCTCCTTTAGAGTGGTTAAGTTGGCTGGTGTGCATGTTTGATTGAAAGATCTGATTTGATTACTCAGTTTCATTGTCTGTAAATGTACGCGATAGAGATATAACAGCATTCTGCCTGCCAGGAAGTTAATACTTGCTAGAAGGCGAAGTTAAGTCTGTGGCTCTTTTTGTGTTGTGAAGCAGGCAGCTGCCTGATTGTTAGTCGGGGTCATTATCTGTCAGTTAAAAGGAGATACAATGGCACTCTTTGTTTACGAGGCAGACCTATAGTGATTCAGAAAGAAACATACTGTGTCATTTAAAGGTCCAAAGAGGCATCTACGGTTGTGGTAGCAGATCAACCAACTGTACACATCTCATCATATCCTCCCTATGGTGGGCACAAAATAGGTGAAAAACACAAAAGGCACTTTCTACATCCAGTGTTTGGTTTGTCCATTCTAGGCTGCCATTGAGACATGGTGGACTCATGGAGGACCTGCTCCCTTTACAGACTTAAAAGGCTTCTGTCAAGGTGACAAAAACAAAATGATCCTTACTTTCAAATAATCATGAACATTATATTCAATTTCTGCCCACAAAGCCCCTAAATCCTACACATTTTACCTTTAAATTGGTGTAAAAAATACATTCACAGCACGTTTACCTAATTAAGGTTAGCCAAAACATAAACTCACTTCAGCATCCGCTCATTGGTCTCATCATCCATGTTCAGGGGATTGAGTGAAGACGTGGAGATGATACCAAAGGAGCCCAGGGGCTGATGGGTGATAGGTGAGGTAGCCTGGCGAGCGGACATTCCACTCATGGATGGAGAGTCTCTCAGAACAGAGGAAAATGGCAGGCAGGTCGGGGCACAGGACACTGACATATTCACCACTTCCACCATCTTCTTATTCACAAAGGCCAGCCCTGAGTTGGGGATCTTGGAGGGCTTAGTCTGGCAGTCCAAAGGTTCTTTCTCACTAGCTGATATCCCATTTACATCAACAGGTGATGTGGTATCATTGGCTATCAACCCTGTAAGGTCACTCGGTCTCTGTGTGCTGGTGGTGTTGTTGGACAGGTCATTGGAGTGTTGAAGCCCTGAAGGCTTTAGAGGTGTTTGGGAAGGATCCAGACACTCCTGGTCCTCAACAGAAAGCAGTTGGGTCTGATGGAAACTTTGGCACTCATCTCCAGTGTTAATTCCCTCCTGATCTGCTGTGCTTATATGCACACATGGTTTGTTTCCGCAGCTGCGGGGCGCTCCTTCCGTTTCAGTGAGAAGCACATCCTCCACTGAGGCGCTTACTTCACTGATGTGTGTTTGATGGTTCATACTCTCCCCATGGCTACCAATAACATTACTTGAGCTCACATGAGGGCTTTCTACAGACTCTTGTAAAAGCAAGACGTCAGTCACAGACTTGGGTTTGTATGCCTCTGACAGGTATTGGGGAGGGTTGGACTTTTCAGGATGATTGCTCTCCTTGAGAATATGGCCCAGATTTGTTGTTAAACTTGGGTCTAATAGAGATGATTCAGATTGCTCCGAATCCAAGTCGCTGTTCAATGAAGAGCAGTTGATCTTGAATGAATCCTTGCTCTTGGTGTCTGTTTCCTGGCTGAGCAGCACGCGGTCCTCCTCAGTTTCTTCCGGGCTACTTATCTGTGGTGCAGAAACCGACTTGGTCAGTTTGCTGAGTTGTCTCTGCTGCTGGTCTTCCTCGTAGGGCAGAGAGCTAATAGAGGTGAGTGACGCCTGTATGCCTGCACTTGGAAGGCTGCCATTGCTCTCCATCTGCAGGCCTTCCAGTGAGCTGCGGTGGACTGGGTGACGACACACAATTTGCTGCGGAATCTCCCGTTCGCTGGAGAAGTCAAGAGGAGGTCGACCTCGCAGTGCAGCCTCCAGGGGCCAGGCCACCGAGCTGGGCTCGCTCTCAATACCTGAGTCAGAAATAACTGAAGACGAGCGCTTCATGATCTTGGAGCCGACCAGACCGCCACGGTGAGTCATCTCTTTTCTGAGATCAGGGGGAAAGGAAGGTATGATTGGATGCCCATAGGCAGTTGGTAGGCTGATGAGAGGAATATCCTCACTCTCGTCATCCATGGAGTGGTTTAATGGCATGGCGATATCAGACTCCTCTTCATTGGTTTCACTCTCTCCTGCATTGCTTTCGTTTGTGGAGTCACAAAGTTGGACAGTGGTTTCTGTTACATGATGAGCAGGAGACTCATCACTGCTGTTACTGGCGACAATGGGATTTCGGTGAACCAGGACTGCTTCTCCTATGTATGGATCCACATCACAAGGCTTGACTGTGATGTCCCTCAGGCCTGGATTCAAGTTTTCCTCAACTTGGGCTTGGTTTTCCTCAAGTTTCTTCAAGTTAACTGCCTCTGCTGAAGAGGGTCCAGGACTGTCCACGGAAGAAATTAGTTTCTGGGTACTTTTGACGTCGGTACTGGTCTTACTTTGCTTTGCAATGAGTGAGACATAAGTGGGCAGGTCCATGCAGTCATCGTTGTCTAAAGGATCTCGGATTATTGCTGGTGATCTGGCTTCCTGGCCGCTTTCAAAAATCCCATTGACAAGAGTGATGGCAGGATCTGAGTTGTTCTGCCCATCGGTAGTTGGCACGTGTTTTAGCCACTCTGGAGAAACAAGGACATTGCAGTTCCAGAGTAAAAATTTCATCGAAATTGGGTGAAAAAAAAGGCACTTTTTTATGTCATCTTTTGTGTTACCTGTTTGAGGAGACTCCACATATCTGTCCTCAAAGATGATAGGCAGGCTGTTCCAGTCTCCGTCAATGTCCAGGCACTCAACAGGTAAAGGAGGCATCTTGGTCAGGTAGTCTGAGCTCCGCACTTCTGCAGCTATCTGGCCATGTCTGTTGATTCTGGAATAGCAGAGTAATATCATAACTATTACTGTTCTCTAATTTGATCAAATTAATTCTCCTTAATTCGGCTGTCACTTACAGTTCCTCTTGAAAAGTCAGCGATATCTCTTTGGGGTGTTCGGTGAAGAAGTATGCCTCTGAGAACCTCCTGACCTGGTATTTCCAGAAACAGACAAAGCAATTTTCGCCTTGGTGGAGTCTCAGTCTTATCTTTATTTACAACATTACAACAAATCAGTCAGTTTCACTGAGTAAAACACAGAGAGTCTGCGACACAGCAAGCTTGATCCAAAAGCTCTCTCCTTCTCCAGCTCCAATTAGAAATGCATCATCGTTGAAAGTCAGCCACCTTGACAGGCAAATCTCAAAGAACACTATTTCTGGTGTATTTTCACCCGACAATAATTACCGAATAAGTGTTAATTGAAATCCTAACTCCACTGGTGGGTGGAGGCATGACAGTATCCCCTCAGGGTAATCAAATACCAAAGCAAACATGTTCATTATTGTCAGACAACTGAGACGAAACAGTGCCTCATGTGAGAGCCTTGAGAGCGACTCTACTGTGAAGCACATATTCATATTAAACAGCCCAGTGATTAGATAGAAATTGCACTGGAAATTATATTATCCTGCTCAGCTGGGGTTTAGCTACTGAGGTCTAGAATGGCATCTTATCATCTTGCTTATTCCCTTTGGGGCACTCACTGATCAGTGTGTTCAGTTCAGCTTAAAGGATGAGTTCACTCAAAAAGGAAAGTTTTGATTAATTTCTTCGTAGTCTGGAGCTTCCTAGCCACCAGTGTTGCAGCATTCGGCTTAACGCCTCAAGCAGCCGGGGACTTGTTTTTAAATCTTAGAAAACAGCCAAATATCCAAGTTTCAAGAAGCCCTGAGATCCCAAATTGATTTTGAAAAGACAATATTTTAGACCCCTGAGCTGCTAACGAGCTGTTAGGGGCCTTTTTTTTTCAGCTCCCATCTACTTCAGTTGTTGAGGTGAGTGCTGTACCACTGTTGCTTTGAAGCTCCAGACATGTTTTTTTTAAATATGAAACTTGATCTAACGTCATCAGCATTGGAATGAGTGGATAATAACTTACATTACACTTTTGGCTGAATCTATCTTTTAAGTCATCATTTTTACCTCCAACTCGCAATTTATATAATGTGTTTTCCCTGTTTCAACATGGAGTTTACTTCCTCACCACAACTGGGTTGAATATTATTTTTGCTGGGATACCCAGAGAGATTATTTCTGTGTGGTGCGAGAGAATTCGATTCAATAGCGTGTCAAACCTTTAAGAAAATTGGCCACAAGATTCCATGAGGAGCTGCTTACCGAGCTAAAATGTCACTGGTTATGAAACCATTTTGATTGTTCTGTAATATTTTTGTATTTTTGTGTGGGATGAAAATGGCTGCATTTAAAAATATCTGCGCACATCGTCTTCATTGCTCTCTAATACGGAGACGACCTGGACTCAGAGAACAGACAGTGTGTTGACGTCTGAGCATTGTGTAACTATGCCTTTGATGGAGTGTGTCTCTCTCTCGCTCTCTCACCCTGAGCGTGTGGTGCTCCTGGGCCAGGTAGGAGAGGATGTGGGGGTTGAGCACAGCGGCCTCCAGGAAACGGCTCCACAGAACAGCCAGCTGGGAGCAGAGCTGGCTCACGTCCCTGCTGATCTGCTCCGCTACTTTCTCATGGCCTTCCTGCAGCTGATGGAGACGGAGAGCGGTCAGATAAAAGAAGTGTCTTTATAACAAACTGAATGCATTAGCCTTCCTTCTAAAATAGAGTTTGCATAATTCTTTTTCCTGCTAACATAGTTATGCCCACCAACAGTTAGTCAGTTAAGTTAAGTCAGTAGTGAAATCTGGACCATCATACCAGCTCGCTTGGCCTTTGAACTAATGGCTCATTAGCATTCTCTCAGAGCAATCTACTATCCTACAGTATCGGAAAAAAATAAAGAGTTTCTTCTTGAGCATAAATGAATTCAAATTCCTCTCAAGTTATTTCGCCTTTCAATAAAAAATATCATTTTTCAGCTATGGACATTTAGATTAAGCCATTACATTTTTTATTAACGGTGCATTGTGTTTGGAGCCATGCACCAACTCATACATGATACAGCAGGTAGACTATTTTACTACATTTGGAATGATAGCAAACAAACAAAATCATAACAGGAACAACATAGCAATGTGGTTGTACCGGTAAAGTCAGTGCCCATCATAAGAATGTTTGATATGTGGATGAATAAACATACCTGTAACTCTATTGTGAGCTGATTTAGAGTTTCTTCGACAGGCAGCACCTCTGTGGAAAGACAAGTTATTTTTTTTACAAAGACTAAGGATTTCATTACAGCGTGCACCAAATGTTAAGGCACAGCAAATAAACAATAGACAGAGAGTTGTTTGTTTGATTTAGAAAGAACATTTTTGATACTTATTAGAACTGAACCTAAGACCAACATAAAACATTGAATATAAACACAAATGTGTCAAATAAGCCGATAACCTTTTTAATTTAATTTAATTCAAATTAGAAAAGGGTGAGAAAAGTTGCTGCTGCATGAATCTACTGTGTAGCAGTTTACTGAAGTGACTCTGCTGTGCACGACAGTTGAATAGCTTTTTCTCTGAAGAAACGAACAGGCTTCTCTTTGTGTTCCATTTTCAGGTTTTCACAGAGAGGTTTGTTCATATACCACTCTCAGCGGGATTTAAACATGGTTGAAAACAGCTGTTGACTGCATATAGGAGTGACATGTATGACATCCACAATTCCCTCTGTCAAAACCTTTGACTTTAACATGCCGACAAAATCAAACAACAATTTTAAACCTGGCTTCAGCCAATGTTCAGATTTCTGTTCTGGAAATGTATGCACATAAGAGAAAAATCACCCAACATACATATTTTGGTACTTTTACTTGAGTGTACAATACATACATTACTCATATTGTATCTACACTCTTATTTAGTTTTAATACAGGGTTTGCATATGCTCACCTAAGTCTAGTGGAGTCTGCTGGAGCTGTGGGATTTCCTTCATCAGTGCTGTGTAGTAGGTGTGCAGGCCTCTGTAAGCCACCAGCAGGAGGCGACAGAGCCTTCGGTGCCACGTGTGAGCTCTCTGCAGGCAGTTTTCACTGGGCACATAAAAGCTTCCCTGCAGAGAAGGAGACACAGAGGAAATGTCAGCCTCTATGTAGGTCAGTAGTCACCTCTCAGAAAACAGCCTTCCTTAATGACGGACACGCACACATACTTGAACTTTATAGGTGCCACTGCAACAGTTGTGCGGGCTTGTCACTGACCTCTTGTTAAAACGAGGAAAGATAATTCCTTGGAAGATCAAATGCGAGTTTAGACGCAAATGGCCTCTAAACACAGCCTGCTGTGAGCTGTAAAACCAGATCAATATGTGAATGCCGCATAGAGAGGATGTAGCGCATCCCTGTTAAGCCTGTTAAAGTTCACAAGTGTGAGAAGTTGACCCAGAATCCAAGGTGTCTGCGTTTGTCTGGGGCACGATGAGTAGAAAAAACAAGAAATACAGGATTTGTATGCAACACTGATGGTCATTTATTTTGAGCTAAAATCATACAATAAAACATTCAACGATGCCAACGGAGCTCAAAGTAGTAAGTCACTTGATGAAAAAGTAACATTTCAGGAAAAAGCCAATCCAATCGTTCTTCTAGCTCAAGTACAATCTCTGTGCTAGCTTAATAAGTTGTAATATGGACCATGTTTCCAGTAGATGGCTCTCTAACGATGCAGTAGAAATATTAACTGTGTAGCAGCAGTGCAATTGCAATTGCAAATTATCAGAGCCTTGATGCCATAATCATGTCCCACATTTATCTTCCTGAAGAGCCAATGGCCCTCTACGCAAACAACTATCATTGTGCACGTCAGCCATCATGATACAGAGTCAGAATGTGACCGACTGCCCTCTCCCGCTGGTCCCTGACCTGAGATGGACTGCTACCGAGCAAGTTCCTCCCATGGCTGGGATGTTTTGGTAGCGCCGGTGGGGCTCTAACCCTCCAAAAGCATGTGATGGCTGTGTATCTGGGGATGTACTGTAATTTGCCCCGAGCAAGCCACGTCTCCGGCCCTATCATCATACCTGCATGCGCTCTGTAATTGCAACGGTGCAGTATACCCAAACCAGGAAGGAACATCTGTATGTTTACTTTCATAATTCTTATTACCTTTATAGAGGCCTGTCTGGATCAGTCTGCGAGCGAAGGGCAGAGAAAAATAGCTATTTTTCTGTATGAACTAGTCATTATCCTAAAACCATAGATTCTCTCTGAGCTGACAATGCCTGGGAAGTGCCGGGGTTCTAAGTCACCTGACATGAGAGTTTCTTGCTTTTGTTTGCAGCGGTTGATGTGACCGTCACAGTGTCTGGTGGTATAAGCATCCAATCACGGCTGCTGTTGAAGACGTCTTGTGCTGGTGGAGAAGAACTTCTCAAGGGACAATATATTTGACAGGAATTTTGAGTTTTATCTTTTGAGCCATGTTTTTATTTCCCCCCCAATAGACCAAACATTCTCAGGTGTCTCACTTCTAACAGCCTCACTTTCCTCTCAAAATATCCTGTTATGACATGGAGGGAACCTTTTTACTTCCTTTTGAGATATAACAGCTGATATCAGTGGAAATGTACAAAGTGAATTGTTTTGTTCCGAAATAGCAACGTCTCACTTAACACTAGCGCCGTGATGTTAAGCGGGGAAAGTGATGAAAACACAGCGTAGCCGCAGGTGAAAGGCTCTAAATAAATAAAAGTGAAGGAGGAGGCGGCATCCTGTGCAGATTTCACCTGCAGCTATGTGGTACGTGGCGCTTGTGAGCAGAACTCATTACCGTGATCAAACGAAACCCCCCTGCTTGGCTAAACGCAGAGCTTATTAAAGTGCCCAGCCAGGGGTGGGAGTAAAATCCAGGAGGAGGAGGGTGGGGGGGCGACCAGGACGCTCATTAAGATTTACAGTGTAGACTGTGACGTCCGCAGAGATGGATGTTATAAAGAGAGAGGGGAAAATGGAACCAACGGTTTTACAGCTGAACACGAGTTGGAATAATTGGCAAACACAAGAGAAAGCCAGAGATGAGAGATCATTTTGATGGCTACATCAAAAATCACGGTTCAGAAAACTAAAGAAAATAAGTTTTTTTCACATGGGCCTGAGCAGACTCTTGAGACCATAGTTCTTATACCCTCAGAGCAGGTTTTCAACAAACTACTCACATTTGTCATCATTGACATCAGTCCACATACTAAATCTGCTTGAATTTGTGTCCCAAATCCATGCTAGTTGTTCTGCACAATAGCTACTACATGCTCATCATCACAGTGTGCCGTTTTATAAGCTAGTATAAAAAAAAAACGTAGTTAAACATACAACATAATTTCACACGAGACAGAAATTGTTTGGTTGTCAATCAAAGTGTTGTCAAAGCAGTTCCTTTATTTCATTTGCGCATTGCATTGTGGGAAAATAGTATACATAGATAAATGTACATCGACCATGCTTCCATTGTATCATTTTCTGTTTGTAGAAAATGTGAAAAATATGCTAAACCTGCGGAAACCACAGACCTTATTTTGGGCATTCAACCGAAAACCCATAAAAAAAACCGCTGACTTTGAGACGAGGTTAACAGATGTGCAAAAATGCTAACTGATTTTCGGTTTGAGGACTCATTACCATTACTTCCTCTGATATTTCCGTATTAACGTATTTCCCCAAAATAATAAACTGTACTTTTAACTCAAGATCTATTACAAATACAGTTTAATGTCGTTGTAGTGCTGTATGTAGTACTGAACTGGGATACAGCTCATAGTAGAAACTAATGTTTTGGCCAAACATGAAAGACAAAACCTGATAATAAAAATATAAATTACCAGAAGAGACCCTGGTTTCAAACCAATCAATTCAAAGATTCAATGTGATGTGCTAAGTTTGTCTCTGCAGCATTCTTTAAAATGAATTTAAAAAACATTTTTATTTAATATAGAGATTTTCCAGATGCTGCTACTTGAGCAACTCAGCACTGAAATAAATAGTACTGTATGTTTAAGTGTTTAAAGGGTAATAAAATAATTCAATTCCTGTGAAGTGAAATATACATCATCATGATTAATAATTATGATAACAGTAATTGGGATCATCATTTCTGTCATCGTGGAGCTTGACTGTACTGTAAATGAGCACAGAGACCGGCGGGGGGGGGGGGTTACAACACCACACCATCATTTCCAGGGAGAGCTGCTATCACTTCCAGATGCTAAGCCTGGAGCCTACATGCCTGGGCAGGTGGGTTAATCAGATATTATGAAAAGCCACAGTGCAGCACAGTAATAATCTCTGTGCTGGCCTCTGGTCTTTAAGCCTTAAGACTCCATGGAGCCCCAACAAATGGCCGATTCTGAGGGACAGACAAGTCCAGGATCAGTAATCCAGATCAGAATGACTGTGCCCAGCTCTTGGGCTGAATCCTGCTGCTTCTGGATGGCATGCCAAAACAAATCACAACTAAATCCACCGGCCTCTGTCCCTAAACCGAGATCACATTTACATCACCACTTGGCATTTTAGCTGCTTGCTTACAAAAAGGGAATGACCAGCTGTACGGGGACAACGCCCGGCTCATTTTCAGCTGTTTTCAGCTTTGTGAGACAAAAATGGGCTTTTCGCTGTTCATGGCTTTTCTATCTGAACGTGGCTGAACTGCTAAAGGTTAACATACCTCAGAGATGACAGGCTTGCAGTAGCCAGCTCCGAACACAAGGTTCTCTACAGACATGGCAGATGGGTCGCTCGTGCTCTCTGGCGAGCCCTTCCCCAGCCAGGAGCCCTTCCCAGTACGTGCAAAGCTGCAGAGAAAACAGGGAGGACACATGCAGGGACAACCATTAGTGCGTACGTGCGTGAGGGGACAACAGGACAAGCTGAGGGACGGGAGCTGCTACTGTTCCAATCAATCAAGTGCTGCGGTAATCTATGTAATGCATGGCTAAACGCTTAGCCTATGATATTGACAGCTGAATTCATCAGATAAGTGTTTGGGAAAACTATGCATTCAAGCAGCTAGCAGACACACTTGTAATTGTGACTGCGGAAAACAAAGAAGCCATCCCTGTAGTACACTCTCTTGAGCACCGCTGCTCCTGGTATTCTGGATGAGATTGCAATTATAGTTTACACTCAAAAACTCTAAATCTCTCCTGTGTAAACAGTCCTATAATTCAGTAATCTACAAAAAAAAAGCCTCATTCCTTAATCACTAAATCCAGTCCCTGAACAACACTTTTCCAATCATAGCTTAGCAAACAGCTAGGCACAGCAGGCCTATCAAGCTTTGGGCTTGTCAAAATGCCAAATTAGTGTTTATGGCTCTATAGTAAGAGCCAACCCAGCCCAGTGGATTAAATGGCTCAATATACAACCTTAACTGAGCATTTAAAAAAATGACATTAAATTCAGAGTCCACAGTGTTGTATTACCTCTAACGTTAGAAATCTGGTCATGGATGCTATCTAAGATTTTAGCATTGGTTGCTTATACTCTCTGAACATTTGGAGGAAATTTACAGTCAAACAACGGAGCTAGCTTGAGCTGCCACGTTCAGCTGTAACGGAGCGCTACTTCCAAGACCACAGAGTGCATAATTTACGAGCTAGGTTACATCCATTAATAAAATTAGCGGTTACATTGTTTAAAGAATGTATTCAAAAGTATACGTGGTCATGGATGCTATCAGAAATATTAGCTCACGTTAGCGGTTTGTCTTCTTTTACTTCTCTCTTTACTGGATTTTGGGAAATGTACACTTGACTAACTAGGTTTGAGCCATTAGTGAGCTTACAGGTAACTTTAAAACAGACTATAGAACCTGTGTAGTACGTAGTTTGTTACTGTGGAAAAGCCTGTCATGGATGCTATCTGAGTTGTCGGGTAACGTGCAAGGTGCTTGTTCTTTATCTACTGGATTTCAGGCAAAGCAACCCAGCTAGCGTTTGCCGCCAAGCATCTTCAACTAAAAATACGGTAGCTGAGCATTACCTCCAAGACCGTGGAGCACATCATTGACTAACTAAAGTTACACCCATTTAAAGGTACTGGTTACATTAAAAAAAAAAAAAAAAAATGAGTTCAAGACTATACGTCCACTGTGTAGGCTGGTATTCCCCTACCTTTAGAGCTAGCCATATATGCTATGCTAATGTTAGCAGCCTGCTTGTCCAACCCCAGCCAACTCTACAAGGGGTTACAATTGTGATACATATGAGTTAGTCCTGAACTTAAGTTTGTAGGTTACCTTATACTGCTTAGAAATACAAACACACATCTAAGGTAGGGGGGCAAACCTGGTTATATTATAAAGAAATAACAGCCTGATATGGCTCTTTCCGTTTCATGCTTATAGAACTAAGTAGCCACTTACAAGAATATTGCTTTTTCTTTATGTTTTCTGCATGGATCATCAACTGGTGAGGTTGCTGACATATTGCTACCTCGTAGCTTTAGCCTTGTTTTTATAGCAAGGATCAGGTTTACAACTCTTTTACAGGATTCTCATTTAACACAATTCAGCTGGAGACAAAAAATTGGTCAGTGGCAACGTTTTTATCCTGCTCATGGACGTAATATTATTTTAGCAAAAACCAGATGTTCATAGTTGTGTAAATTCAATGTCTCTCAAAGGTGAAAAAAAAAAAAAAAGAAAAGCCCCTCTACCTGATTAGTGGCTGATGTAAGGCAACCAGTGAAGCATGTATGGACACAGAAATGACGGACAGGTGGAAGTAGTCGAACATGACAGGGACGTGGTGGTGGAGGCCTCTCCGCGGGTGGAAGTGGAGGCTGAGGGTCCGACTGCTGATCAGCGGGACCGTCACTATCTCTGCCAGCCTGTGGGATGGAAGAGGAGCGACTGATGTCACACTAAAACACAAGTGCCAAATTTACTTGCTGTGACCTGAGAAGCTCTAGTTTGTGGCATTTTCCCCATCTTTAACGCTTACTCCAATTGAAGAGTAAAACGGACACTTCTGACAATGGAAAGAGTAATCTCAAGCAACAAATATTAAATTAACAAGCAACACAGCCAACACAAATTTAACAAAATTAGAAAATAGACATCGAAAAAATATCAGTTAAACTGAGACTGTATTCCAGTTCTAAAGTGGTGACTACAAAGGGTACAGGTTCCTTAAGTGCAAATGAAGTGATTTGATGGCACATAATAAAAATTAATGTTGGAATTTATCTATTACATCTAACCCTGGAGAGTCTCTACCTTGGTTTAAATCAGCAGCTTTCTTTATGGAGGTAGATGGAGAAAAACTGTTTAAAAGATGTCTGCGATGCCAACTGCTGCTCACCAGTAATCCAACATCATTATTAAGTACATTGTTCCCACAGCCATAAAAGAAAGAGTTGGAAATGGAGACCTAGAAATATTCTACAGTCATGCAGACTTAAAAGGCAACCGGAGTCCATGCTATGAGAAGGAGCTCCATAATTCAGTCCCGTGTAGCACTGACAAGCACTATAATCTCACAGGTATGACAAAAAACACGAAATAACAGTTTGAACACAAAAACACAACACTTACTCCTCTTGACTAATGTGCAGCTGCTGGACGATAACAAGGGCAGTGCCCCGACAAAAATGGTGCCTTTTAGCATGCATGCTAATGCAAAGTACCCATTTCTTCTTCTATTAGACCCGAGCTAACAGACAAATCACAGCATTCATGCCCGCACAAACGTTGTGATCAGGTGCTTAAAGAGGTGGCTATGAGCCAAAGGACATAATAGCCCTTATTCATGCCTAGTTTGCATTCTCATTCTTGCATAAAAGCTGCACAAGGGGAAAGTCAAGCATTCTCTCGCTCTCTCAAACACACACACACACACAC
>CAEMYA010002140.1:2692192-2710858 GCA_903131615.1 Diplodus sargus | reverse complement strand
CACACACACACACACACAAACACACACACACAAAGCTGTTAAAAAACCTACTGCTGCTCATTGTCAGTGAAATGAAGATCCAGCTTCAACTGAAAGTCCACCTCACTCAAGGCCTCCTCCACCTGCAAAACATGGGTAGATTTGTTAATGAACATCATTCTCTCCCCTCAGTTTGGCTTTTACATAGACTGTCAAGCAGCTTTTGCAGTTTTGTTGTCGTTCGGACAACAGCACATCCAACATGTCGAACCGAAATCTCCAATAGGTGTTCAATTGTATTGAGAGCCGGTGAGTTTGAGGGCCAGAGCATATGATTCACGTATTTTTTTACTCATCAAACCATCCAGTGTAGTAGCATCTGCATTATGTTTCCCATGTTTTTCCTACAACCAAACAACCAACAGTGACCAAGAGGTATATGAGGGGCATTTACGGAATCAGCCCATTCTCACATCCAGTGTGTCAAATGATCTGTGGCCCAATCAAGCCTGTAAGATGCCAGGCTTTGAGGCCAACCCTGGTAGTGGCCAAACTGTGTCATAATTCAATCAATCATTGTGTAATTAATCATATAATCAACCATCGCTCTCCTCTGTCACCACGGTGGAGAAGAGGTCTCATGGTTCAGGCTCCACTTGGCGATGCCTCAGTCTCCTCAGTCGTCTCCTGGATCCACACACTTTACATATATTTTATAATTTGTATCAGACATTCTGTCAGTGCAACATGTGAACTGTGATTTTGTTGCTCTGTTCTGTATATGCAACATCTATTGCGTGTCTGTCCGTCCTGGGAGAGCTATCTCTCCTCTGTGGCTCTTCCTGATGTTTCCTCCCCTCTTTTTTATGCCATGTTAAAAGGTTTTTTTCCTCAATATGGCACATTTTGCTCACTTGAATTGAGGGTCTAAGGACAGAGGATGTCGTTCACTGTACAGATTGTAAAGCCCATTAAGGCAATGTGATTGTGATTTTGAGCTCTATGAATAAAAAGGATTTGATGTGAATTGATTTTGAATAGCAATGTCATGTGATGGGAAAAAAAGACTTCTTCTGATAAGCTTAAGAAGCGGTGGTGAATGCATTTTTTGGAGCGCCATGCCTGCTAAATGACTCGTCCGCTCTATGGACACCACAACGTGCAATGTGGAGAATAAAGGTAATTTTATAGCCTGAAAGTTTCGCTTTTTTGGTTTCATGTGTCACTGAGCAGCGTTCACACTGAACCCTGCTCTGCCTTCGCAGTTGTATCAGGATTTTAAATGTTGTGGCCCAATGCTTCGAACTGTGAAACTATAGGTACCCCTCCATACTTCTGGAAGTGTCCCTTTAGTGTAGCAGTATAAAGATCAAGAAAGTCTATGTCGCCAGGAGGAGTCTTCTGTTCTGTTCATAACCAAAAGGCCTATCAGCTCTAGATCCAGCCCCATCAAATCAATCAACTTTTCTATTTCTTTATCTTATATGTATTTTTTGTTTATCCATTTATTCTTTGTTTTGTTTGTTTCACTTTGTTAAGTGTCCTTGTTTACGCTGAAAGGCGCTATATAATTAAATGTATTATTATTATTATTATTATTATTATTATTATATTTAACTGATGTTAAGTTGCGTAATATAAGTTATGTATCTGTACTTACATACTTATTTTTACCCAAACCGTGATGTTTTCTCTAACCTAACCAAGCAGTTTAGCTGCCTAAATCTAACCTCAAAAGGTTAAAGGTAAAGTTCACCTAAAAATAAAAATTCCGTCCTTATATTCACCCCCACGCCAATAGAAAAGTCTGGGTGAAGTTTTGTTGTCCCCAAAACATTTCAGCAGTTTCATAGCAAAACAGCCTTGCAGTATTCCTCTTTCATAATTGAAGTAGATGCAGACCACGTTCTTCACAACATTCTTTGAAGCTGAAATCATAAGCTACGTTAAGGACGTAAATAACATCTTTTTTAAAATCAATTTGGGATCTCTGGGCTTCTTAAGACTTCAATTACTCCGAACAAGATGTAAGGAGCCATTTTATGTTTGTTGTTTTCAGTTATCTCTTTATGTCCCAACCTCAGTTGTTTAGGAGAATGCTGCAATGTTGTTTCATTGTGGTGCTCCAGAAATGTTCTAAAGAAACTTCACCCGAATTTCCATGGGCATTGGGGTGAGTAGATAATGACTGAATTGTCATTTCTGAGCGAACCGCTCCTTTTACAGTCCAGAGCTCATAGGCTTATATGTGAATTGTTTCTCAAATGAGAAGATGAAAGTAAAAGTGTAACCGGATTTTGCCTATTCGTTATTATTACTGATGGGAGTAAGGAACGAGAACGTGTTGACGGTATACAGTGGGGTCTATGAATACTGTTATTTGCCATGGAACCTGATGTGCCCCGTGTTCCTCACAATGCTGATTTAGTCACTTTAGAGTTCTTGTTAATGAAGTGTTTATTTTCTCTGTGAGGCAGACAAACTGTATGCCTGCGTGTCTTTTAATGTGATGTAGGCTGAACGGAATTGAATTACCCGGCGCTCAAAGTGCCACGGACCATCGAGGCTTACGGAAAACGAAGAGCTCCTATTCAAATGTAGAAAAACCAAAGGCAAGGTGGGAAAAACAAAAGGTGAGAGCAAACTACAAAGGCAGTGCAGCGAGTGGAGGCTTTGAAGGTGTTGCTAATTATAATAAAGAGTAGACGGAGCTCTTCCCCTCTTTCTCCTTACATTTGCCTGAAACACACACTCACACACACACACACACACATACTGTACGGTTAGTCTACAAATCTTTGCAGTTCTGTCCGGGTATTGAAGTTGTGATTGATTAAGCATACATATGGGTGTACAAGGGGGAAAACGAGGGGCTATTTTTGCCCGTGCTATCTATGGCTGTGAGCGGCAGATAACCTCCCGAAGGTTAATGAGTGGGGAGCCTGCGGGAGAGCTTACAGCTAAAATCCAACATGCCTTAAGGCTCCTCTGTCTCCACACCTCCATACGAATGTCTAAATTTAATGAAAACGTCTAAATTTAGGACTTGTGCCGAGTCATGTGAGATTTAATATTCACATTTTGGACTGAAGCAGGGATCCTTCCGCAGTATCCCAGGCATCGCTACCACAGACATACGTCAGAGAGCAGCTCACAGGGTAAAGTCATGTGTGTGAGCCACGGCTATCACATGGACGATTAGCTTCGAGCAGGGACATCTTCAGCCCCCCTTTCCCCCGGCCCCGGGCCTGTCTCATCGCTGTCACCACTGATCAATTTTTAGCTCCAGTGGCTCCCAACAACAAAAAACAGGCAGAAAACGTACGTGAAAACGTAAAGGACATCAATAACTGTCGGGCAGGTTTACACTCTTGCTCATTTCAGCTGAACACAGGCAATTTACATTTGTCTCTGAATTAAAGCACATTAACTCCAAGAGGCAGGCTGTAGGGCTCAATAATCCTCAGACTGTTTTTATAATGGTTCACATAGAGTTATTTTTCAAAAGGGGGATTAACTTCACCACCCTGTTTGCTTTTCGGTCATGAGGGCCTGCCTTAGTCCCAGGCACTGTTTTAAAAAAAGAAAAGGAAAATCTCTCAAATTTGGCAACCACAGTGACTTTACAACTATAGCGTCAATTGCTAAGATTTAAAGGATAACTTCACCTAAAAATAAAAATGCAGTTATCTACTCATCCCCATGCTAATGGAAAGATGAGCAAAGTTTCATAGTCCACAAAACATTTCTGGAGCTTCAAAGCAAAACAGTGTTGCAGTCTCCTAAACAACAGAAGTAGCTGTGGGAAAACACGACTGAAAAAACAAAAAGAATGACTCCATACTGCTCATCCGGCATGCACAATGTATCTGGAGGTTCTGGTAGATTCCAATTGATTTAAAAAGACATAATACACACTCTCGATGTGTGGTCGAGCTTGTGCATCCTCTCCAGACGGGTGCATGATAACGCTTTTAGCTTAGCAGCTACTGCAAAGATTTCAGGCTTTAGAAAGGGTAAACATAACGTCATTTCCAATCAATTTTGGGTCTCTGGGCTTCTGGAGACTTGGATTACACCTGGCAGGCTGTATGGAGCTTTTTTTTCAGTTGTTTTTCATGTTAAAACAAGTATGCATCCTCTTCAATTAAAGACCCAGAAGTTTTTTTTGCGGACTATGAAACTTGATGAGTACATTTTAGGTGAACTTATCCCTATCCCTTTCATGAAAAGCTCACCAACTCATACATTTTCCCATGAATATATTTGCTACAGTTTCTGCACTTTGCCGGGGGAGGGGCTGTGCCGTGTTTGTGAGGCACAACAATCGATGGTTCTCAGTCTGCCGGTTAGATTGTGAACCCTCTCCAGAAGCTTGAAAGATACATCTGAGAGGGTACAAGATGATTAACAGGATGGTAGAAAAAGGCACACAAACAAATTTCCGGCTACACATGTATCATCTTGTCTTTTTTACGCTGATAAAACTTGTATTTTCCAGATTAAATTAAACTCTGTCATGGAAATATCACTTTAAGGTTGAAGTGCTCAGAGCAGCGCTCACAGCCCAATACACAATAACTGCAGTAAGATGCTTAAGACAGGAGAAAATAGATGAGAATTAAAAAGTGATGTAAAGGTGATCCCAAGTGCAATTACAAAGCCCTTTTAAACAGCTGTTCAAAATAGAGGCTTATCAGAAAAACTCTGATCAAGAATATACATGACACTCATTAGCATCAGAAGTGTTTTCTTGTTTAATGGGATTTCTGGTTTGTATCACCGTGTCTGCTTTGTCCTTCTGTCTTTACTTCTTTTCTGTACAACTTGTGTCGATACTGTGTCATCCATTTGGTGTCACATACTGCCTGCTATCACTCCCTGCTTGACTCTGCAGTTAAACACTATCACATCATTTCTTGAAGAGCCTCTCCAGTGAAATAGCATAAAGAGCGGGTCCAAGTCAGGGGGTGGCTGAGAATGAGACCCATACACAGGACTTTCTCCCAGGAGACCAGGATTTGCATCCCATGAGTGTCGAGGAGTCTAGAATGATTTGTAATGTTATGTAAGTAAATTACATTATGTAAGATATTAGTATTCATCATTATTCTAACAGACATTTTCTCAGTGTTAATACTCATCCACAAGCTGTGTCATTACGTGTGAAATGTTTGTTAGCAAGCTTTATTTTGAAATTCTGACAAGATATTGTTGATATGTATTACAGCTAACTTCACCACAGTGTTACAGTTAGACGATTAAGGCCGTGGCTGACCACGCTGCTGCCTATGACGAGTTTGGAGTGTGAATATGTAAGTTAAAGAAGAGATAAATAACAGTAGCTATTCTCAATACTTTGCGGGTCAGCACATTCAAATTGCTCCTTCAGGCCACTCATTTCCTGTGAGCGAGCTCTGCGAAACAAAGTTACCAACTCCAACAAATTGAATCTGCTGAATGTATGGGCAAGAGATTCAGCAACAGTACAGGTCTATTCAACAAGAACCATCAGCTCACTGACATTTCATGACAGAGCTGTATTACTATTCCATTATCCAGCATGATGATACGGCTTCATTGCATAGTTACATTAGGTTTCTGCTTTAATTTACTGTATTAAAGCTCCGTTATGAAAGGGATGTATTATTTGTGTCTGATGGCAGGCGAGGGGACCACAAACTTGTGTAGGAGGGAACGGTGGGTGATTAAATGCATTAATTAATGGCCATTTAATGCATGTAACCATTATACGGTTGCTTTCACTGCAATTATCTGTCACGAGTTTTATAGCCAAGCCACTGATACAAAATAATTATCTTGTGCTTCGACATGATGTTTGTGTGTACAGAAAATGTCAGCAGCATGACTCACCCTTTCTCCGTCCAATAGCAGGTGGACTTTGAAGATCATGCAGTCATTCACCGTAATCTCCTCATTTCTGTAGAGGATCTGAAATATCCGGCTGAACGCGGTGCCGTCGTACACTCCCGCAGAGCTGAAGCTGCATTCTCCTGATGACGGACACAACAACAGCAACATGCACAATAACTGTCAGCTTGTTGCAGCAGAGTCACTGATTCATAGAAACTACAACGGTCTGCAGCCAGTTTGTCACAGCATGCAGAGATTTTATGATGCAGAACTGAACTAACCATAAATGTTTAATTGTCTCAGGAATACACTATTTTTTCATAACCAGAGATAAAATTAGGCTTCTGATCTGGCAAATGCGTCACCTGACACTGGTAGTACGTGCTCAGATTTGTGAACATGTGCACAGATATGAAAATGCATAATGAGTGACCTGACATTTGCAAATGTTTACAGAGACTGGTGAGGTATCTAAGTGTGTAAACCTGCAAACATGTGCTCAGACCTGTGAACATGTGTCCAGATTTGAGAAACTGTATTTATATTACAGTTTTTAAAAAACAATCTAATACCAATATGATAATACAGTTATATATACATATTCTAATAATACAATAATCATTATCCAAGATGTCCCTACATTTCAATTTTATGATATTGAAAGCAGGCTAATATGCTGCAGAGACAGGAACATTGAGGGGGCCATTAAAACATTATGACACAATGCATCGAACGACTTATAAATGTTTGGTTCAGAACTGTATGTGCCTTTAACTATGCCTCCAAAACATAATATATATTCAACTATGTCACTTATGTTAGTAGCTTCTAAAAACCAGTTCCACATTTTGGCAAATAGACGTATTCTCTGTCTTGCTGTGGGTTAGATCAGAAAAGATACGACAGCCAACAGCTGATTAGCTTAGCTTTGGATAATGACTGGAAGCAGAGGGGAACTGGGGCTCTGTCCAAACATTGCAAAAACTGCCTGCCAGCACTTGTAAGTTCACTAATTAAAATGTTCATCGTGTGTGTATAATCAATACAAAAACCCAAAGAGTAAAAATGAAAAGCTACAGTTTCATGAAGAGAAATGTAGCGCACCTTGCCACAAAACAGTGTGATGCATCAATCCCAGCGAAACAGCAACTCTGTCGTTCTTATATCAAACAAACACAACATGATGATATACTTCACAATTAGTGAGATTTAGTGGTGGTAGCTGTTCCCCCTGTTTCCAGTGTTTATACAAAAACTAAGCTGGTGGTTGCTGTTGCACCCCTAGTCCTAGTTTGTTGGATATGCATAATGTGCTTCTCAGTAATGAGTGCTGCATGCATAATATTTTTCTATCTGATTTTCAACATTAGGCACTCTTTATTTACAGTGAATAAATAATGAAAATAAGATTAACATAATAAATGCATGGCCAGCTAGTCAATTTTGACAACTTTAACCCCATCTTTAAGTGGCCACCCAAAACTTTATCTAAATCTCTGAAGGGACTGGCTGGCTGCAGCTTCTTATTTAGCATACACAATTTTTATTGATTCCTGTCGATTCGAAGGGATTTGTGGATTCCATAGCAATACACACAAAAATAGTTTACACTGAGTTCAACTTTTGTGAACCCTGACCTGTCTAATTGGTGACACTGAAAAAAAAAAACAGCTAGCCGTCTGGAAAGTGCTGAGTTTTGAGAGGACAGGGTGCTGGGGAATCTCAAATGGAGGAAGCTATTGCAGCATATTATGTCACCTCCTCTGTCAAGCTCCAACCGCTCCACAACAAAGACAAACTGCAGTTCACAGACAGAAGTTGATGGTACACATGTCTTTTGTACTGACCATAACATTCTCCCCCAAGAAAACCTTTTCCTATTGAACTAAATTGTGTCCAGTGGCGAACAAAATCCCAGGGGAGTGAGAGAATCAAGATAGAGGAAATAAAGAGAACCTGTGGGAGCCATTGATGAGTGCTAAACCAGCCAGCCACTGAGGCAGGGTTGCCCAGCAGCTCGCCAGATAGACTGCTGCACATCACAACCATACCTGCAAGTATCGTCCATAACAACGTTACCTGGTGCAACCACACCTTACCTTAGCATGAAAGCATGCAAGTGTCATTCCATAAAATGTTTTTTAGATGTACAACATTACATTTAATGAAGTTTTAATACCCTGTACTTTCAGACTCACGATAGATAGATAGATAGATAGATAGATAGATGGATAGATAGATAGATTCTCTGTATGAAGTGCTCTGTGATGTAGTGCTACAGAAACAGGACAAAATTGAGTTTTTTGGTGCGCAGAGCCAGGAGTACATCCAAATGTAAACACATCATCACAGTCAGGAAGGAACTGACTAATTGGATTTGATGCACAGGAAATGAGCGCACACGTTTATGCATGAAGCTGTGTCTACCCATGATGATAAATGGGACCAAAAGTTCCAGCGTGTTTGTCTGTGACATGATGGCTGTTGACTCTCTGCTGCTGGCACGCTCTCCCTGGCAGGGCAGCAGTCGCCGAGTCAGAGCCACCGTCCAGCTGGGAGCCGTGAGAGGTCTTTGAAGGCCCCTGCTGAGGTTGTGCTCTTTTCTGCCTCATTCTTACTCTCCCTCTCTCCGCAGGCCTCCTCCTGATAACGCTGTCACTACTTGCAGCATCAAGCAGCCCCAGCCAGGATGACAGATGTGTTTGAGCGTGACTGTTGTCAAAGACTTGGTGGATGTGTGCCGGAGACGGCGTAATCCCTCCGGGTGTGTACTGTATGTGAAGAAGTTGTATCTCTGTGTCAGCACCGTTGCCTCGCAGTCAGACGAATGCGACTTTGATGTTTTTTGTTTCAAACATGTCTCCTTGTGCTTTGCTTGGGTCTACTCCCACCGTCTAAAGACATACATGCTGGGTGGATTAGAGGCTCTAAACTGGGCGCAGGAATTAGCATAAATGGTCGTCTGTGTGTTTGACCCACGAAGGACTCGTGATCTCCCCCAGGCGCTTCCATGCTGTTTCTCCTGTGCTCGGGGGGCCTTTTCCTGTGACCGAAATCACTAAATCAATGAGTTGCTGCAGTTGTCCTTCGCTACTTTCACACACACATACTGTACTGTCATTGAATGGCAGTTTGTTTAACAGGATTGATTAAGTGTTACAATTTGAACCAAGGGAGTAGAGGTGATAAGACCTTGATAAGAGAGCTGCTTTGTTAAGATCTCTGCTTTGACAGTGATAGCGATGCAGTCTGCATACATGGGGATGGCAGAAAATGGAGAGCAGCAACTGCACAATGTAATACAATTCAAAGTTCTACTCTCATATACTGTTAGATTTCAGTTGAGATGAATAGGAATTCTCACAGAATTTCCACTTCAAACTGCAGTGTTATATAGTATATTTTTACTTTGGTTCTATGGCCACAAGATATAGCTACAGAGTACATAATGAATGGTATGCAAGCACAAGTACAGAAGATCAGGTCAGTCAAACAGCAATCTTTCCCAAGTTTGCTAACATTAGCCAACATACTGTAAGTAAGTGATCATACCTGACCAAGTACAGCTGTAGTTCCAAAGAGTTTGTTTATTTTGCTTATGGATCGATTTTATTTGTAACAGGACATACTGCACGTTATTTATTAATGTATATATATTTGAGTGGCTGAATGTCTATGGAAACCCATTTATACCAGGAAAAGGTCAATGTAAATCAAAAGCATGGAGTGACAGGTGACACTGTGATCAAACTAGTCAAAAAGAAGAAGATCCATGAGAGGACAACCCTGAGGGAGTTACTCGGGTCAAACAAGCGCAGGAGACTGCTGCTCATGTCCAGCATGAGACGAAATATCAAGAGAGTTATTTTTACTTACCTATGTCATGTACATGACATAAAAAAGTGGTTATATTAAGCCAAACCACAATGTTTTCCTAAACCTAACCATGTAGTGTAAGTGCCTAAACCTAGACAAATTACAAGCTAAAACGAATGTCTGCTATATCTGATGGTACATTGCAGCGGTCTAGGCTTTAGCATTAGCATTTGTGTGATTTTAAAGAAATGGATATAGATTTGTAGTTACAAAATGCGTGATCTGAGCTGTCAAGTTATTTAATACAAGCAAGATCAGAACTGTGCAGGGCACACTCATTTTATTAGATTGCAGTGCACCAACAGACTGGCACTGCCACACTCTCTACCAAGCCTCTCTTTCCACTGGAGCCCAGGAAGATAGGCTGTTCTACAGCCTGCGCCAAGATAAACTCGAGCACATTATTTTATATTGCTGATTAAGTACCTTGCTGAAGTGTTCATTCAAGAATGTAAAACAAGTAAGTCCAGTTGCCCTTGACTTTGCACTTCAAGACATAAATTCAATCTTATAAATAACGACAATATAAAAAACTTTTTCAGACTTTTAAGATGAATTAAAAAATGGCTTATTCAGAATATATAATTCAATATTTAGATTTGCTAATTCAAAAGTGATGACTTCTAAAGTCAGCTGATCAGATCAGTATTACAAACAATTTGTATTTAAACTTGAAAGTAAAGTATGCCAACACTGTCAAGATATTTTGCAATGTCTCATATTATTTCCACATTCTTCTTGTTCTTGTTGGATGTAAATGTGTTTTGGATAAATTTTAGTGTCCTTACTCATGTTTCAGTGAATTATGTCTCACTAATGTTACAGCAGAAATACATCAAACCGACCCTGTTTGTCATTTTTGGTGGACCACAGTTCTCACAGATGTTGAGGAGTTATCACATCCTGCACATTAAAAACCCGCTGAAATGCCCTTAGGCTTTTGCTACGGTGAGTCTGTGCTGGAAATAATCTGCTTACAGCCTCTGGTGCTCTACATCTACTGTGTGTGCGTGTGTGTGTGCTTGTCTTAGTCACTCCCTGTCACTAAAACACAGAAAAACTCAACACAAAATTGCTCTTCATGACACTAATATGAGCGAGTTGGTGCAGTAGGAGACACCTTAAACAGCAATCCAATTCTCCCTGTTGAAATCCTGACACGAGAATCACCACGTTTTTGTGCGTGAATCACAGTCATTAAATACTTCAGCTGAGTGTGTGGCACGATCCTTCACACAGAATTCATTTGTCTGAAGGGCACAGACAATTGAAATGTCAAGCATACCCTTAAACAGTGAACACAGTAAGGGATTATTTCCTGTGTCTTTGTATGATGAATGTATTTGGTCCCTCTGAGTGGTGCGTTTATGCTCAGGATTCAGCCTGCGAGGTGCACAGGCTTAATACATGACCTTGTGGAAGGAGCTGCAAGGGTAGGGGAGCACTGCAGCCTTCCAATTACAATATGGATATGATCTTCACTGTAATGTACACTGCAGCAGTGTTTGTTGCTTGACAACTATGCTACCGCCTGGTAAAATATGGGATACTTTTCTTTTTATGTATGTCTTAAAACAAACAATAAACTTCATCTTAATTACTGGCTGGAAGATGTTTTTATCCACCACGCACAAAGCCACACTAGCTGGTTCCCTCTGCTTCAAGGATGTATGCTTCACAATGCTAAACACGTCCTCAAAACTTAACCTGCATTTAGTGATTTTCTGGCAGCTTAGGGGCAGCGGAGACAAATGACACCATTGGAATATTATCACCTTTAAGGGTAATGTGGTGAACTTTTTAATAAGCTATTCCTACGGTGCAACATTATCATTCACTGGGAGTAATGTTCCTGTCCAACAGATGAATACAAGACCAATAATTTTCTCCTCTATTAGCCCTGTTATGCAAGCCACCTACTCATGAAGAAAAAATATATGGCTCTTTAGCAGCTGAATGCTTCACAAATAACACTTGTTAATTGCTAACTTTGTCTGTCTACTCTTTGATGCTGGGGAAATGGTGTGCAGTTTTTTTTTTTATCTATTCTGAAAGAAACTGGTATTTCTGCTTATTGGTTATTCTGTTAAGTCTCTTACAAATATTGGGCTTGCTATCTCTTGGTCTTCTCTCAGGAGCCACTTTTTGCCACCGGGTGTCTCTTGGCTGACGTGAGCAGACAGGCTGAGTGTCTTGAGTTCGGGCTGTCCCATCCTCGAGCAGAACCTGCCTTGCTGAAGCCAAATAACATTTCCTGCATCCAGGCTCAGTGCATGTGGATGGGCAGTCTGCCATGTGTACACCCAGCCTGTCCGTTCCGCCTTGCCCCGAAACGCAGCTGTGAGCTCGCTCAGCAAGGCCAAGAGGACGATGTGTTTTCTGGGTTAAGTACAGATGGCGGTTTCGCTGTATCACGACCACCGCTGGCTTTTTGTCGTACAATCCAGCCGCCACAAAAACAAAGACACAGCCAGGGAATATTTGATTAGTGCAAGTGCAGTCAGATACAGTTGAAATGCTGAAATCTCTGTCAGAAACTCTTTAATGCTGCTGTGATTAGTTGGTTTACTGTGCGGTAACAACCAATTGCAGCAGAGCGCACAGCAGAGTATCCTCACCCCGTCCCTCTGACCCATGCATTCAGGCATCAACCTTTTAATAACTTTCATAGTTACAAAAAATATTTAGCACTCTGCTTGTTCTACATCTGTGTGCTCTTTAATTTTGAAACAGTTCCCCTTGTGTTTTCATTGCATTGGTTAAAAAATGAATTTTATATTCTAAAAAGTCACTTCATCCCAGCACCAGGCCTGGTTGGTAAGTTAGATATTACAAATCAAAGTTGCAAAAGTAAAATGATTGGTCTGTTGGTTTTGTTTAGCATTTGTATTTGTAAGATAGTTGATGTTTGAGTCTCATTTCCATTCCGATACAATCCGATGACAGCCGACCCAAAGTATAAGCCTAAAGTGTCTGTTTCTAAGGAGATGGGAAACCCAAAGTGTCAGTGTTGTTTCTCTCACAAGACCTGGCAACACTATGCCTGTTGCTTTTGAAAACAAAAATAATGACACCAGTGGCAGTGAAGTGACACACTAGTAGTTCCAAGCCAAAAAATCAAAACAATGACCCTTGGCTAATTGGGCAATAGAGCTGAAGCGAACCACCGAGTTTGTCACTACGAATGACCTCCTTCTTATACTACATGTGATATTTAGCTGAAGAGAATAAATGTTATACTGGATGTTTTCTTTACCTGGTGAATCACTCAAGGACGTTACAGCCTGCAAAACGAAGAATGTGCTATAATTACATTAAAATATATGTATTGACCACATTATATTACTGTAAAGGATATTATTAAGCTGTGTCTCTATATTGCAGTCACAAAAACTCCACCAGCTGGACTGTGCTCGATCTCCTTTTCCACACCTGACATCATGTAAAACTGCACCTCCTGGGTTTAGCACCCTAAAAATAGACTATTGAGAGCAGGACTACTGAACTGCTATTTTTATCATTTCCTTTGAAATCTGTTATATTTTTGCATATTTAGGATTTCTCTCCACCCCTGAACCAATGAGGTATAGGAAAAATACTCTTCTCTCCTAATATTCCCACAACTGTGTTCCTGGAGAAAACACTCAACATGACATGCATCACTGTCACATGTTGGACTGACACGCATTGCCTTCACAATTAGCCATGTCCTTGTCACCACACACAAACATATACGCACACATACATTAGTTCTGCTTTAGATCTAAACTGACACATTATCTCCCTGGTGGCTTTTAGCTTTATCACTGGAGCTACATTCATGGTCTGAATATAACAGGACCTAAATGTCCTCATAATCCAAAATGTCCTCATAAGAGCAGTGGGTTGCCCTGTCAGGAGTCCTCACAAAGACAGCTAGATCCGCACACACACACACACACACACACACACACAGAGCTCTCCAGTCATGAAAAGCTAAAAATAGCCATTATTACTGCGAATCAGTATTGCCAGTGAAACTGCTTCCTGCATTGCCAGAGATTCAGATTTTAACGCTTGGGTTGACTCAGTAACACTGTGTCACAACCTATGAATACAAAAGAGGACGAGATGTGAGGAATCTTTTATGATAGGAACCATCTGCAAGTAATTGTATTTAGCAATTAGAGGATGCAAAACACATATGGGATGACCTTGTGCTCTTTTCATTCCTGTTTACCTAGTTGATTACATGTTTAAATATCGGTTATCTGCATTATCTTGATTAAAAAAAAAGAATAACTTTTGATGAAAAGACTCTAGTTTTACCAGCAAATATTTTTTACAGCTTAAAAACACATATTCATGAAGTTTTCTTTGAAGTTATGTATTTTAAGAGAAGCTGTTCCTTTGTACTCTATGCTGCATTGCTTTAAACCTGCTCTGCCAAATTATGTTTTAAATCCTTTTTTATGTAAGACAAAAAGAAAAAATGCTTCTCCGGGAGCCAGTTTAGGTTCAAATATCTTGAGACACAACAGAGAAAGGGAAGACTGATACTTATCAAGAAAATGAAATTAGGTTTAAGAAAGCTGAAACTGAAACTGATTAACTTCTAAACAAGTGAAATCATCTTATTACGTTTGAGTTTTGGAAGACATTGAAGAGAACAGACTTTTCCGCAGTGTGAGTCAGTCTTTAACCCAAAGACAGCCAAATGTCCTAAATCACTGAGACAAGGTAGAGCCATTAAATTCCCAGACACCACTATCATTCTCCAATGCCGCACTCTGTAGCGGGGACAATGGCAGGACAATGGCAACAGAATCACTTAGAGTGCAGTTACTTGTTTAAAAAAATCCATATGGTTATTTTTATTCTCTGTCTATCATCAATTAAAATAACAGATTCTGGTGCAGTCCGCAGTACATCCACTACACTTCAATAAGCAATTGCCGAAATACATGGTTGTTTTCCTGGCATCTGCATATTGCTTTATTTTAAGAAAAGCCTTAGTCATGTCTCTCATTGAAGCTCTTTTGAATCCACAGATGTCAGAAATACAGCCAAGACAAGAAGAAATGACTCTGTGAGACGACTACAATCCAGAGAAGGCTGTAGAGAATGATCATCACATGATAGTGTTAAATTATGCTCACAAGTTCCCACAAAGGCTCAGAAAAAGAGCTGTCCCTGCACTACCGTGTACTTTAACACAAAACACTGAAAGATTACTGTTTTCACACAGACTTCAAAGACAAGTACGATCAACACAGTGTGTGTAATTCAGCCTCCTGTGTCAAGTGAGATGTTCCCACACTCATTCCCCCTTCGGGTAACGACCCCTGAGGGTGAAATGTAATCAGTTCAAACATGATAAGAATCAGCCTTATAACATAATTTATCATTTTTTTAGAACATTGATTATGACATTTCATTACAATTTAACAGTACATATACTGCATTATAGAAAGCATGTATTTGTTTTCTATAATTGAGGGTGACTTTAACCTGAAGTGATGTTTTATACACACTTATAAAATATGTATTATTGCATTGAATGGTCTATAGGATTGTACTTTTCTTGTTTTCAATGAGAAAGCTTTGTTTCATTCATTATTTCAACATTTGGTAAACACACTAGCTCATGTAGTTTTTTTTTTTTATCTGCTCAAAAAAATTGTTAAACTGCTGCAGGTCATGTACCCTACAGTATATCATCTCTGACATATTAGTCTTATTGTTTTGGTCCAAACAGCAATTTATCTTTTTTTACATATACATGCCTGAATACATGGATAGGTGACTGAACAGGCCTACCAAGCCCAGGTCCAGACACCGAAGTGGTCAGGGGGTCCCTGGGGCAAAGTTTGAAGTGACTGTTAACGTTTCTTTCCTGAAAGTCAATCAAGCAATTTGGGAGCTGATCTGCCGACGAGGATGAGGACAGTGTTGTGAGACATGTGTGTGTGTCTGTGTGATGTATATAAAGTGTGCAAGCATGTAAACATCACCTCTCCTTACCTGTATTGTCCTGTGTTGTCACTATCAACCTGTGGGGCACTCGAGGTGAGACCTTCAATCCTGCTCTTACCTGGTAGAACCTGAGGGACAGGATGCAAACATGCTGTGAGTCACTAATAATGGACATGTTATATGTGTAGACTGTTACATCAGAAATCATAAACGCTACTGTCCACCATTCTATTAGATAGATAGATAGATAGATAGATAGATAGATAGATAGATAGGGTTAGGGTTAGGGTATCTATTGTAGATTTTAGGGTATCTATTGTAGATTTTACAGTTATTATAGCAATTAGCAATTACAGGACAGACATCATGCGATTAGAACAGGGTTAGTGTCGTTAACAAATGTAAATTTGTATAATGTAAATCTATATCCTAGTGGATTCACTTGTTAAAGATATGCATTTTCCCTTTAAAACAGTTGAAGTGGTGTATTCTGTTTCAAGACAGCGAAAAATCTGCTGACTGGGGAGAAATGAACACAAATGTATTCCAGATTCCTGGACTGAGCAAGAAAACTGACATTTCTGTGGCAGCTATTGGCCTGTTGACCATTGTAAAATAAAACTATAACAAAAAGATCTGATGTAACCATTATGTTAGCGCTGCTTAACCCAAAATAACCTTATTAAGATACCTTCATGCCTAAATGACATGAGGTGAGTTTAAGTCTAATACCAAAGCATTTTCTACTTTACTTTTCTACTTTTCTACTTTTTCTGCTTTGGGTGCACTGTTGACATGACCTAGATCACATTTGTGCCTGTAGTGATTCTTTTGTTGCACAAACCTGTGACCACTGTGCCAATATGCCCAGACGGAACACACAACGCTCTGTGTTAGCACTGACAAGGCAGGTTTTGTGGAAAAATCTTGACTGCACAGTTTTCAAGTTTCAGATGTGCTCTTCATGACATGGTTGAGACGTTAACAACTTCATGTTAAACAAAATCAGCCATGAATTGTACAAACGTAGCTAAATTATTAAAGGATAATGGGCAAATGGTTATTAATAATGAAGAGGACATGCACCTCTATTCAGGGGCTGTAAAGTATACTCCGCATGGTATCAGATGAGCGCTGGTGCTGAATTCTACAGTACTTTCAAACATTTAAGGTAAGAAGAAAATGTATTAATGGAGTTAGAAGTCGCAAGATTAGGTTATTACAGCTTGATTATTTGGATTTAAAAGAAAGAAATCAGAATATCAGCACAGAGCTGTAAAAACTGAAAAACAGAATAGATTAGTCGTCCCGACTTAAACATGGATTAATCACGTGACACTCCAGACTATAGGCAGCGGTAGCAACGCATCTTTGAAAAAGGTCACTTTGACAGTTTAAGTCAATGCAGCTTTGTGTAAAGGCACATCTCAGCTCTCGGGGGACACATTGGCAATCTGAGAGACCCAGGCACGGCTGTGAACACTGCCATCACATCAGTGTGTTAGCAGCAGCGCTGCGAAAAGATGGAGGCTTGATAGAGAAGAGCCAGAAAAGGTTTTGAAGGTCAATAAATAAATAAGGGGATGTTTATGGATGAAAAAGGTAAACACAGCTAAACTGTCAGAAACAAATGTAAAAGCTCTTTCGGCAGCACATATTTTCTGATAGACTTGAATACACAATGTTTAATTTCCAATAAAGTACATTATTATGCACTGTAACTCTAAGTTGTAATTAGCTAGAAAACACACATCTAAACAATTTATTCTAGCAAATATGCTGAGGAAAATGATTCAGTAGTTTGCTGAGGACAATGGAACTAATGAGTAGTTTATACAGTATTTTGTTTGCACAATTAAACTACAATAAACAACATTAAGAAAAAGCAGCTGGGTCCTAAAATGTGGCAATTTAAGACTCTAACTTGGCCTCTGTCAGTGTAAACTCAAAGTGTTATGCTTATCGGCATCTTTACAGATGAAATGCAGATTTAATCAGTATTTTTAATGCAATCATTATACAACTGGGCCCGTTGAAGAGTGCAGCTGCGTGATTCCAGCAATAACATGGTGTGTGGTGAGATGCAGAGGTCCCGGTGACTTAACTCATCCTGTTCAACAACGCTTCATCTTTACTGTTTATTTATTGGGACCAGATTTTCTTTCATTCTCGCGTAAGATCTCTGTCGCTCTCTGCAACGTGGCAACTGGTAAAAACAAACATATTAGTGCACTCAGCTGAGGGGATTACCATGATAAAGCTTTAGCCCAGCCCGTTTGGAGAGGGAAGTCATTCTGATAAAGCTGGTGTTTGAGCGAGCCGGTGGCCGACCAGATGAGGAGGTTTAATCTTACTGCAGAAGCATCACTGGATAAACATGACCTTTTTCATGTTGTAGAGTCGACGTTTAAATGTTTGCTAATTCATATAGTCCTTGTTGTTACACTCCTTCTTCCTCTTCTTCTTCTTCTTCTACTTCTTCTTTGGTTCAGGCCATTACATTTAAATGTCTTGTTTATGTGTTGTACTGTAACGTATAGGTTTGTGTATACAGTTACCCTCCTCAGGTCAGTTCAGCAAAATTAAAGGTTCTAATGTCCCCATTTTGGAGGGATTTTGATTATATTACCACAAAAATAGTTTTAAAGTTTCAGCCTTTCTTTTGATGTAACACTTGTGTTAAAAAAAATAAATAAATAAATAAAAAATGTGCACCTTTAACTAACAAAAAACATCTATTCTAACTATCTGTCCAAGAGTTTCCTCGGGACGTCACTGGTAAGGTTGGGGAAACAATAATGGGCGATACATGTGGCGTTAGTTAGCCAAAAAAGCAGATTCCACTAGAGTAGCAGCTACTTGAATCTGCTTGCTTGGTTATATTAGCTGTGAATTTAGCTGCAGCTTTTACAGTTACCAAAGTTTGAGCTTATACAGATATTCACATCGATATTTTTCAAAGATCAGTAAGAAAGTTTAGCT
>CAEMYA010002140.1:2680799-2691508 GCA_903131615.1 Diplodus sargus | reverse complement strand
ATAGTTTTAAAGTTTCAGCCTTTCTTTTGATGTAACACTTGTGTTAAAAAAAAAAAAATAAATAAATAAAAAATGTGCACCTTTAACTAACAAAAAACATCTATTCTAACTATCTGTCCAAGAGTTTCCTTGGGACGTCACTGGTAAGGTTGGGGAAACAATAATGTGCGATACATGTGGCGTTAGTTAGCCAAAAAAGCAGATTCCACTAGAGTAGCAGCTACTTGAATCTGCTTGCTTGGTTATATTAGCTGTGAATTTAGCTGCAGCTTTTACAGTTACCAAAGTTTGAGCTTATACAGATATTCACATAGATATTTTTCAAAGATCAGTAAGAAAGTTTAGCTTTAGATCATGCTAGCCATGTCTACCTTAAATCTCACAGCTAGCTCTATCTTGTTACTACTGTTGTAGCCAACGCTGTGATGTCAAAACGTCTGATTCTATTCTTGACTGAATTTTGACTGAACATGTATCAGCTTTGTTTTGCCTTTTAGGGCAGGGTAACCTGTTGATCTGATGACAGGTGCTTTTCACCCCATGCTGAACTGTAAACCATCATTTCATTGGACCACATGATGTCCTGACATACATATTCAGAGGGATTATGGGTACTTGCTCGAACATGCCTGACAGCATCCAGCTCGGATGAAAGTTGTTCAACACACTTTTTTTTTTTTCCCAGTTTGGGATGGAGTGAGTCAGTTTCACGGCTCAATCTTTATCCAGCAGATGGGAAAGAGGTGGAGGCTATATCACTTTAATTTACTCGATAAAATTTAATTGCACCTTCGGAATTCCAGGATGAGTCATATCTTCATTAGTATTCACACATCTTTTTCTAGATTTTGATATCGCAGTGCACATTCTGGTACCGTGTTAACACTGTTTTAATTAGTTGGGGGGATGAACACATTTGTCTTTAACTTGCATTGCAACAGCTGGCGAACGTTATCTGAAGTTCTGGGATATACTACTGCTATGCTCATATTGAACTGCTGAACACAGGAAAGGCATTCAGTCATACTGTAGCTGAGGAACAAAAGTCACTGTGAGTTCTCATAAATGTGAGTACTGATTTTAACTTTGAATCCATTCTTCTGAACTACCTCGTTGTTTTACAGATTTCAGTTTTAAATTAAAGGTGCAAGTATGTAAGATTAAAATATCATATACACATATTGTTATACAAACAAATTAACCAAAATGACCAATTGACTATAACGAAATGACTGTTTTAACACTTCATTGAAGATATATATTTTTCAAACTACCACTCCAAGCTCCCAGTTTAACCAATAGCTGCATGGCTAACTGTGCTAACAGTCTCACAGCAGCAACATTTAGCAGCAGTTAACGGTTACTCCGGTGATATTCTGCTTAGAGAATGAATTCAAGAGGTGTCCAATTCTTACATACTGCACCTTTAAAGTTAACAAGGGGAAACAGAAACAGACATTGTGACTCTGGGAGATTGGATTTCTACAGAGAAATATTGCTTACCCCCTTTGAAAGAGATCCACATTGTGAAACTTGTGCAGCTCTACAGAAAACTCCAGTGTTCCCTGTACTTCAGACATGATATAATCCCACTCATCACCTGCCAACAGAGAAGACACAGAGTAAATATGACATATCAGATAATGGGAAAAATAAGACAGAATCCAGAGTGATGGATGAGACGATGATGACATTTCAAAAAACAGCGAGCCTGAGAAAACCCTATGTTTTCTCAGGTGATATGACTCATACAGTTCAGTGTGGAGAACGGACTTGACTGAAGACCAAGACGGACATGATGGTCTGAAAATAGTTTTCACAATCATTATTGAGAGAAATGTTGAAAACGACACCATTTGACATAATTATACAGAGACTGATGTGTGCAGCTGGAAACTGCTCTCTTTGTTATATTCGTCTCAGTAAGGGATGCTGCGGCTGACTTGTGTTCGGCTCCTGTTACTGTAAATGTCAGCCTTGTGGTGCATTGTTATTATCCCTGTATAATCACTAGAATTAGATTTACAATCAACTGCATGGTACTGCTAATTTAATATATTGTCCTTTAATTAAAAACTGAATACCTGCCAAACTGGTGGTTACAATATATGTTCCCTTCTTTGCCCATTCAACTATAATTTTATCATTAATTCTGTTTTCAATGTTTTTATGTAACGGTTGAATGTATCTCTGTGTTTTCTCAGGCCAGTTTCACAGACATACTTAACATACGACAAATTAAATAGCTAAAAAATGTATACATTAGTTCATAATAGCCCTCTACATTAAGGGTTCAGCTCAATATTTTCCTGTATTTATCAATGACTAAAATTACTATAATCTTAAAGGTGCAATATAATCAGAAGGGAAAAGATCTTCACTGACAGATTTTTCTTTAGTTTGTTTTTTAGGCCTGAACATACTAAATAAACAAACTCTCTAAATTTTCATGACGGAATAAAGAGAATTTCATACTGTTTTACTTTGTTTATATCTAGCTTCAAACAGTGTTCTGGGGGCCTTATTTTCCTCTGAGAACAGCTTGTTTTTTCAGTTATGGCATGACATTAAATTGTAAATATCCTCCAAAACTACATCATGCCCCTAAGAGCCTAAGAGTTTGGAATACAGGCCATTCAGCTTATTGACATGAATGCAAGCCAATCCACCATCAAGCCTAAATCCATCAGACCATGGAAAATGGAAGCCTCTAAATAAACCTGTGATCAACATGTCCCAGGCTCGCTCAAGCTCAATTCACACCCGTATGAGGAGTGTTTTCCATTAGCAAAAAAAGCAATTAAAGCTCAGTGTTTCCGTAGTTCCAAACATGAACCATCTAATTTTACTCTACAATGTCTGAAGCCATTAGGGGCAAAAACATCGACATGGATGTAATACTGTGCAGGGTTCAGAGAGAGTGCTATGGAAGCTGAAACGTGAAAGGAGATGAAACACTGACAGAGTTTACGCTGAAGTGCATCAAATAAACTCTCACTGAACGCTTTGAAATATAATCCTTGCAGATGTGCCTCAATCGTGCCTCATTAAATGTCGTAAAGTCTGCCACCACTAAGAGATGCATTCATTGTAAGCGCTGCGAGACACCTCCAGAGGTGCAACTTCACCCACGTGCATCACGACTAGTCAGCAGCTTAGCTGACTTAAAACCGTAATACTGTTTCAACCACTTTCTTTAAGCAGCGAAGATTTATCTAGACGGACTGGTTTTATTACACCAGAGCATAGACCCTGGGGTACTGTGAGAAGTTAATTCGCTGCTACTAAAATGCAAAAGTTCCTGCTAATTACAGCTAACACCAGCTTGCAGATAACCTTTGAATTCTTCAGTCTTCCCACCATGGCCTACAAAAAGTGACAGCCTTCAGCTTTTAGTAAATGTATTGACTTATTGTTTGCTAAGCCCTTCACTGTTTGCTACTTTTGCCATGCCTGTCAAGCCATTTGTTTTAGCACGGCACTAGAAAGATGTCAGAATTGTCATTTAAAGGTTTAAGTATGTAAGAACTGGCATCTTGTGAAATGTATGTATCATACCAAATAGGCGGCAGCATATCACCAGAATAGCCGCTAACTGCTGCTAGCCGGTAAGCTCTGTTAGCCTTGCATCAAGTTGTCTGGACTGAGAGCTCAAAGACTCCTGCGCTAGGAGCTTTGCACCGAGGTCCGTGGCTAGCTGGTTAGAATTTGTTCCTTCAGATTGACGTCATGATGTCAAAACTGTTATTTCCTCAGATTCTGTTGATAGTTTCAGTCATGTTTAGTAAGATTAAAGCTACATGTTCTCTGCAAACATTAGCAATCTCCCCAGCTCTGCTTTCCCTCGCAGAAGTGGAAACAGCATTGTCCTTGTATTGCAATTTAAAGCTACTGTAGCTATGAGAAAAAAATATAGAATTTCTTTTTTATATATATATCTTTTTATATATATAATAACTACTTAGCTTTAGATTTCTTTATATTCAAAAGGGAAACTTCTTTGAGGATGATGACTATATACCTAATAAATGTTTTCAGTTTTGTTATAGGCTAGTCCTTTTAAAATGAACCAAACTCAGCGCACTTTAAGTGGATCCAAAAGTGGACCAAACAGAAAAGGTATTCGGTTCTTTTTGTGTTTTTTTATTGAAAGAGGACTCTAGCTTTCAAGTGGAACAAGATGGCTGAAAATTGTCCACTGTTTGTCAAAATTATTTTCCTTTATGTGAAACTACAGAATACATTGGCGGTAACCCTTAGTCTCTTTTTGGTATAGAGTTTCATGTGTTCCTTGCTCCACATTTGGAAAAGTGCAGTAGTTTCATCCTCGTCCATCAGCCTTGCTAGCATTAGCAGCCATGTTTCTGTGTAGTGCTAAAGGACTAAAATACATTAGCAAAGCAAACCACAACACTGAATTGGGGTGAACTGAACTCAGACTTCCAGAAATGGCCTCCAAGGAAATAGTAAACAGTGGGTGTACGACAGTGAACAGCCCTTCTTTAAACGGATAATGGGCAGTTTTTTCCTCCTATTTATCATTAAAAACTGATTGCACAGTGTAATGGCTGTAGAAAAATGACACCATCCATGTACAGGTTGGTTGCCTATAAGCCTTGCTTTCACTACGCTATTTGGTCTACTGCCTAACCGGATTTGTCCCGCAAAAATGAAGGCTGGCACAAAGACAAACAAAACACGAAGAGGCATTGTTTTCCCCGGTCACTATCCTCGGGTAACAGTGGAACAACTGGAATAAGTGGAAACTCACAACTGCAACTCCATTGATGTAGGAGGCAAAGAAGGTGAAGAGGGACAACGATGAAAAGCCAAGTAAAACAACAGTGAGTGGCCGGGCTTTTACACGACTGTGTTGCGTTAAGACTTTTCCGCTCTTCATGTGTGTTTCCCCTAACCAGCGGGACTCAAGACCTTCAAAATAGGCAGTCTGTCTACAAAACCTTTGTACTTGTTCATACAATCAGGTGTTCTACCCTGCCTTTTCGTAACGCTGAGACGGGGTTTCTACTGTAGGTCAAATTGAGTGGTTTTTTTGCTTTGCACAGTAGCTGGACTGCTAGCGGTAGCCATGTTGCTAACACTGCGTTTGCGACAGCAACACCAACAGAATTTCTACAGGTAAGTGCTAGAGAGGGAGAAAACTGAAATATGAATAGCCTGTAATCTTACAAACTAGAGTAGTTGGCTAACGATTGAGCGCCATGACATGGAAGAAATGTTTAGTATCTTCTGTAAGTAGTAAGCTAACTACCCAACATAGCCTATGGTAGAATTGGGTTTTTGTTTTTGGAAAAGCTAAGAACACCACCCTCCAAACTCTTTAAATGATAAATACTTCTATTCATGGGAAGGTCAGTTGTCTATGGCTAAAATGCTGAATTTCATAACTTTCAGAATTTGCTTCCTTGCATGTAAAAGTTTCCCTGATTATGCCAAGAGTCTATTTTTATTTGGCACTTCCTGTCAGCAACAAAATGTATTCCAGTGTCCTTTCCAAACACGGGAAATTTCATTAGTGCAAACACAGTGAGTCTAATGTGTCTTTCAAGTTGGCAGAGAAACTCTCCTCAACCTCACTTATGCTGATACAATGTATCATAAGAATCTTGCCAAGTGTATAGAAAAAAAGGGCTGGTGAATCTTCGACACAGCGTCAACCTCTAGAAGTGAATAAAAAGGCGACCGTGTCCATGTAACAGCATATGAACACAAAGGCAGGCAGCGCAGCAAACAATCCTGAGGAACCTTCTCTAATGTAGAGCATCATCCAACTGCTGCAAATAGCCCATAGAAATACACGCTGACTCTGCATGTCATGTCACATTGACACACTCGCCACATGAGAGTGAGGCCCTGTGTGTGTCAGAGTGACCACAGACGATGGCCGGCATCATAATGTCATGAGCCAATTATAGGTCGCTTGATGTGACTGTGAGACGCTGAAAAGCATGTGCAGTTTGTGATTTCTTCGGCATTGATGAAGCCGGCTGAGTCTGCTTCATTGCCTCCCTAATTCAAGCCTCCGTCCTGGTTATCTGTCATCTGCCGTCTCAGAGAATCAAACACGGAGCTGCCTGCTTCTCCAGCAATGTGTCAGGTAGGCAGTCGGGAGGAGAATGAACACAGTGTACCTGATTAAATGGATGCTAGCAGTCCAGGGACTTGGGGCTTAATATGCTTTTTCTTTTGCACCAAAACAATCTCTACGTCGCAAGTGCACGCAGAGGCCACACACACTGACGCTCTGCAGCTGCTGATAATTCATCAATAAGGTAATCATATCAGCGAGGCAACGACCAAAACCCCCATACCGACAACTTCAAAGGCGTACAGCTGTCATTTTTCTAAGTAGGATACACTGTGTCTCTTTTGATGACAGCTATGATGATGATGATGATGATGAGACAGCTCATCAACTGCAGCATAAGACGATGCCTTCAAAGGGCAACATGAGGCTACTATTATTCTTATATTGTCAACAAATCCCATGAAACGACCAAACCAACGCACTGTCTCTGTATTTTCTTTTCAAGGCCCGTCTGTGGCATTTAGCCGCTGGCTAAGTCTACTGAAGATGTACAGTAGCCTAATATTTTTATTTTAAAAACAAATCCCGAATGTCTCAGCTTGCTTAAAAAGCCTCAGGCTACTCCGGCAATACTTGTTAAGAGAGACAAATTCAATGTTTGTTTTGGTCTTTTCATTAGAATTGTTGACAGAGAAAGAAACATGAGGAATATTATCAGGCTCATCCTCATCCAGCATCTCACAGATACATTTTTTATTTTTATTTTTTTCAGACCGATTCCAGCAGATCTATTATTAGACTATTTCAACCAGGATCCAGTACTTCCCCAGCAGGATTTCACAGGGCTTTGAAGCAGAATTCAGACCTTCGTGCTGGGAAATAAGGACAGTCCTGGAAAGAATGGATAGAGGCAGAGCTCTGAGTAAGCACTGAGTTAGTTATTTTTACAGGACTTCTGCATTGCTCTTGTTTAAATAAATCTAGCAGAAAACCAAAATAGACTGCCAATCTCCTTTTTAAAGTTTGGTGATTTTTAAGAATTTTATTAAATGAAAACCCATTTTCTATATTATCTATGGTTGTGGTGGTTATGGTTATATATATTTTTCAGCAATAGCAGTTCATTAATTTACTTTCTGTAATACATCTATAATCTTTAATCTCATTTCATTGTTAGTGGCAGGGTCTGCCATTCCTGCCCTGGATTCAAATGACCTTCCTACGCTTGCCTACAACTTAACTTAGTTTGGCTGCACTCTGCACAGATATGTATTAAACCGCATTAGTAGATATCTAGTCAACTGGGACTGAGGATTACAACATTAAAGCTCCCCTCCGGTATTTTTTAGAACTTTGAATTATTTCATAATTTTCTGAGTCCTTTCTTGGCAATCTTGATGGACCACAGTTTGCCAAATTCTTTCTGACAAAAAACTTAATTTTAAGCTCAAAGTCACAACATTTATACTGTTGCTAATGAGGAATAATAAATAATGCTGTGGTAGAATCTGGGAGTCATACGTCATCCTCCGATAGGGGTTATTAAAGCAGCGTGGCTCCTTTAAGAAACAGGACAGTGGGTCGTGGTGAGTGGTCGAGCAAGAGATGGAGAGATAGCAGAGTTAGCAGTGTTAGCAATTAGCACAGAGCGGAAAGTTTGTCCAATGGCGGTAAATATACAGTAGCGGTAACAGCGTGCCCATGGATAAACTCCTTGATACACAAGAACCTTCTTTTGAGAGGCAGCCAGCACTATCTCTGCTAATATCGGCGCTATTGCTAATCCATGCTAATGTTACTGATCTTGCTAAAACCTTGTCTGGTTGTGATGGTAATAACTTTGTACAATTAAGGGGCAACATATCACCAGAGTAACTGCTAGCTTCTGCTACCTGTAGTTGCTGTTAGCCGTGCAGCTAGTGGCCAGGACTGGAAGGTCAGAGGGCTATTACCAGACAAGACAGGCTGGGCTTGGAGCTAGCTGGTAAGCATACAAACTTTATTTTTGAGTTTTGTTTTGTTGTTACATATATTGCAGCTTTAAATAAAGTCAGACAACATGCCAAATCTGTGGCTGTTGTTAGCATTTTCACAATGTCGAAGGTTTCAACCAAAATCGCGTCAATCAGATTTTCCTATAGCACCAAATAGCTTACGTAACCAGGGATCTCTGGAGCCCCGCTCACCTTTCTTTTGTTACAAATCTCTGTTGGATGCACGCTGTCCTCTGATAGCTGCACAAAGCTGCAGTCCTGCAACCTGTGGACAAGCTAATGCTCATCATTTGCTGCTTGTGCACTTCTACAAACTATCTCTTCCTGATCTTCTACTTGCTGCAAATCATTAAACACTAATCAGTACAAAACAGCCATCTGCTGTCTTATTACTATTTAATGCAAGCCCCACACACACACACACATGCACACACACACACACACACACACGCTGGCTTTCTTGGAGGTTTAGAGTTTGCAGCTCCACTTTAAAGGAAAAAAATCTCAAACTCCTGGCTGCCCTTTCAGCCGGCCCTCCTCCCCTTCCGGCTGCTCCTGTTGGTGTCAGCTCAGTTGGGAATGCTGGCTGACATGTTGAATCACAATTTGGGTAAAAGATGAAGGGGGCGACGTGTTCACGGTGACTGAATGTGGGATGAGCTGATTTTGCAGGCTACGTAGGTGTCATTGTGACACGCGGAGTCGTTGCGTGCCACGACTGGGAGCTGCTGTATGTGTGCACAGCTCAAAGAGCCGGAAATTAATCCGGGGCTTTATTCCATTCATTAACATCCAACTCCCTCTGCAGAACACAATGACAGCAAAATGACTGTTATCAAATACAGTGATCTGTTACAAAAGACCTACGAATTATGACTTATGGCACCTCCTTCAAGCAAGGATATTAAAGGACAGCTGAAGTATTGTAAAGATATTTTAAGATGTGTCAAATCAAAGTTACTTCGAGAGCATTCCTTTTTCCCCATGCCTGATTTTAAGGAAAAGGAATCTGCACACTGGATATGTGAGTGTCCTTTGGGCTGGCGTCATGTGATGCCCTAATCTCTCGCATTTGCTAAAACCTTCCACCATGCTGTATTAGGCTCTTTGTTGTCAAAATTACTACGCCAAATCCCTGCAAAGGCAAGCAAAAAAAAAGGAGAGGAGAGATCGAGCGGCCTGAGTTATCGAGTTAAATGAGTCGGAGTGCGACTTTGAGAGGATGTGACCGGCATCTTTGCTATCTCCAAATGAGATTCGCTCTGGATCAAAGAGCCTTTCTGCATTAAAAAAAAAGGAAAAGGAAAATGGGGGGGGGAGCATTACATTCATCAGCAGGAAAATCCTTGTGAGAGCATGGAATCTGCCCTCAAGATCAGAAATGGATTAGATTTGTATTTGCAGCGCTGATCCACAATTAATTTGTTTTCTATATGAGAACCACTGTGTGTGCGTGTGTGTTCGAGTGTGTGTGTGTGTGTGTGTGTGTGTGTGTGTGTGTGTGTGTGTGTGTGTGTGTGTGAGCCTAAAACACAAATGGCTCTTAAAAAGTATGAAGATAGGACAATGGATTGAATTAGTTACGCACAAACGGACAGCTTTGAATTGAAACAGCCTCGTGGCTTTCTGCACACATTTAAAGTGTTTACATCGGTCACATGAGGGCCCGAGCTCGTGGTGCAGTACAGTAGGAGCAGCCTTGTGAACTGTAATCTGTTTTAACCTTGCGCCATTGTTTACTTCTTGTCCTTATCTTCGCTGTGACAACTCTGCTTTGTTTCATTTCCAAGTGTCAGTTCTGCTCTGTCCATTCCAGACAGGACTATTTCAGACCGCAGCAGCCGCGCAAAACTGATGATAAGCAGCACGCAGTGTGCTGTGGAGCAGCCTCGACAAACACCCATGAAGACACAGAGCTGCACAGCTTAGTTGGTCAGCCTGGCTTTAATTACACTGTGTTTCATTTAGACTATTCTTATGATCACAGTGTTTGGATGTATTTAATGAATGCCTTTATTTTGAAATGTGATGCTGTGAAATGCGCCTTTTTTTTTTTGCTTGATTAACTTATCAGTGTGGAGTGCCCTTAAGTCTAGGACACATGCCAATGACCACACATACAATAGGTCAGACAAAACCCCCTATAGCCTCCACATAGAAGCAGCACACCTGATGTATACATGGAGCTAAATTCATCACAAGGCTCTATGTGTCCTGTTAATATCCCCTCCCTCACTCAGCCTCACACCGCTCTGTGTAACCTGCAGCCTACAGCAGCAGCAGCAGCAGCAGCTTCCTCTGCTGTGATGTACAACAACGGGCTTCGTGCTCCACACACATGCAGAGACAACAGGCATCCCAGACGAAGCAGCGGGAGCGGGTCACACGCAGAATAAAACAGCCTCACCTTAGCAGTGATGAAGAGTGATATCCGCAGAGGGGGTTTCGGTTCCGGAGCTTCGCGGAGTGGATCGCAATGTTTATACCAGCGCTTCTCCTGCTGCTGCTGCTGTTGCCATGGTTATTCATCCAGACCCTGCATGTTCTGCAGTCCCCCCCTCTCTCCCTCCCTCTCTCTCTCTCTCGCTCGCTTTCTCCCTCTATCAGTTCCCTCCCTATGTCTCTCTCTCTCTCTCTCTCTCTCTCTCTCTCTCTCTCTTTCTCTC
>CAEMYA010002140.1:2633886-2677298 GCA_903131615.1 Diplodus sargus | reverse complement strand
AAAAAAAAAAAAAAAAAGGCGAAAATTTCAGAGAGGGCACACAGCAAGGTCACCTATTCTTTTTATGCGGTTCAATATCAGACTGATGATTTTCTGGTCGACAAAGGGAGAACCAGAGCAGCTGACGGTGGTTGCTGTGGTTAACTCTTATCAGCTGCATTTTGCTTTTAATTTGATTTGGTAGAAAGTGCTCTGTGGTGATGTCATCTACAGAGGGGTTGATCACAGACATACCAACGTTATCAGTTTATACTGTCAAAGAGAACTATGACAAGCCAATCTAGTGTACAGAATATGACAAAGAGCAATGGAAACAGGCTTGACAAATAAGACATTAAGCCTGTGAAGCATGTGACTTATAACTGAAGTTTCTGCTGCAATGAAATGATGAAAAATAGCTGCCAGAGACTCTCCATTAATAAATGAGACAATTACAAATCATATTTCAAGTTTTTTAAATTTTTTCATTCATTTGAGATTTGTCTGGTGCCATTTCAGTTCCATCATATCATTGCACCGTCTTCTGCACCGTCTGTTAATCTTGATGGACCAACTCCTAACATTAGTGGTAACATTAGTGAGTGGTGGGTTTCTTTTGACAGTTTTCAGGAAGTCAAGTTCAAATCTGCGCTAAATTTAAAACAACAGCAAAGCAAAGGCATGCTTCGTTAGTTTTTCCTTTAATTTGTCACCCAGCTAATTTTATTTACGGCAAAAGACTCAGGCTCTAATTACATAATGAGCAGCTAACTGCTGATTACCTTAAGTTGAATCTATGAGGGCTGAATAAGCTGACTGTTAATAATTATAGAAGTGTTGTCATATACGTTTACTCTGCCTGTTAAACTGTCTGTTTATCTTCTTGATGTTAGCATTAGTAGGAATCAACCACCAAAGTCTGGTACAGGCAGTTTTTTTCACTTTGAACAGCTTTTGTAACTTGCTACTGAATCTGTGCGTTTTTTTTACTTTAACTTCTCTTCTGCATCCCTATCCACACGCTCAGATGCTCTATTTTTCTGTTTCGTCATTTGTGCTTTTAGCTGTTAAGTTAGTGCTGGTGAAAACCCAACAATTCCAAATTTTTCTGCTGCATAATAAGTAAGTAGGTGGAGTAGGTAAACCCAAATCCATGTTTCAAAAAGTCTTCTGACATGCACTGAATACATACAGCTCATGGCGACAAACATTGGTACTGACTGCATGCTTTCCCATATTACCTTAGTGTCTGGCTGGCTAGCTAACAAGGCTGTCATCCAGCTCTTTTTACAAGTCAACTCAGCTACAGCCTTAAAAGCTACAGCCACCACTGCAGCCAAAACCTACCAGGGTTCAAAGATGTCACTTCCACATAGCCTTAATTTTGGTGGGTCGCTTTTTCTTGTAGTTTTGCGACCATAACACTCCTGTTACTACATTTCGAATACAATGCAATGCAAGCTGCACCCTGTCTGGAGGGCCGTATTTGACTCCAGGTCACAAGTGAGCTAGTCATGGGGCCTGCCTCGTGGATAATAGTCACAAACTGTTTTCTCTCTCCCCCTGCCTGCACTGTCTGTGCCTGTCCTCTCATTGAGAGCATGAGCTCTCAATTATCCAGACTGGACACATGATCTCACAGCCAGATCTGTAAGGAGGCCCAGTCACTGTATCATGTTTCACTCACAGCTCTCTCAGACCAGCATTGTGGTGTAACAATCAATTAATGTGATATGATACGGTAACAAATGCCCTACCTTTATATTGTTGGTTGTAGTGAATTGCAGAGGATCAGATGACTGTGAGGTTATTGATCTCCAAGATCATATCATATAGCAGAAGGAGAGACTGCCAGGATCAATAAACCAACAATCCAACATGTACAAGCAGGAAAACAGTTTTCTGAGTGTATGTATTGAAGAACAATGTGAAATTCTACACTGTGGCATGCACCCTCACAAGAATATCTTGATCATCATCACAATTTGATCATAATGCTCCTGGACAGCAGTGGTTATCACTTTTTTAAATCACAGTGACATTTCCTTGAGAGCTACAACAAGGAACTTCCTTTTTGTGTTGATTCTGGCAGCCCCTGTGGACATAAGAGGACAATTGTGAAAGAAAATAAACTAGGCCAGGCCGTCTCAACAGACTACAGAGCAGCTTCTACTCTTAGGCTGTGAGATTCTTCAGCACTCCACCATAAACAATATATATATATATATATATATATATATATATATATATATATATATATATATTAGGGCTGTCAAACGATTAATTTTTTTAATCGCGATTAATCGCATTTTGTCCATAGTTAACTCGAGATTAATCGCAAATTAATCGCATTTTTTTTCTGTTCTAAATGTACCTTAATGTATTTTTTCATGTTCTTAATACTTTTAACAACATAAGAAAGGGCAAATATGCTTGCATTATGAAAATGTTTATTCAACACAGGAAAATAAATCCAGGGTTGTCTGCTTTTGGCGAGGGGGGGCGACGGGCTCTCTGCATCTGCCGTGTGTTTGGCTTGCAAGTGGTGTCCACTGACACTGCACGTTTTTCTTCTTCGCCTTTTTCACGCAGTGTGCTGCTTTCTGTCAGTCAGTATCACACTGATGACCGCCATGGCTCCGGTGCAGCAAAACAATAAAAAGTACGACTTGACATTCAAACTTTCTGTCGTGATATATTCAGAGGAAAACTCGGGAGAAGCAGCCGCTAGACGTTTCTCTGTCGACCAGAAGAGAGTGAGAGAAACGGAGCTTCAGCGTCTGTCCGAGGAGGACAGCAACAGGGCCAGGCTGCCTGCTGGAGGGTGGAACAATGCTAGCGAGGATCCTGAGATAAACATGCGGGGATGAGTTATCAGCAAACGGGCACGCCACGAGAGAGTGTCCCACAAAATGATCAGGGCGATGGAGAAACAAATGTGCGCCACCGTGAGTGACAGCAGAGATGAGGAGTTTGCTGCGAGTGCTGCTTTTCAGTCCGCCATGTTTTTAACGAACCGCCAATCCTGCTGCTTCTTCTTCTGATTCCCTTTCTTATTCTTCTGCCACCCTCTGTATCAAGACTACAGGTGCCACCGACAGCCGTAAATCATACAATGTGCGTTTTTTAAAAATGTTTATACTGAGCGTTAATCGCGCATTAAAAAAATTAACGGCGTTAAGAAGACATTGCGTTAACGCGTTATTAAGTATATTAAGTGAATATATTTTTTTAAACCAGAGTATGATCTTTTCCTAACTCTAACTCTAAGTACAGTTTTGGTGCCTTAAAACCCAGCCAAGTAGTTTTGGAGCCTAAAGCCTAAACAAAGTCTCTTTAAGGCCTAAACCTAACCAAACTGCAACTGTTTGACAACATTATCACACTACAGAAGTCATGAAATATCAGAAATTGTGAACTGTTTGTCAGCAAGGTTTATTCTGAAAGCCTAATCTGTGATAGCTAATTACATATTGTGGATAACGTGACCCGCTGGGCCCTTCACATTAAACTTCACATTAAACAGACGCTGGATGTGGTAGGTAGAGTAGTTTTAACCCTAAGGCCACTGACCAAGCTGCCTTAATTGAGGAGCTGGGACTAAGAATGTGTTAAACTATCTTATCTACATAGCCATCTTCTCACTGGTGGTCTTGTGTAGGTCATATACAGACTTTAAGATTACATTTTAAAACGAGTTCAAACTTCCCTTTAGTATGTTTAAAGGAGGTGGTGCAAAGATTTGTAGCGCATTCATGCTTTCAAACAACATGTACTCCAGAGCGATCCGTACGCACTGGCAGAGCGGTTTCTGTCACTTCAAAATGGTTGTGCATCATAGGGGCTGGAAAATCTGTTCATACCTGAAAGAAACATCAAAATGTTTGTGCAAGCTAAGTAAAGTCAAAGCAATAAAGAATGTCACAGAGTATTTTCAGATTCAGGTTAGTGTAACATCCTGCGTGAAATTGTCCCCTCACAGCTCGTTTTCGGCTCTCAGATCTTCTAAGGTGCGGCAAAAAAACCCACAGATCAAACAGCATAGAATCAATTACATAACACGCAGGATGCATAAACAGCACGTCTGCCAGAGGCCCCTCCAGGTAATAACAAGGCTTTCTTCTTGTCAACACTAACTGGCTAACATGCATTCTTCAGCCACACTGATGAGCACACGTGATCACGAAATCCACATTTCATCACTGCGCCTTCGCTATCCTGACGATAATTATTAAGAGAATTACATACAGGCATACGTGTCATTAGGAGGCACCGTAAAGAGAAGAAGCAGAGGGGATGGGTTTCACATGAGGCCCATGGGCTTCTGCATCGTTTTAAGTGTTGGTAATAAAAAAAAAGTAGTCACCACCTCCTGAGGAACTCCTAGCCAATAGGAACCCATTGAACAAACTTTTATGTGTCCTCAGAAAATGCTTGAGCATCCTCTGCGCCGCTCCTCTCCGCCAGTCCTCAACATGCGCAGGTAGGACTGACTTCAGGGGGGAATTTCATATCTGTGGCTCCTTCTGCTCCTGCATCTCACCACTGTGCCTCGTCTCTGAGCTCGTCTTGTCTCCCGTCAACGGAGGGGAGTGAAACATGGCCTTCCACGGCTCGAGGTAAATATCTCACGTCGGACTTCTGTCAGGACTTCATCAGCAACCTTTGTCTTTGAGCTTTTTTGTGACCAATTTCAGACTGGGAGTTCACTTATAATCTACCTTTAATCTACCTTTTCCCCCTGTGCAGCACTCACTGTGACTCTATGGGTACAATAAGATCTGTAGCTTATCATAGATTAAAGAAGATGGCCATTTGCCTTTTTAATCTGGCCCACACACGGAGCCTATAAACCTCTGCTGCGTGACATTTCACCAAAGTAAGAGGGGGGGAAGCTCTTAAGTGATAAACACCAAGCTTCCATTCTTTTGCCTGTCAGTGTTTCCGTTTAATTTGCTGGGACAAAGCCCAGATGAATGAATTAACATTTTATTAACGCTTACAGCATATCTGTGAAGACATTTTCACACGTCTCCCGCTCAAAGTCTTTGTCCTCACATGTCCCGCCACAATCACCTTTAACATGACTGAGTTGTGCTGCCAGCCGCTTCATGCTCAACAGCAATCCATTCTGGGGTAATTAAGACAAATGAGAGAGCAGAAATAGTGCCAGCGGTGTTGGCTCTCTCTCAGCATTCTGGGAGCACCTAAGGGACATCGCTACATGGGTGGCAGCGAAGGGAAAGTCCTATCAAAGCTTGATGAATGTCAGGAGTGAAAGTAGATGGCATGTCATTACCTAATTGAATTGACTGATGGGACATTTACAGGAATATGTTTGGGGATTTTCTCTGCGAGTGTTTTCTTGACCTTTTTAAGTGTGGCAGCGCAAAACACCAACCACAACTGTAAAACAGCACCTTTTATTTGGCAGGATGCACATTACACACATTTATGTTTCCAGTAAATGTGATTTGGGCACATGTTTGACATCATTTCATGTTGGTATGATGGCAAATGAAATGTTTAGAAGCAGTGCATGCAGCCAAAAGCCCATATGAAGACAGCTATCAAGTCTCTAAATCCCCCAATATTCATATCTTTACAGTAAAAACTTTCTCCAGATGATTTATTTGCTCACTTTGCAAAAAGCAATTTTGCAGCAGTTGTCGCTGTATTAGCCTAAATGTGAAAAAGGTTATATTGATTTTGTACCAAAAAGGAAAAAGCAAGGCGTATGTTGATTCCATCTTTGGAATCCCTTGCAGTGTTTTACACTGAGCCACAAGTTCGTGCAAACACAGTGAGCAGTCAGAAGCTTATTCTACAAACATGTGAGGAGATCCTTTAAAGAACACTAAATACAAAATCACACGTGGTAGAATTTGATTTGTTTCACATTGGTGTAGATTTGCTTCATGCTCATAGATACAGTACCTGTCTTAAAAAAAAACAGTTTGACACATTGGAAAAAGTGCTTCTTAGCTTCCTTGCAGAGAGTTGGAAAAGAAGATTGATACTGCTTTTGTACCTGTACTTTAAATCTTTGGTTTCACAAAGATAGACTTTGACCAAATTGGTCAGTCTTTCTTAAGATATGTAAATTTAGCGGTTACACACAGCAGTGTAGCTCTCATCATGATCTAAAATAAGATTTGAGGAAAATATGGGGTAAAATATGATTGTTGATCACTGACCAAGAAACCATGTCAAACCACCTGGCTCCATTTACTTCAGCCTGTTGTCCTTCTGGAGGATTTCAAAAGTTAGGAGAAAAAAAACTACCATAAGAATAAACTGTCAAGGCATTGCATACTGTCAGTGGCGCTACAAGCCTGTGGACTGATATCACTGTGTTGGTTTGTTGTTTCTATAAGATGATAGTTGAAATTGATCCAGGACCATAACTACAACTGACTAATGACATTTTCATATTTTGCGACTCTGAGAAAAGACCTCAACATTCATTCATTCATACACTCATGGGAGAAATGATCCTTTCTTACATGTGGTTAATATTGTTAAATGGTCTATTTCAATCAAAACCAGATTTTCCCACAGCTGAAAAAGTATTTCTGCTCATATTTAAACAATAAATTGTCCAAGCTGTGCCAAAAAACAACAGAAAGTAAGAAATTAACATTGTGTAAAAATAATACCTAAAAAATATGACAACACAGGACACAAACCCCAGTGTACTAGCATAAAGTGGGTGTTATTCCATCTTCAATTAGCCACAACAGCTCAACATCAATTGCACTGATGGTTCAGGAGCAACGTTAATGATGATCTTGTAGAGACAACGTCAATATAGCAATGTAAGTGATGAGATAGAAATGAGACTCAAAAATCAACTTTTCTTACAAATAGGACCTTCAAAATAAGTCACATAAGTCTTTAATTGTGTGAAATTGTCAAACTTAACTTGTCTAACCCTAACCTTAACCCTTTAGAGTGAATTACGAGCAAAATTCAAGATTACTGATATCTGAAAATATCCAAAAATATTGTTAGCTTAGCTTAGAAGCAGAAAAAATCTGCCTTTCTCCTGCCCTGAAACACTTAAATTTATTTCCTGCTTGTGTTATCCACACAATAAAAAGGTGAATAGACAGTTTGCGCCTTAAATTGTGGATATTTCAACCTCTGCTAAAATAAGCCAAGCTAATGGTCTTCTTGATGTAGTTTCATTTGTAACAGACAGATATGAGTGCTGTAGATCTTCTCGTCTATCCCCCAAAATGTTAAACTGTTACGAAATAACTATAGGTTTGTAAATTTGAAGGCTTCGGCAGCAAGTTTCCTTTGTGTCTCATTTCATCAGTGACGTGTCGCTGCACCACTCCAGATTGTAGGTAGTTCTGCGTGGAAGGCGGACAGTTGTTCCCACGGGGGCTCTGAGGATGCTCCTTTAACGTGAAGGGCATACTGTCAGAGCACAACTCCTTCTCTGAACAGACCTTGCTGACTTAGCCATTAGTCATTTCTCTAACAGTGCACTCTCACGCGCACCCACACACGCACACAGTCACCGAGCAAACACACGCATTTGCAAGAGAGTTCACACACACTGGCGACGGGTTAAGCCCTCAGTAACACCACCACCGACCCATTCATTTCTCAGATTGACGAGCTACAACCTCAGCCTGTAGAAAAGAGTCTTCACTATCACTATCAGTCATGTTGACGATGCATTTGGGATTGTTGTCACCAGCGCAGACACACGTATAAGAAGGTCCAGGAGGAGAGTGTGCTAATGCTAGTGAGAGTGAGGACAAAGTGTACCACAGCTCAGCCATTTGTACTGCTGCGTAAGATCATTGTGGGAACGCTGCATAGCCACTGCTGTCATTAATCATCCACCTTCTCTAGTATTTCAAAGCGCTTGTACAGATACTAGGCTTCATGAATGAAGCAGCAACACACTTTCGTATCCATAATGCAGACACAGCTTAATAAAAGCCATGTTTATTTATGTATTCGACAAATGTTAACATAATTGATTCAGAAGGCTTGCAGTGAATTATGTCTTCAGCAAGAAAGCTATCCTGAAGACGGATTGGAGATTTGGACTCCAATCCAAAAACTGTCTCTGACTTGACAGCTTGGAGGGGCAGAAATGATCTGACTGGTTAAATTGGGTCTGAATAGGTGGAGCCAGAGAACAACATTTTGACTTGCCTTGAGTGACATAACAGAGAAGAGGTAAGCAGTCAAGAGGATGGCAATGAGGATGACATCAGAGAACCTTGTTTCAGTCAAACTGGTTTACAGATAGCCTGCTAATCTTACATACAATGAACACAATAGCAATATACAGCAAGAGTGAAAAATACGCTCAGAAAATGTGTTGTTACAAATATATTAAGTCTGAGGAGTTTCAGAGCCTCAAAAAATGTGTCAAGTGGACCTTGAGTTGGAAGTGTTCTGTCAAATGTATTTACAAGTTACAGCTTAGCTTTCTTCGGGGATTGGATTCTCTTGAATCAGTCAGTCTAATATTTATGTTCCTTACAGCTCTGTTTTTGGTCACCACCGACTGCTGAGGGGAAAATTTGGCTCTTTAGCTGCTAAATCCTCCATAACTTACCAGCTAGCTTCCAACTGTGTCTGTCTGCCATTTGACGCTAAGAGTGTTGATGAGAGCAAAGTCAGACGGCCACGTTTTAGGGCTAGCCTACTATGGCTAACACAGCTTTAAGAGTTTAACTGGACATGGTGAAAATAGTTGGGTGAGCTTGTTTTAGACGATACGGCTAATAATCAGCATTATCCAAGTGCTTGTGTACCATAGGTGGTGAAAAATCTTGTTAGAGAAAGTCGTGCCTATAATAAATATCAAATATAATTTTGTCAAAATGCTTTAGCCTAATCTAAGAGCATAATTAAGAATGGCCAGACTCTTCGTTCCAGTCTAAAAAATCTGAAAATGGCCACAGATAGAGGGTTAGCGTACCTTAAAACAGGAACCAATAGGAAAAAGCAAGCCTGGTTCAGTCCATAAGTAAAAATTCTGCCTATGTTAAACATATAACGCTTAATGTATTGTTTGTAAGGGTTAGGTTGAGAAATAGACAATTTGTAGCTTAATTTGAGCATGTTTCTATCTATGCTAATCCAATTCATAAGAATGTATTTGTTAACACTTGTTCCACCTTCATTTGATGTTATGACTCACTTATCATTTACTATCATATTCCACTTACAGTAATGTGTGTTTTTACCTTCACTGGGTGAATTTGAAGGGGCTGTGTAAACTTTTTCTTTCTATTAATGTGCTCAGGATGAGCACCAAGGACACCAGCAAAGTGCTTCATGTCATCCCTGTGGTGTTATATTGATCCAGATTCAAAGAAACTGTCAAAGAGAATTACATGCATGACTGACTGCTGATTTTCTCCATCATTCCTCAACAGAAAGCAACCGCGGCATCTATCGATGTCGGCATACTCCCCCGCCTGCATGGCTCTGCTGTCCCTCCTCCTCCTCGCTCCAGCACTTGGACGTAGGTCACCCACCCGTCGTTGACACATCACAGAGCCAGTGTACCGTATATTGCATGAATTCCACCGTTACTGTGATGCAGTTTGTCCTGTAAACACAGTCAAAGAGGCCTCAGGTTAATGTGTAACGCCTGCATGTTGACTGTTGCCAGGTCATTCTCTTTATCAGAACCCACAAAGCAAGGGCCAGAAATAGCAGACACACTGTGCTGCTCTGTGTTGTGGGATTAAATCTGATTAAATGTCCCCTTCGATAATCACAACAACCCATTCTCTGCTGTTGTTCGGGGACACAATAAAGCTAACCTGCGCACACAGCGAGTGCCAGATACAGTAGGTATACCGCTTTGTCAAATTCACCTCATTGTTAACGGTGCGCACGTGCAACTGCATGTGACATCTTAATTGTGGTTCATCTCCCGCTCATTGCACTAATGACTGGCTTTCTGAGCGTAATGCTGCGGCAGGCAGTAACTTTAACAACTTGAGGCCCACATGCGCAGTCAGATAAGTGTTTAGTGGTAGTAAATACGGGATTATAAATACCGTCTCACCACTTTATCTCATTTCTCAGCAGTTAAGTGGGATCAGGGAACGGCTTCCAGATGTGTTGCGTTCACGCTGTTCACTGTAAATGAGCTGACTCAGGTTATTGACTGGGGAGGCCCTCTGGCTGTCATCGTCCTTGTTTCATGGAGTTTTTTGAAGGGCTTTTCCACTTCAGATCAGCAGTGTAGCGACTCAGGCATAGCGCCCTCTTCTGACACATCCCAGGAATTGATTTTCCACTGTGAACATTTTTTTGAAGCATGAAGCAAAATTCAACAGCTTTTGTACTGAAATTGGATGATGAACATTTTATAAATTCACACACAATTTCTATCAATGTCAGTGTGTTAATTTGGATCACACACCAGGCCAGGCTTTTATTTTGTCGATTAACAAAAACAAAAGTCAAACAAAAGATAAAAGTATAGATTTTTCCAAAGAAACTAAGATGCAGCAATGATGAAAGCTGAAATCAAATGGCAGTGAGATGAATTGCAGGTTGCAGTTTCCAGCAAAGGAGACTTCCATCTTGATAAATGACGCATATAAATAAAAAGGAAAGAGCCTCACCTGCTATATTGACCTTCTGCAGTAAAATGTTTCTGATGACATATGGCTCTGGCCATAGTCACGCGCCACCAGCGCCCCTTATTTATCAAAGTTACGTTTCCATCTCCGGTGACATATTTGGATCACAAGGGGTGTCTGCACATTATAAATCTCAGACAGTGTTGATTGGTCTGTGTTCATGCTTTGCAATGTGTGATTATGTGAAACACTGTAAGTGTAGTTGTAAGACAATCTCACATTAAAAATGCACCTCAGTGAATTGTGACGCTTATCCACTCTGACATTAAAGACCCAGTATCCCCAGTGTCTGTCGCCTGGAATACGCCAACTGAATTAAACCGACTGCAAGTATATTGCTTTTGTCAAATTCAGCAAAGAACAGGCATATCAAGTTTATTGCTTTTTTTTTTTTGTCCCCTCAGAACTAGATCTCAACCGACTGGATGGCGATACCGTCTGCCCACCCATGAGGAGCGGACAAGATGACCTTCCAGGTAATGACTTCCCGTTGGGTTGTATTCGAACAGAAGCAGAAAGCAGCAGATGGAGCTGTTCTAAAACCGCAAGCTTAGCCCCGAAAATCCCGACAAGAGAAAACAGACTTTCCAAAGGAAGGTGGTAAGTTTAATTAGTTGAAGAGGGTGGGCTTCAAGTGAGCCTTGAGACACCTTTAGATTTCAAATGAGGCAAATAAAAAGTTCCACTTGAGCTATACAGAATTTTAGTTGGAACAATTCAAACTCAGCGACTCGATTGTAATTGCTTACCGCTGCCCAGTTTACTTCCTCCACACATCTGCTCACATTCTGCCCTGTGGTTTTAAAACTCTTGTTAAACAGAAAAGTTGTTTATTTCACAATGGATTCACTATTTCTTATTGTGTTACCTCATTTTGCAATGTCAACACAAGCTTCTCATGTTATTATAGTGTTAAATTGTATTTTCTATAACTATGACATAATGATACCATTGTTGTGACAAAATTATGCTATGTTGGTTGGTCCACCGCTTGGATGGAAAAACAACTATTGGATGGACTACCATGAAATTGTGTACAAGATACGGCTTCATCTGATCTTGTTGTCAAAACTCCCATTCGTCCAATACTTTGACTAGAGCCTTTCCGATATATCACTAGGCTAATATTATTGACTGATATTAGTCTATTGAAGATATATTAGATTTTGGCTGACACAAAAACGTTTTGGTTTTAAAGAACACAATGCAGAAACAGATGCTTAGGATGATTTATGAGCATCTAATTCCCAGTGAAGTTTCCTTTTTCAGTGCACTGATATAACTTCGGAGAGTAAGTTTATTGTTATTCTTCAAAATGTCCTACCCTTGTTTTATATCTTTCCCACAAGTGTTTGACAACTCCATTTGAGGATCACTAGACATACAGTAATGTGTGCATATTGGCCAATATATCAGTATTTTATTTTACCTCTAATATACACTAATATACTTCAAACATTGCATATTGATCAGGCTCTGCTAAATACCTTCATACCTACAAAGGACTGATGACCTTCCCATCACCTCCGTACTTTTTGGTTCTTACTAATTTGCAAATGCTAAATTAAGCTGGTGAACAGTGAATCAACAGTATACCTGCTACAGTGTCTGCATGTTAGCATTGTGCTTGTGAACATGTTAACATGCTGATGTTACTATTTCACTCAACAATCGTGCTCTAGGCCTTGTTCCTAAATAACAAAAAAACTAGCTACCACTCTTTGAGGGATGATTATTTTTTTAAATAAATGTAAAACTCAATCATCTCAATTAAACAAGCTCAAGCATGTGAAATCAAAACTCTGTATGTGATTGTTTTGACTACCCACCTGAAATATTTTCACTTCACATGTAACACATTTTTTTGTTTTTGTAGGGGTTGTTATCACATGTGGAAACTGTACATATGAAAAAAGGCAAATTGTATATTAACGTTATTCACATGTCAAAATGTAATAGTAATGTAATAGTTTGTTTCTCCTACGTGGCACAAAGGAGCTTAAACTGAAATTGGTTTTGGAACCAAAATGAGAAACATAGAATTTCATTGTGGAAACTGTCACTTACCAAAAAATGTTTCTTCTGCACTTCTGAGGAAGCCCATCTCACATGTGGCATTATTTCATATTCACATGTTCAAATTGTAGTTCACATGTAAATATTCAATTCACGTGGTAAATTGTGATTTTAGTGACATTTTCACAAGGTTCCTTACTGTATGTTGTGTGTGTAATTTTATCATGAGTACCAGAAAATAACATCCATGAAATCATCTTCCATAGCCTGAAGATGAATTATTCTTTGAGATAAAAACATAAGTCATGTTTGTTCCTGTGAATGTAGTACAATTGTGTTATTGTGTTATAATGCTATCAGCCCTGCTACACATTATTCAGTAGGTGATAATGATCATTGTCAAGCAGCACCATTATAGTATACATTACCGTACATTATCTCTCCCAGGTTTCGATCTGATCACCCAGTTCCAGCTGGATGTAATCGCTCTGAAAGGTGTGAGGAAGGTGGACGGCTCCACTCCCCATCAGGTGGCCTACCGCCTCGACAGGGAGGCCAACTTCCAAATTCCAACCATGTAAGTACAGTAAAGAGGGTTTAAAAGAAAAACAGATAAAAACACATACAAATGTTGAGAGGCAGTAGTGGTCTCCTCATGCAGGTGTTGCATTATTACAGGTCCGGCACAGATGTTACTGCACATGGTGAGCAGCATATAATTTGGTAAAGAAAAACGTGTCTGAACCTATTTGGGATCTCTCAGACAGAAAGGCAGAAGAGAGGCATTTTGCGTATGTGTGAGTTAGTGTGGACTTGTAAATGTAGAGTAAAGAAACATATTTCACCCTGCCTTTTAATGCTTTGTTGCCTGTTGTGTGTACTGCTTTAGAGGTTTAGACTGAAAAGAAGATTTTAGCTTTGTAATTAAAGGTAAGTTGTAGCAACAGGCCTGGGGCTATAATAAGCAGTGGGCCCCTGTTGAGACACCCCACTCCACAGAAGATATGTTGTTTGAGACAATAAATCATCTAATCAAAGGACAACACATAACTTCCACAGAGCCCCAGATCTCATTTCCCATAATAGAACTAATCATGTTTGTGTTACACACTCTTTGCCTGAAAAAGTTCTACATTTTTTACAAATTTCAAGCCTCCGGCTGCAAAAAAAGCTGTAGATTAAAAAATGTACAGAGCCCAGAGCGACATACTAAATAGATGAGTACACTGAACTGCCCCTCCTGTTCCAATTAATCAAACTACCACAAACCAAATGACACACAGGGGTTTCATGGCCCTTTGAGTTGTGTGATCCTGGGGCAGCTTCAGGATTTAACACAGCCCAGCTCTGCAACTGCAGTATTAAAATAGAGTCATTTTTCACTTTATTTAACACCAGTGAAAGGCATGCTGTTTAAGACATAATTTGAAAAAAGCTTCAGTACAGAGTGCGCAGGTTAATGGCTTCACCACTTTACATAACCAAATACATCTCCCGGTGTTTCCCAGTGTGCCCGCTCCAGTCTGTTTTGGCTAATCTGTTCCTGCAGGCCAGCTTTCCTCAGAAGCTGTTATATAACTCGCTGGCACCCTGCTTCTACACCACTCGAGCCCGTCACACTGAATGTAAATACATGTTTATTTCCTCCACAGGTCCAGTGGCACAGGCTGTGCTTTGAAGTCTGTCCCTGGCAGCTTTAAGCTGCACTCCCTCCCTTTTTTCTGCAGGGCAAAAGCAGCACATACTTTAGACATTTTCACCTCGGGCAACACTCGAGCGTGGTCTTCATTTGTTTAACTGGCTTACAGGAAACGCTTTTTTTATTGCCTCACCTTGATCGTTTACAAGACGGTAAAAGTTCAGCTGCAGCGCCCATCTATTAATGCACCACGTACTGAGAATCTGGCTTGTTAAAAACACAGAGAGCACCAGACTGTGGATGCTAGCCAGGACAGCATGTTATAATTGAAGCAGTGATTTATGCGTCTTTCCAAGCATCTCATTTGTGATTTGATAGCCTGCCTTAAAACCTTGTGTCTGTGAGGGATGTAGCTTAAATTAGTTTTTATTTGACCTTCAAAGACAGCGATGGTGAGGTGTTGTTATTTCTATCTATGTCTTGTGCTTGATTTGATGATTGTTTTTCTGAGTGATGTTCATTTGTTATCATTAATTAACTCTGACATAAAACATATTTTGAGGATATAACCTGGCAAGTAGACAGTTGTCTTAAAGCTTTTCCTTTGGGTGTCATCAAACAGACACAATGAAGTCTGACAAGCTGGAACATTCTACCCTGATAGGACAGCTGATTAGAACCTCTGTGCTTAAAGCTAGAATATGTAACAATTCTGCATTTTCAAAACAACACTTGTACTGGCATTATCTTCAAACCCAGAGAAATCCATAACTTTACTCCTTTAGTTGCCTGTTGCTATGACTTCCATGATAGAGTCAGAGGGAAGTAGGGAAGTCAGCGAACATGCCCGAATGTTATTGAAACTTGGACATATTACGTTGTCCATGAAAAAATGGTTTCATCAGCAGTGATGGTTGTGTCAACAACAGAGCAGTAACTCCCATGATCCCACACTGTTACGTCTTTTGTTTAGGTTTGAAAGATGGACTCCTAGTGGCAGAATTAGTCAGTTTTATGTTATGACAATGCTGAATCGGTTAGGGTTAGGAGAAGATCACGTTTTTTGACTGAAAATACCTGCTGGTTTAGTCATCAAATACTTGGCTGGAGAAGTCACAAGGTCTCATTAAGAAACACGTGGTTTTGTTGCGACAAACACAGCTTGAGACGTCTTGACTTTCAGCGAGAAATTGCGTTTTTTCTTTTCACTCCAAACACAGCTAGAAATTGTCCTTAGGTCTCCTTAAAAAAAACCCAGTGCTGTCCGGCTTACTAACCCTAACCATCTCGAACTGTGCTCACTGGTTGGCAGCCTTGCTCACTAACACCAAGTCATGTTGTATACGTATGCACTAGATATGATACCTGATATTGTTGAGATGTCAACATGATATGTAACTTTTGACACTTACAAATGTACGTTTTCCGTTGTTAACTACCAACATTTTAGTCTGGCGACTGGGCGGCAGCGATTACATACTGTGTGTTCAATATCCCTCTCAGGCTGAACTTCCCTCGTGGCTTCCCTGAAGAGTACTCGTTCATGGTGACCTTCCGCATGATCAAAAACACAGTGAGCAAGGTGTGGAATGTCTGGCAAATAGTCGACGAAGATGGCAACAAACAAGCCGGACTGAGGCTGAATGGCGACCAGCAGGCTCTGGAGTACTTCCTGATGGGCGCTGATGGCAACCTGCAGACCGTTACGTTCCCCGGTCTTTCGGTGCTCTTCAACACGAGGTGGCACAAAGTGATGATTGGCGTGGAGCGCGACCAGGTCACTCTGTACGTGGACTGCCAGCCCGTGGATCAGAAACCCATCAAGGGCAAAGGCCCCATCAACACAGAGGGAGACACTCTTATTGGCAGGCTGGATGCTGATCCCAACGCCTCTGTAGTGGTAAGTGAGGATGGAGAATTGCCTGCTGTATTTAATCACGTTCCCTGACTCTCCACTACCAGCACTATCAGTGAAATGGTGCTCTCTGCGAACAAACAAGTTGAGGTTTATATGTGTGCTGAGCTCGGCTGTAATTCTAAAGTGCTGCTGTCACAGCAGAGCTGCTCAGCTGGGTTCCAGTGGAAAAAAGGAAAAAACATAATCCCTGCAGAAAATAGCATTGGTGTAAGATCAAGCTCAACCACCCATAGAGGATTGATTGATTCAGAACTACAAAGAAATAACTGTGCCATGACAGCGCATTTTCAGATCGTTTGCCAATGTCACATCTGAAAATGAATGCACAGTAAGATATTTGTATTAACATTAAACGTCTCCTTTCAGTTTGAACTCCAGTGGATGTTGATACACTGTGACCCAAAGAGAGCCCAGAGAGAGAGCTGCAACGAGCTGCCTGCCACCGAGGTACAGTAACAAGGACTCGGATCTGCTCAGCATCTGCTGTGGTTTGTGGTTTTACTCAGGTGGATGGCTTCCAGCATGCTGGAGGAAAACAGGGCAAAAATGCTGAGGTAGAGTGGCAGAAGTGTACCAAATACTTTGCCAAGCAGTTTCTTTCAGCACATCCAGGGGTTTGCTGTTCATCCAGAACAATTTGCAAGTTGGATGAAAGCAGCTGATTGGAGTTGCAGTTCTACAAACATTTCTTGGAGGCAGAGCTGTCAAGGGCCAGGCAGACATTATGTCACCGGCTGTGTTAAACCTCAGTGCATGGAGCCAAAGCACAAATGCTTGTTAGCTAACTGGCAAACAGTAAAATAACACAGAGGAAGTTTGATCAAATGGAAAGTGTGCGATCAGAGAAACCAACCTGCAGAGTGTGCATAGCGCCAGGTATTTTGTGGTCAGCGTTTCATTTCAGTCCAGAACAGAATTCAGCATGTGTCATTCGTGTCAGCATTAGAAAACAGGTACCACATGTAGCCCACAATCAACAACATGGTTTTACATGGTTACATAAACTGAAAAGTTATTCCACTGACTTTGTCCACACAAAAGTTTGGATAAGAGAATAATTTTCAGTGATGGGTACATATAATGTAGAATGATAGACTATTGGTTTTGTTTTTTTATACTTTTGTTTTTTCAGTTTGATTTGACAGGTTTTTGCCTGAAGTAACTTACCTCACACAAGCACCCGACCTGTTGTTACTTCCAGCTGACAGGACTTCAGTTTAACACCTGCCATCTGCTTTTTTAGACAGTTAAAGTTGGTCTTCCCAACCCTTGTTGCAGAAGAGTGTGACAAGATAGCAACCCCAAACATATGTGTCGGCTACTTTAAGACAAAAACTGAAAATAGATTTGGTTTTTTTCAAATGGCATCCAGAGGCTGTGTTTTTAGCTAGCTAGAAATGGAAGGATTGACCATGTGCATGGGAGTATGCCCGTGTGTTTATGTTCAGCTAAGAACTCATCAGGAACTCCAGTTGTTTGTTTTTTTTCGTTATTTCCCTCCAGCCTGTCTAATTTTTTACTCTCTTTCTCTATGTCTATTTGGTGAATTCACAAAGCCTCTGGATAAGGGCAATATTTTGCTCGAGTTGAAACATTTTTAATTCACGCAGGCAGATTTGTGTCTTTTATAAAATGTGTTACGTTTGGAAACTAGGAAATTGAGCCTCTGTAGAGTCAATCTCTGACTAAACCAGATTATGCTGCACTCATAAAATTTTTTATTGTAATTACCGACAAATTGTCAGTATGACTGAAAGTATTTTGCTGAAAGCAACTTGGCAAGTGCTTGAAATGGATAACAAATATGGCCAAACACAGATCTACTTGATGAAGTTTTCATTTATCAACACATTTTTTAACCTTCACATAACCAGTAATGCAATTATATAACCATTATTCAGGGTGTTCAAGATCATCCAACATTAGAAAACATGAAATAGGATTTACAGGATAGTTGGGAGCAATTTATTTTCAAATGAAAATACATTGTGCAACACTGTGAAAGGTTACTGTCATTTTTCAGTGTTGTTTTAGGAAATGTAATGACACTTCTGCCTCGAAGGAATTCTGGTGGCCTATGATATAATGCTGTCTCACATATCATTCTGTATGTTGATACCGTTCAAAGGTTTTTCTCCAATCACTTTTGTCAAGATGCAAATATTCCTACTCACTGTGGAGATACATATTTCCTGGCCTGGTGCACTCTAATAGATTTCAGGCTAACATTTCTGCATCCAGCTGTGAGGTGGTTCTGTACATGGGGATTGTTGGTACTGTACTACGGGCTGTGTATTCAAATGACGGCATGATATACTCACTACTATAGTTATATGCAGGTTTGCTTCTGCTGACACTTTTGGTGAGGGTGGTGTAACTACTTTCACTAACTCTCCCTTTATCTGATTTCTCTTGCTTCTTCAGATGTATGCCAATGCTGAGGTATTTATTTATCTACTCTACTTCCTTTTTGCTTTTTTTTTTTTTTTTGAGCCAATAATCTACTTCAGTGCTTTGGTTGCTTAATTGCCTCATTGCTTTGTTCGAAATCTAAATCGTGGTGGTGGTTTTATTTGTTTGTTTTCACAGTTGTGTAGAGAGACATTTTTTACATATCTTTGCCAATTCACTTTTGAAATATTGTACTCAAGAACAGAGATTTATAGTATTATAATTGAATTGTCCGTCATCAGAAATCTCTCTGCGGGCTGTAAAAACCTTACACAATCAAAAGCACAGTAAATTAATTTTGATATGATGTAAAACATTTCACCGTTCTTGAGTCCAGTTGTAGAAGGTTTAAGTCTTTTTTTCTTTAATTCAAGGCTTTGTTCATAGTATTTATTATTGTTATTTAAAGTAATTTCACTGTAAATTGCTGACTTGTTGTTTCCACTCTCAGCCTGACAAATCAGTCCAAGGCCCCCCAGGAGCTCCTGGCCCAGAGGGCCCCAGAGGGCCCCCAGGAGAAAACGGCAGAGACGGAAGAGATGTAAGTATTTCCACCTTCATAACGGCAATTCTATTATTAACACATACAAGTGTTACTGCCTTTATCTTTCTGCTTTCTTTAACTGTGTGTTTTAATTGGTCCAGGGTCTTCCAGGTTCTACTGGCAGTCCAGGTCTTCCTGTAAGTATATAATGTTGACGATATAATGATACTGAACATGTTCTTGATCTGATCTCATTCGTTTTGTGCATTTGTTTGTAATGCCATTGGGGGGACATCATTCACTTTACTTCTGTATCCAAGCATTAACAGAATTTCAAAACCAATTTACCAAGACAACATGACCTCCCATTAGATGAGAGATAACACTATTTTTTTATGCCCACCCAGAAAGATGTAATCTGATATCCCAGCAAGTTTTGAAGGGTGAAATTAAAAAGATAAGGTCTGTAGCATTCATGGGCATATACAGACATTTGACAACCAAGATAATCTTTACAAATCAACACACCTTTTATGGTTAGCTGGTGGCTAAAGTCTGTCTCTTTCTCCCTTCCCACTGAGCATTGCACATTTATTGGCAACACATGATAGGAATGGTCAAAGAAGAGGAATAGGAGAAGGATACTATGTATCACTATGTATTTTTTATATGTTATGCTATCCATCCATCCATCCATCCATCCATCCATCCATCCATCCATTTACAATGACAATGGCAGCAGGCTAAGCAGCAACACTTGGCCTCAGCAACACTTTCCAGCCTGTCCTGAGGGATCCTGCGGTGTTTTGAGGTCATGAGATATTTATTTCCTCCAGCAAGTTATGGGTCTACCCTGGGGTCTACTCTCAGTGGGACATGCCCAGAGGACCTCCAAAGGGAAGCGCTCAAGAGACATCCTAATAAGAATCCCAAATTGACACAGCTGGCTCCTTTCGATGCAAAGGAGCAGCAGCTTTACTCCAAGCTACCTCCAGATGTGTGAGCACCTCGCTTTATCTCTAAGGCTAAGCTGCAGTACACCCCCAAAGTTCCCCATGGAGCTCCTCAAAGCGGTCTTTTCCACCACCCAACAATATCCCCAGCAGAACAGAAGCAGTCCTCCCTGGTGGCCACCTGTTTTCCCTTTCTGAGTAGTCAGCTGTTTGTAAGTTATTTCTTGAGGTTATCCAAAAGTCCTTCTCCTGAGCTTACCCAAACTACTCCCCCACCTGGTTTTTTGCAGGTGGACCTTGGTTTATTTATTTCGCGCAAGGTCATCCATCCTTTTTATGGCTGTTTATGTAAGGGACCATTATGTCTTGGGAGACCCTACAACGAGGACTCCCAGGATCACAGGGACATACAAATTGTGGAGGGCCATAGCCAAACCCTATCCAGGCTAAGAGCTTTTGCAACAGAACAAAACTTTGTGTTAGACTTGAACCTGGCAGGTCTTGGGTATCAGGTTTCAGGTTGGGTTTGGTCAACAACAAAAATCGAAACCACACCGCAATATATGTAAAAGCACTATAACAAGCCAACATAGCACAATTTCAGGTTTCAAACATCAGATGCTACCAGCGTACTGTGAGGCAGGTTTAGGCAGTTGTAAACTGTCTTTTGTTTGCAGACGGTAAACTCAGAACCATTTATAACATTTTCCTCTGTTCACCAGGAGTCCGGTCATAGTGGCAGCATGCTGACAGTGAAAACCCACTGAACATTCACCCTGTTTCATTTTGTGTAGGATGCAAATGAAAAGCATCTCAAAACACTGTGGAAAACAGTGATGCAGCGGTGAGCCACAAAGGGTAGTCCTTAAGTTCCTGTGGATAAAGGTCTGTGAGGGAGAAGAACTGTAGTTGCCTCGACTCCCTCTTTCGATGTGTTTTACTAACTGTTGCCTTACTCTCTTTCAATTGAAAGGACAAGAAATTCAGAGATCTAGCAATCCTTCGTGGGATTTGCCTCCAGGTGGATCAGTGTATTTTGCTGTGTAATTGATTTTACAATATGTTTGTTTTCTTGAGGGTCATTCTTCTCACTCAAATAACGCAACAATATGTAATTGGACTGATGCATAACAATTTATTTGTAATTGTTATATGCTGAGCCTGAGGTTAACTGCAGGGAAAATGTTTTATGGTGCCTCTGTAATTTACCGTTGCTCTTTTCCTGTCCAACCCATTTGTTATCTGTTTAGCCTTACACAAGCTTGGGTTGTGGTTGATCTAAGAAACAACGAGAGCTGCCCACCTTTCATTGATTAACTGTTGACTGTCACTGCCTCCGTGTAGCTTAGCAACAGTGCAGAGAGATGCAGGAAGAAGATAAAGCTGTTTTATTTCTGTTGTGTCTGTTTCCTAGGGCAGCAAAGGGGAGCAAGGGGAGATCGGTCTTCCTGGACAGAGAGGCCTGCCCGGTCTTCCAGGAGCTTCTGTACGACACATCACTTAGTCCACTGATACACACTTTTTACATTATCTACCAGAACTGTCTGTGAGTGACTGTGTGTTATTGTTGTCTTCAGGGTCCATCTGGCCCAATGGGTCCCAGAGGGCCTGTGGGGGAGAGAGTGAGTGACCATTTAGATCACTTCAAAGTCATTTAGTCATAAGAAAGATGGCAATGTTACTGATTATTTTCCCATCCTGGTTTCAGGGACTTCCTGGCTTCCCTGGACCCCCAGGTTCACCTGTGAGTAGAGAAATTCTCTTCAAGGCAACATGTATTAAAATTTTACTGTATTTGACAATGAAGAAACTACCAATACTATATGTTAATTAAAATCAACGTGTCTCTTCTTCACAGGGCCCAGCAACTGAAGGACCTGCTGTATGTGCTACAATTTTCAATTTATTCTGAAACTTTGTTCAAATGCTCTTACATGGCTTACCAGTGAATATGCTGCTGTATTAACTGCTGTGTGCCTGTGTCCAACAGGGAACACCAGGGAAACCAGGGATCCCAGGAGATGAGGGAAACATTGGGCCTGAGGTCAGTGTCAACTGTGATGGGGCAAAACAAACAATATGCTGCTTTATGCCTCTACACCACCACATCTCAGAGGGAAATATAGTCCTTTTTACTCCCCTGTACCTATTTTACATATGTGGTTACATATTTTTTTGTAAAAACACATCATTACCTTAGAAAATACAAGACATTGTTGAAGATTTAACCAGTGGTTCCCAACATTTTTGCCTTGTGACCTCTTAAAACAGAAGAAAAGTGTCTACTCGTGGCTGCCTGTCATGCTTCAGGTGTATGTGAGGTGTTATTATGAAACCCACTGCTTTTCTTGCTAGAACCTGCTCTAGTATGTCTATGACTGGTTAGTGAGATAGATTAGGGTTAGGTTAAGAATATCAGGGTAAGCCAATCAGAGGCCGAGTGGGAAGGAGGCAGCGAGAAATATCAAATCAGAGAGAGAGAAAAGCAGCTGGATGCACAATGAAGGCTTTGAGTTGTTGGCAGGTCCACTAAAGAGTGATTACTGTCCGAACTGTTTGAGGTTCATTTCCCTGCTAAAAGCCTAGCTGTACCTCTAATAGTTTATCTAAATTTAGCCAAATTCAGGCCTACAATACACAATATTGCAACAAGTATTTTTACATTGTTATATTGCTACCTATACTAAAGGGCCTGAGTGCTTCTTCTGGCCCTCACAAACAATATGAATATAGTTAAAGTCATGAAAAATCAAGATGACTGCATGCATCAACTTCTAGACTATTTTTTTCAAACAAAGCTTGAAATACGATCCCCACAGCATCATTAAAGCATCGGTGTTGAGCATAAATGAAATACTTGTTTTGATGTTTTGAATGTCAAATGTTATGATAATATTTTCCTGTACTTGCAGGGTCCACCTGGACCCAAGGGGGGAAGCGGCGCTGCAGGGCCTCCTGGCCCTCCTGGTCCGCCGGGGCCTGTGGTAAGAACCGGAGCTAACCCATGTTCTGCTGACGTCTACTAATTTATCGTCAGTTGTTCATGCATTCCATACAATACACTTTTTGTCCTTTTTGTTTGTTTGTTTTTTCATTCAAGCATGTCAAATATTCCATATTTGAGTGCCTGTATGCAGATACTAATATTTGGGATTATAGCTGAATGCCGGTTGTCAATATCACCTGATATCCTTGTATATAATAAATTATATACAAACATGTATTGTTTATTATTATTATTCAAAGAACCCTCGAGATGCTAAATTCCTCCATACATTGTCGTGTAAACTCTCATCAGTCTTCTCAACAGTGGCCTCTCATAGACCCCGTGCCACGTCGGCCTGGTCAAATTTAACACATTACAGTATACAACTGATTGCATCATGCCAAAGTTAGACAAAATTAATGATATCAGTTTCAGCCACATGCTGCATATTGACCATCTGCTGAACAAGTGTAACCCCAACAGCCCTCATACTAATCTGTCATCTCTATATTGACGTTTTACATGACAAGTTACTCCATGAGCTCAGATTTCCATGTGAAATCAGAGTGTATGATGATGCCGCATGCTGCAGTCTCTTTTCACATTACCTCTCTGGGAGTCTCTGCTGTGGTGGATTTATGTGGACATCTAAACACCCACGACTGTTTTAGATGTCACTCTGCTGTGTTTTAGGGACCGCCTGGTGCCAGCAATGAGGGAAGTGGGGAAGCTGTGAGTGTTTTACTGTCTTACACACTGCCAAATGTTTCCTGGATGCATGGCAATTGGAGCGGTGACAGTGAATTTCTGATCAAATGGAGTCATTGAAGCTAAGAGGCTCTGCGGCAGCAGAGTATTAGACGGTCTGTCCTGTCTCTCATGTTAATCCCATCTGCGTGTCTGTGTATGTTTGTAGTGTCCTGCTGCCTGTCCTGCTGGACCACAGGGATTGGCTGGGCTGCCGGGGATGAAGGTGAGGAATGTCAATGTCAATAAAAAAACAATACCTTCTGCAATATTTATTTGACGTGGTTGTGGTTAAGCTACGAGTGAGTTGGTTTGAGATTTAGCAGTGCGTGAGCTCACGTGTTCCTCTGTAGCTTTCACAAGGCTCAGATGACTGACAGCATTGAATTCATACATTAATCCATACAAACAGAGACATAAACAGACAGGGATTCTCAAACATTTGATGGCTGAGAGCCATTATATGATTATGGGCTGCACAGTAAAACCCATGAACTTGTGATTCACGTGCTGTTCCCTGAGGACAAAGAGAAAGGGAATCTGTTTTTCCTGTAAATGTCCCTTAACGGTTTCTTACTTTGGGTTTTGTTTCATCTCATTTCCATATTAAACTGCAGAGTCCTCTGTTTAAATACAGCATTATCGCTGATGACAATATATCATTTCCATGACACTCAAGAGGGGCCACTAGTTGGCCAGTCCGTCTTCATCAGAAAAACAACCGTACAGGTCGACTGTGCAAGAATCTTATCATGACCCTGATATACATTTATGAGATTAGATAAGATACGATTAGATTATTTCTGGACTAGCAGCAAAAGGGCCAAACAGTGTGCAAACAACACAATATGAAAAGTAGCAACATGAGGTAGTGATATATAATGGAATAAGATAAACATTTACAAGAAATAAACTGAAAATACCTTGTGCACAGCAGTGCTTCTCAAAATATCAATTGTCCAGTGCACACCAGGATGCAACTGACCCCATTGAATAACAATTACATTACTTATACGACATACATCTGCATTTGCTCCATGTTGCTTTTACAAACTGGCCAAGTAGCGTATTGAATGCAGGCTTCCGAAAAGTGAAAGTATTGAAATGAAATGAATCAAATAAAATGCATTAAGTCTATGTCACTTTGTGGACCCACACAAAATGTGTCTGAGAGCCACCATCAGCCCGCGGGCCACACTTTGAGAACCCCAGATTAAAAGATCAAGTGACTTGAATTGCTTCATGAATTAAAATGGTCACTGTTTACCATCTGTTCAGTCGTTTCTGAACCACTCCTTTGGGCTGTGTTTTCTTACGCGTGCTGCACACTTTGACAAAAGATTTAAATGACACGGACGGTGATACAGTGTTCACAGTTCACTTGTTTATGTGAGGCAAATTAGACTAATAGATTTCTAGCCATTCTCATGATATAACTCAACAACTGCTGGATGGACTGTCATTAATTGTGGCGCAGACGCTCATGGTCTCTACAGTGTGAATCTTTATAACACTAGTGATACATTTAGCTTTTCATTGAGCACATCATCACGTGCTCATTGTGAACATGTTAGCATGCTGACATTAGCATTGTTTGAAAACATGTGTGCAGCTATAAGTGATGAGAATCATGGAGAAACAGCAGCTGCTTGGAGGAGGGGGAAACTCTGGGATACATTAAGACGATTAAATTCATAATTAATATACAGGAACCTTGAGCTGTGACAGTAATAAGATTAAATCTAATAATACCTAATTGTTAATGTATTTGATTGCTGTCTTCAGGGACACAAAGGTTTGCCTGGTGAGCCTGGAAAAGATGGAACTCCTGGAGACAAGGTACATATGAGACTTCTTAGTATCCCTCTTTTACTCTCCCTCTGCACCAAATTCCTATTTCTAGTAACTCCTGTAGGTCCTGTGTATGGAAGGAGACTGACGCCAAGAACAACTTGCATGTAAATGATTAAATTATGTCCCGTTAACAGCTTGATATGATTATCTCTGTTCCTGGAATATAACTAATTTGTTCTTGTTTGTTTTTTTCCACAGGGAGACGCTGGAGAACAAGGTCCTCAGGGGCCACCAGGTCGCATGGGAGATGATGTAAGGAAGATAATTCCTCAGTCACAGTGTGATATTACCGGCAGGTCTACTGTCTCTATAACAGGTGTCAGATTTACTTCTTTTTTTTCGTCTTTTTTTTGTCGTCTAGGGACAAAGAGGGCCGATTGGATTCCCTGGTACCGCAGGAGAAAAGGGGGACAAAGTAAGACAAACCAAAGTTTTTAAAAATATAAAACATTTTTACTGATGTGATGATAATATAAATGTTTGTAGCATTTCATTTTCTGATAAAAACTCCTCTGTCCACAGGGTCCACCTGGTTTTAATGGTGTCCCAGGACCCACTGGCCCACCTGGAGCTCCTGTAAGCAGTTTGATCAGATCTCTGTTCTCTGCTCTTTGCTAATTTTCTCTCTCTGTTCATTGGTGTGATTGAAAGCTAACTGTCCAGATGTGCCTCTGATGAAATCTCGTCTCTCAGGGTGTGGAGGGAATCCGTGGACGTCAGGGTTTGGAGGGACCCAAGGGCGACGAAGTGAGTTATACACTTCAACTTACATTCAAAATATTACTCGAAAGACTGTTTTGGTAAAAAAAGACTTTGATTGTGATTAGGGAGCTGTTGGACCTCAAGGAGAGCAGGGTCCTCAAGGGGATAAAGGAGACGTTGTGAGTACCCTGATTGGATTGAATAAACTTCCCTGTGGCTCATTCATTCTTTAACACACTGTTGTTCAGGCTGTGACTGTGTGGTGTGACCTTACAGGGAGCACCTGGTAAAGACGGCTTGGATGGAGTTCCTGGAGTTGATGGAGCCAAGGTGACCTTTAACAGCAAACACTTTTGTTCTAGGATTCAGTATCTTCACACATTATTACCAGAAGAAATGTTCACCTGTGAGGGTGTAGAGTTGGTGATACAATGTATAGATCGTAACGGAAAACCCGATGCTAACATAATCCACCATGAGACCAAGAGAGGTTGTTTCAGCAAAACTGGTGTGTTTTTTTTTTTTTATTCGCTTATTTCACTTGTGTCACACTGACACTGCACAAGCGAAAGTTCTTTATAGATTCAAACATGTTTCCTCGTTTATCTTATGAGGAATGTATGCATACAAACTCATTTGTATTGATATCACTTACATTTATAATCATACTTGTGTGTCTGAACTTCCACTCGACAGGGAGAGGCTGGCACTCCTGGAGCCAGTGGTATCAGGGGCATTGTGGGTATTCCCGTAAGTCCAACTTCATCTTATTTCTATATCAAACACAGATCATTATCCTTCATCATGATTTTGCAGTGATAACTCAAATTGGTGATTACGGCTCGGAGTAGTTATATTTGCACTGAGTCACAGCGAGTTAAAGCTGACGAAGGACGAGCCGCTCTCTGAGGTCACGTAGCAGGTGGGATAAATAAAATATGAAAGTCAAGCTACCAGCGGGAAGGAAAAATCTAAAGCCAAGAGCACGTCGACCTTTGCCTGCAAGTATGTGAGGTGACAGGCTAACAGACAGAGCTGAGCGGTCACCGAACGGCACTGTAGATAAAGAGCAGCACGCTTTATACACGTACCTCGAGGGTTTCTGAAAGACGTTATGATTTACACTTTTTTTTTTTTCTTCTTAAGAGTGATTATGTTAACTGAAATGGTTGGGGGAATAAAAAGCAAATAATTTCCAAGCCACTTCAAGAAAATGCGTTGTGGGTTTTTGTTGCCATCATATCTTTAAAAGTAACTGACATTTTCATTCCACATACAGTAATGGGCGCAATGTCATTGGTGGAGATGGTAAAGATTCCACATGATTAAGACAGTTTTTGAGGTGGTTGTATGATGACTCAAATACTTTGTATTGGCAATATAGCACCACCATTAAATTTGGGTTTAATCAAAGCCCTTTTATGCATGTGTATTGCTACTCTGCAGCCATTTTGGCATCAGCCCCGGGAAGTTATTTTGGGCTAACAAGACCAGGCCTCTATCCAAATGAATGGGAAGAGAGCCAGGGCTTCACTTTCAATGGTCACTGGGACATTAAAACTGCATGTATATGATCATCAGTCAAATCTGATAGAAAACACTTCAAAAATAGGATTTGCCCCATAATAAGGTGTTAAAATGTTTTATTTTTTCCCTTATGGTTTACAGCACTACTATCTTTCTTGGTAATCCTGTGCATTAGCATGACATTCTCTTCTTCCATGCTTTTTGGAAGTCTGTTTGCAATTGCACTAAATCGCATAAACAGATCCTTAAGGAGCCATTAGTATGGCTGTAGAATATCTTTTGTCTAAGAATTTGAAAATATGTTATTAATTTTCGATGCATTGGCTTTTTCCTGTTGATAAGGTTAAAATACTTCCAGGGCGTTCAGCAGCAGTAACACATTCATTTGCCTTTAAGTTTCCATTCATATGATGTGTTGTTGTTCCAAGGGGCTGCCAGGGAAGCAGGGAGTAGTGGGACCCCCCGGTGAAAAGGTAATTGGAATCATCTCCTCATTCAATGAGCCATGCCCACATCGTACATTCAGCATTTCATTGCTGCACTATTAAACTTCCACACAGCCCACTCATCACGAGCTGATAGAAATAAAAAAACCTTGGAGGCTAACACAGTTTTCTGTTGCGGATTCAGGGAGAGACTGGTGCGGAGGGGGCCATCGGACCAGTTGGACTTCCTGGAAAGACTGTGAGAGTTTCCCATCAAGCCCTTATCACACTCTGATTTTATTCATCTGTTTATCTGTTAGTCTGACGCGAGTCATATTCTCTCCACACTCGTTTTGTTTTCACGCAGGGGGAGGCTGGAAAAGATGGAGAAGATGGTAAACCAGGAGATAAAGGAAAAACTGTGAGTTCATATTCACCTTTCAATAGTGTGTAGGTCATGTTAATGATTCTGCTCCTGCTTTGCTATTGATATTGATGTTTAATAGATGTTAGCTCCACTTTAAGGTACATCAGAATTAACAAGTTGATGTGTAATCTATAGTTGATGTGTTAAATTTATCAATGATAATTTTTCAGGGTGAAACAGGAAAACAGGGGCCAGTGGGGCCTGCAGGTCCACCAGGCATCCAGGTGAGACATTACCAATATAAGAATCCATATACCAGTGTTGGAATATAACTGAGGATATTTACTTAAAGGTGTTACTGAACATTCAGCCACATTTCATCTCCCCCTTCCATTAAATTCACGTCAGAACGCCGCTGTTGTCTAAATCACCTGCCCCCTCAAGGGGCATGCCAACTTTTTGCACTACCTAACGTTGCTAACGCTAGCCAGCTAACATTAACATTGCTAACGTTTTGGTCCCTAATGCTGTAATTATTATAAGAAACCTTTTCTGCAGATCACATTGAATCCCAGCAAGTGCTTTACAAAGCAGCCCTTCCAATAATTATAAAGACAGCAGGGTTGAGCGAGTGTCTGTTCTCGTAATGAGGGAAAATCTAATTAATAATAAATATAGCAACTAATGATCAATTTCAAGCACATATTAACATCTGCGAGTACTGACATGGATACAGGCCATTTAGTTGGGTGAACAGTTACAGATATAAGAATATGTAGACACAAAAACAGATAAAATTGCCAACATTTAGAAATGTATAAAATGTTAAAATGTATTAAGCAGATGTACATATAAAATATTGTATTTCCAGGGTGACAAAGGGGATAAAGGTGACACTGGTGCCAAAGGACTGAAGGGTCATCCCGGGTACAAAGGTGATCAGGTAGACAAATGGCATTTTTCTAAAGTCACCTTTTGTTTGCTTCAATTTGAATTCTCCTTTATTTTAAAATCCACAGTGATGACAATCCTTAGGTGAAGTACCGGTATCTGATGTTTTTTCATGTGTTGTCTAGGGGCCTATGGGACCAATGGGACCAAAAGGAAGTCAGGTAAGGACTATTATAATCTCTGAATTTGTTTTAAATGTATCTCTGCATGACCTTCCACTTGTCTAACAGTCACAATGTTACTTGTTGTGAACAGGGGGACACAGGTCCAGCTGGAGATATCGGAGTTAAGGGAGACCAGGTGTGTGAGGCTTGGTTTTGTTTTAAGAAAGAACGAATGTCTGGAAAGCATTTTCTGTGTGTTTCTGAGAAGTCAACTAATCTTTACGTGTGTTTCTAGGGCCCTCCGGGTGTCACTGGAATCAAAGGACAGGTATAAAGAATGCTGTTTGTACTCCAACTCTCATACTGAACCGTGGCTTAAGGATCTTTTCACATAGAAGTGCTGTAACACCTGCTGCAAGTAGTAAAATGATATGATTAAAATAATGCAAACTAGTTGAACTTGTTCCCTCAAAGCATGATACAAACCCTGTGCATATTAAAGAAACAAGGCATTCAGCCTCAGATGTAGTAATGGTCTCAGCAATGTCAAAATTGAGTCGTTTTGTCTATTTTTTCCAACCTTAAGCATGGAGAAAAGGGCCAAAGAGGAGCTACAGGAGACCACGGCAGACCAGGCCCGCCGGGCCACGAGGGTTTGGCTGGTCCAATGGGAGCTCGAGGAATGGAGGGAGAACCAGGCATTCCCGGATCACCAGGCCCTAGAGGTCTACCTGTAAGTGTCATATTTAGTTGTCCACCATGGGGTTGTATAGATTCTTTGCTGCCATGCTAGCAGTGCTCTAGTGACGGCAATGTCAGTGTCATAGGTAGCAAATGTTAGCACTGACACACATGAAGAAGGGAAACATATCATATCTGTCTCAAGACAAACAGAAATTTAAAGTGTGCATTTGTCTCTTAGTATATGCTTAATATGCATCAAAAATAATTTGTGTGATTATTTTAATAACAAAATCTCCATCTTTTGTCTTTATTTTCTTTTTAATGACTTGCACAGAACTCAGGGACATTTGCATCAGTTTATCCAATCAAATTTAATCCAATTGCAAATTAGTAATATCACCTACTTTTGTGTTAAGCCGCTTAGTGAACTACACCGTCTCTCTCAACACACGCCCCCAACACCAAGATAGACGCCAACTCGGCACAGAAAAGAAACTAAAAAAGATTAAAAATCACAATAAATCTGCTCATTTTGGCAACTGCAGTTATGTGAACGGAGAGTTTGTCAGTTTTGTGAGCATGTGACTGTCATGATGGATTTTCTTGTAGTTTTAAGACAAACTATTTGGAAAATGATCTTTTACATTGACAAACATCATATGTGCAGTTCATGGCACAGTTCAGACAGTATCAAAAAATGATTTGACTCTCTTTTTTCCAAAATAAGGTCCCATGAGGTCCAAATAATAATACAAGTTATATGTTGGAATTTCAGCTGGCAGCTCTGTATCTAGAGCTCTGTATTCGCTAAGTCGCAGATACTTTTGAGTTATACAAATTACATCTGAAGAATTTGATTTGAATCAGAGTTGTACGTAAGCTATGTGCACATCACATGCTACCTGAAGACTGGGAGTGACTTTACTGTCAGGCAGTAACACTACCGCTCCTTACTGACACGCTTCCTCATCTTCATCTCTTGCTTTAAAGCATGTACCATGATTGAATCTAAGTGTTCTGTGATGCAGTGTGGATGTCTACTGACTGAAATTGTAAGACATCAAGGGTCTCTTTGTGTTAATGTATACTCATTATACTGACAGGGCCCAAAGGTCAGCGACGAGAAGCTTCGGGAGATGTGCTCAGCTGTTGTTGGAGGTGCCGTTTGTTCACTTTAATTTAACATGATCACATCTTTATCATCGCATATGTTTCACTCATGGTCAGACTGGTGATGGGCCTCTCTTGCAGAATATGATTGTGTTTCAGTATAATTTGTCATTTGTCTATTTAGAACAAATGGAAGAGTTTTTGAAAGAGTTTCTGAAGAAGCCAGCTGCCCTGGGTGCCCCTGGTACACCTGGGCCAGCAGGACCTCCTGGCCCCCCTGGGGCGGCTGGAGCGGCAGGAGCAGCAGGAGCCCCAGGGCTTGCAGGTCCCAAAGGTCATCCAGGCTTCTTTGGACTTCCAGGCACACCTGGCAAGAAAGGTCAGTACACCTTCTTAAATCTGTTTTTCACTAGTCAGAACTGAACCCCAACAAAGCCAGCCCAAAGAAATCAGACATGGGGTGTCCTTGTAGCTCACCTGGTTGAGTGTGTGAGTTCTTAGCTGCCAACTGGGTTTGATTCAGACCTGAGGCTGCATGTAAGGGCTCAAAAAAGGGATTTAATAAGCAGCTGACTGCAGCAGTCTACAAAGGACTTGAATGCTTTGCAAATACTGAATGTGTTTCATCCCTACTGTGATAGCTGCTGTGCTGTTGTGATAGCTTTTTGCTTTATTTTCCTGGAGAGCATCCACAACAAATACAGCTGATGTAGTAGCAAGAAATGAACTGGAGCCCTCAGTGAGAACAAGGCTGTGGGTCAGTGACGGACTGGGAACAAAAAACGGCCCTGGCCTTTTCCACCCATGCGGGGGCAACTGCACCAAAACATGGACATATCAGTGCACAACCCAAATGTATAAAACAAATGAACAAAACATCAGAGCCAGCTGCTCCATGATAACAACCTCTTCATCCTCCTCTTGCTCGTTTTGTTCCTGCTCTTGCTCATATTTCTCACTGTCCTGTCTTTCTCCCTGGTGTGTGGCTCACCTGTGTTGCTAACATCAGTGCTAGCAGTATTAGCGCTACTGCTAGCTGAAGCTGCACTTGATAAACCAGTCAGTTTGTAGCATTTTTTACGGCCAGCCAACAGTGCTCTCCTAGAATTATCTCTTTTTTTCTCTTAATCTCAGTCAACTTCCAACTTCCAATCTCCAACTTCCATCAGACGCGGTCTACTCGAATCAGTCTTGAAACTCCCAGAAGGCATTGCTTCATTTTAACTTTTGCAGACAAATAATCAAATAAAAAAATGCAGGTAGATTTGTTTTATTTCAAACCACGTACGTTTTTGAATATCTGAATAAGACATTTCGCTACAAAACAATGCAGGCTGATGTAAAAGTTTGTTACTGTGATATAAAAACTCATATGTGGCATATAAATACTGATCAGATTGCTTCTCCAATAAGCGTGAAGGAACTGGAGAAATGTGGCTGTCATTTAGAGTGAGAACATTATTGATACTTGAAAGGGGGCAGAGAGACATGATCTTGGGGCTGCATGGCTGCGACAGCTATGCCGCTCTCTGATTGGTCAGCCGGCCGAAAAAGCCCACGAGGGCTCCGGCATCTGCCCAAACTCCAGACTACCAGGAAAGCAGGAAAAAAACAAAAAAACGGTGATGACTTGAGTACCGGCCGATCTGTGATTCTCCAGAACACACAGATGGCCAGTCCACCCCTGCTGTGGGTCCTGGCTGTAAGCCTTTGAATCAGAATCAGAATCAGAATACTTTATTGATCCCCAGGGGGAAACTGTTTTTATTACAGATGCTCCATGCGAAGTAGAAATAGAAATACAGCGTGAATGGAAACACGGTGGTGTAGTGGTATGGTAACATAATAAAGTAGACCATAAAATAAAATATCAAAAAATGAAGTTGAAAGGCTGGAAATATATACAATACAATATACAGTGAGATAAAATATACAGTATAGAGTGAAATAGCTGTATTGTTAAATTACAGTTTTGCTTTGTCTTTTGTTTTTTTTTATATAAAAAGTCCATTCAACAGAGGAAGGAGTTGTAAAGTTTGATGGCCACAGGCAGGAATGACTTCTTGTGGCGCTCAGTGATGCATTTGGGAGCAATCAGTCTCTGGCTGAAGGTGCTCCTCTGTTCGACCAGAGCGTTGTGGAGAGGGTGAGAGACATGCTGAAGTATCGCCCGCACCTTCGACAGCATCCTCCTGTCTGATACATCCAACGACAGCAGAGTCATCAGAAAACGGCAAGACTCTGTCTGGTAGCTGAAGTCTGTGGTGTAAAGGGTGAAGAGGAAAGGAGAGAGGACAGTCCCTTGTGGGGCCCCGGTGTCGCTGATCACTGCATCTGACACACAGTGCCGCAAGCGCACGTACTGTGGTCGGCCAGTGAGGTAGTCCACAATCCAGGACACAAGGGGGGGGATCCACCAGCATCGCCGTCAGCTTGTCGCTCAGTAGGGTAGGCCTGATGGTGTTGAAAGCACTGGAGAAGCCAAAGAACGTGACCCTCACAGTGCTCCCTGGCTTGTCCAGGTGGGCGTAGACACAAGTTCAGCAGGTAGATGATGGCATCCTCGACTCCAATCAGGGGCTGGTAGGCGAACTGAAGTGGATCCAGGTGTGGCCTGAGCATAGGCTGATCCAGGACGAGTCTCTCCAGGGTCTTCATGATATGTGACATCAGTGCCACCGGTCGGTAATCCAAGAAACCATTGGGCTGTGGTGTCTTTGGCACTGGAACGATGCAGGACGCAGGGACCCTCTGGAGGCTCAGGCTCATGTTGAAGACATGATGAAGCCACAGAGCTGTTCGCTGCAGGCTTTGAGAACCCGTGGGCTGACCCCATCAGGGCCTGCAGCCTTACCGGCAGGGAGTTTGCTCAGCTGTCTCCTTACGTGAAGCGGTGTAAACAGTGCAGGTCGAGGAGGAGGAGAGTTGGAGTCTAAGTTGGATGAGGTGCTATCAGGAGGAGGAGGGGCGGTCAGAAGCGATGGTGGCTGGAGACAGTCAACAGGAGAGCCAGCAGGGGCCGGGGCTGCAGTGTCAAACCTATTGAAGAACAGATTTAACTCATTGGCCCTAGCCACACTACCATCAGGTCCACTTTCCTCTCCAGCTTCCTTCTGTAGCCGTTAGGGGTGGGAATCCAACTGACCAATTCCATCGGAATTGTACGCCTCCTCCATTATCGATTCTTCTTAACGATTCTCTCATTTCCCTGCCTGCACAAGGAAATTTTGTGCCGTGGTACATTTGCGTCACGCTCCTTGGGAGGACTTAGACCTTCAACTGCAAGGCAGCATCATGGAGAGGAGGAAGCAATCTAAAGCCTGGCTGCATTTCACCAAACAAGATGTGTAATCAGCGCAATGTTACCCGTGCTACCAGTGCAATCAACCCAGATGCGAGAGGACGGTGGCATAAACATCACCGCTTCTTAATTCATAGCAAAACTGCTTTTTTTCTGTTGAAGAAAGAAAGCCAAGTTGTCCCTACAAGCTCTTGGGCTGTGCTACTAACTCTGAAGGCTGTACACCTGAACAATTGGCTACACAGACTCACCTTTCTCCGCTGATCAGCTGTTAGCCTCCCCAATCAGCTGTTAGCCTAGCAACGCTAACCTTCAAACCGACGTTAAATCATTGCTCTGTTGGTCCTCCCTCCACCACAACCTCACCGCCTGGCTGCTTTGTCACACTCCTCTGCTGCTGTGGTCTCCCCCGGCTCGCGGCGATGTTGGATGGGGCCTCCAGGCTCAAGTTTGTTCAAATGGATGGTGCTTTTCCCTCCATGCAGACTGACAGGCGCTCCATTTGTTCTTTGTTTTGTTTGTTTCACTTTGTGAAGTGTCCTTGGGCACCCTGAAAGGCGCTATATAAATTAAATGTATTATTATTATTATTATTATTGTTATTATTATTACTATTATTATTGTTATTATTGTTATTGTTATTATTATTATTAATTCTATAATATCGTGTAAGGGTGCAAATACCAGCAACATGCTAAAACATTTCTACCCAGCATGGATTTAAGTACCAAGAATATCATGTGATGGATGGATTGATGGCAGAATCAACAATGGCATTGATATTGATTAAAAAAAATATCAATTCTCATCCCTAGTAACCGTCCTTAGCTTCTATGATCTTGGCATTCAGGTCCCTCTGAATGTCCCTCAGCTCCTCCCTGTTGCCACCTCTGAAAGCTCTCTTCTTCTGGTTAAGTATGGCTTTGATGTATTTTGTTACCCAAGGCATTGTCTTCACACTGGCACAGCAGTAGAAGAAGTAATGCAGAACGCTCTGCAGATGAAAAGGGATTCAGCCGTGCATAACATTATACAATCAATGATTCACTGAGCAAGGCTGAGTCACAGTGGAGTCATTAAGTTACCTAATTACATCCCCATCCCTGTGAAAACTGTATGCCTCTCCACCTCATCTCAGCATTCATTTGTGTGCCCTCCATGTGCTCCTCTGTTCTGCAGGTGATGCTGGGGAGAAGGGAGACAAGGGTGACAAGGGAGAGGACGGTGTTGGAATCAAAGGAAGCCCAGGAGCACCAGGTGCACCAGGTAAAGCTACATTCCCAACGCTTCAAAATGGATCTTCAAAATGTCTTCCTTTTTATGAACAGTGGATGTGAAAGTTAAACACTCCTCACTTCATGTGTAAGGAAATATACACTATAATGATGCTGCTGCTCTTGTGCAGATTTTCGTTTTATCAAAACTGGATGTGTTTGTAGAAACGGCATCAAAGCTGTAGACGCCTGGGTGAGCGTCTCCCCCGACGGCGTTTGACTGACTTTTTAGGGCCGACTTTGCTGTTAAAGATGCTCTGTGGACTTTGCCTCTGAACAAACAAAGTTTCTGTTTGCACTGAGTGCTAGTCACCATAACACACTGTGTGAATCACTGAGGTCTACCAAGCATGCTGACAACCTAACAAAGCTGTATTTTTAACATGTTAAACCCTGCTTTGAAGTCTGCTTCCAAGCAGTCGCCCTCCTCCCCGCCTTTGCTGTCACATCACTGGTATATAACCACTGTGGATCAGTGGAATGGTGGGAAATCATTAGAAGGATGTGTCATCTGTGCACATTATGCATCCATGTTCATCATAATGCGCTTGCAAGACAGGAACAAAAACAGTTGCGCTACTAGCTGCTATTAGTGGTCAAAAACTTCACAAAGCACATTCAACTTCAATGTTAGAGTCCGTAGAGCTGCAAAGAGGAGACTCCCATTCATTTTTCCTACAGACAGTGTAGCGGGACCACAGACTGTACAACATATGGGCGTAGCTATCTGGTCTGAAAAGTGAAGCCAATGTGGAGGTGCCTCAAGCCTGCAATCTCTCTAATGGCCAGCGGAGGTTAAATCCATTGGTTTCAAACTGATGTTCGATTTTATGTAGGCTTATGAGAAAATTACCCTACTTCTCATTTGATTTATTACCTCAGTAAACAGTTTACTGGTGAGTTTATGATCACAATTGCTAGTTTCAAGTCTATGAAATTATTAAACATGGTCCGATTTAGAGTAAAATAGACGATAAAGTAGGATATGCCTTGGGACATGGGTGCCTTGGGTCACTTCTGGCTCCAAAACAGCAAGATGCTGACCCCAAAGCCAATTGGTGACATCAAAGTGGCAGCATTCACTTCTTATACCTTATACCTTCATAGTCTTTATACCTGACTCATTAGTTGAATATTTAGTTGACTAATCACTGCCAAAGAAGAAAATATATTTGATAATATCAATTATTTTTTTAATTGAATAAAAAAAGAATATATAAGCTGGTGTATACACAAACATGCCGTAGTAGAAGTTAATGACTGCTAAACTGCGTGTCGTCAAAAGTATTTACTAAGGATTCTAAGGATTAAGGATTCTGTTGCTAACAGGGAAATAAGCTAAAGTTTGTGTTCAGAATCTGTAGCTTTAACCAGTTTTAAACCCAAGTATTTAGTGCCCTCTGCCAAATGATGGACTTTAATGACACTTTAATAGCCATTGGGAATGACATGATATTATTAACTATTTGTAGTGCTCAAGATGTTGTACTGTACCAATTAAATTCAGGTACCAAAATGTTATTGGCCTACATTTCTGTCAAAGCTAACCCGAGGTATACATATCTGTAATCTGTACTCTCCTCTTCCAAAAATGAATGTTTCAGTTCAACTTAAACATTTCACATATTGTCTATCTCAACCTCAGGTGCACCAGGCGCTCCTGGCATTGGCAAGGATGGCAAAGATGGAGGACGCGGTGAGACAGGAAGTCCCGGTGTCCCAGGAGCATCTGGTCCTAGGGGACCTACAGGGGCACCTGGTCTTTGTGATCCATCAACCTGTATAGGCAGACTTCCGCCCTTGTATATGGTCAGCGGAAAGAAGTCTGTCGGCTACAAAAACTAATGAGACATCACAGTTCATTGAAACACTCCAGATCTCATCCTGCGATGACCACGACCAGGCCTTCTCAGAGAACCAGGCGCGGTGATATTTGGGAGTCTTCAAATGTCTCCATCTGAACCAAGAGATGCAAGGGAAAATTGAGACAAGGCACAATTGTAGAATACTGTATAGACATTTTAACTTGTATGTGATTATAGTGAGAGCTTATCTATTGTTCAAAGATAGCTGCTACTGATGCCAAAGCAACTTCTTCCAGCTGACGACAGGCACACACGCCCATGAGTTGTCCCATAGAAATTCTACAGCCCCCGTATCTTCAGGAGAACAAATATGAGCAGGTTGTAAAGTATAGTAATGGTACATCTCTCTGATTTCCTCTTGTGCGTGTACTTTCTCATTTCTTGAATAAGCTCTTTGAAAAATATTGTTTCTACTTTTTTAGCTCCATGGATCCAAGGTGCCATTTTGATCCACCTATTCACTGCTGCATTCATGAGCCAGTTAGGAACAGAATTTAGTAAAGTGGAACTATGTGTCCAGTCTTTGCTTCCCAAACAAAACCTTAAAAATGAATAAAAATGTTCACATTAACACTTCACTTCGAGTGCAGACCTGAGCTGACTTCTTCAACAATGTGCTTCTCATTTAGGCTCATTCATTTGTTTTGCCTGATTTATTATTAATGTTCTTTTTTAAACAATGTAATAAAGTGAATATGTTTTGGAAGTGTGTACACAGTGCTGTATTGAGACTGGTTAATGGAGCAAAATATCTATCTCAGAGCTGCTGCAGCTTTGCTCTATCTGTATTAAAATTCAAAGATATGCAAGTGATGATGAGTCACATCATTACATAGCACTATTAAGAAAATTCACGGGGCAAAATGTAAGATATGGCCATTAGTTTATTTTAAATCATGCAAAAAATAAACTAGTATCAACAGAATGTCACGAAAACAACATTGTTGAGGTTATGTCAAAACATGTAACTATGCTGTGGACAAATGTGCTTCTTTGTGTAATAAGGAAACAAAATACCACAACATGTCAAAAAGGATATATTTTTACACCTATTTTCCATGCTGAACAGGAAAATACAGCTGCACACTCTGTCTGCCGTGTCTTGTCGCCCCCCAATCGCAGCCACTGTAAATCGCCTCCATACTGTATCCTTTGTCGTTCACTGAAAGGCCGCTGAGCCTGTGCTACCTACTAATGAAAGCTAGTCAGTACAGCCAAAGATAGCTACAACAAAGATGTCGTGAGCAGCAGGTAGTGGTTTAGGTGCCCCCTATAATTTTGGACCTACCTTCGAATAGGTCTCCATAATCTGAAATCATTTTGATCTTACAGTGTCTTCTAAACGGGGGAATGGTGTCTCTCTCTCAGCCTCTTCGCCCCCATCACTTTACATCACAATAACTTCAGTAAGTAGGAAGGATCACAATGTTACATACATGTTTACTTCAATATACAAGTTTTCAACAGATAACATTGTTATGACATAAAGTTTTGTCTAGGATGTGTATTTACAACAATGGTGTTGCACTTAGAAAATGGTGGGAGGAACTAATTTGCAGGAAAAAAAGTGACAATTTCTTGCTTTATGTAGATTAGTGTGCACTTGCAATGCGGTCGATCTGTGAAACTTCACAGCCACTTTACAGTAAAATGGTGTTGTATTGATAATACGTTCCCCGGGTTGTTATGGATATAATCTGGATCCAGGAGGGCATTTCACTGTTGCCTGGTTACAAAGGAGAGTCAACATCATCCCTACAGTACCTCTGTCTGCAGAGGACAAATACATTCACAGATCAAACATGACCTTTACCAAGCTGCAGGAAGGAGTCAGCATAGCAGCCATCCAGAGGACATCCCTTTGATTTAATAGATCTGATTGTGGCTTAGAGCCAGTGAATTTAAGTTGTGTTTGTAAGTGAAAGGATGGTTCATAAAGTTTGAAACAGCAAAGGACTGGTGATTGCTTTTTATGTTTAGCTTACAGACACAGTATTTAACATGAAGGATGGCAGAGGTACAACTCAAAGGACCCTTATTGAAATGCATGGTGATGGAGCTGCGCAGGATCTCTCTAACAATGTGAAACCAGTACTGTCTATTCAAAAAACAAAGCAAAGCCTGTATTATAAAATGAATCTGTTCCAGTCTTTATTATACAGTACAGTACATGTGTGTTTTTTTTCCAATACTTACAATATGCTACTAATTAAAATACCTTAGCACCAATTAATCAGGAAAATTGGGGAAAACAAGTTACTGCATTGAAACACATTTGTATTGGTTCAAATAATGAATAATTTAGCGGCATAACTTAGAAAACTCTTTCAATTAGCCAAAACTGCTAATTTGAATATTGAGAGATATTTGCTGCTTACTGCACATTTATTATAACAGTTTAAGCTGTATGCATCTACTCACCATCCCACCCTGTAACACCTAGTCTAAAGGTAACTGCAACAAGCATTTACAAAACCATGGAAGGGCAATACTGATACGGTTCATCACTGACAAAGAAGCAGCTAATAGCAAGATACATTAAATGGTATGACAATATTGACAGAGTGGGTAAATAATCGCACAAGTAGGACAAGACTCTTCTTTGAACATTGTGTTTAGTGATATTAACATTTCTCAAAGCAGGGCTGCTCTGAAGGCAAACAAAATAAGGAATCTCATTCAGAGGTGCTATGATATTTACAGTTTTCTGCCAATAAAAGTTAGCAGGCTAGCTAATTATCAGGCTAGCAAGTTACTGGCTAGCTAATTTCAAACCAGCAAGTTAGATGTGGATAGATGTGTATTTTCTAACCTCACGTAATGGCCAAATATAAATGAAAAATCTGCCTTTTTGATTAAAAGTTTTATATTTTTGAGACCATACTTTGTTTGGTTCATGTTGCCAGTTAGCTAACCTTCTTTGAAAAAATAACACCCAGTTATTGAGCTTAAAAAAAGCCCATGTAACTATGTAGCTTTTGATTAACAGAGGACATTCTCCATGTCAGGAAGTATGTGAACCAAAACATGATAAATGGTAATTCAACCTCACAGCTAACATAAGCCACAATAAGCTAATGGTCCCTCAAGACTAGGTTAAGCTGTAGCGACAAAACTCCTGAGTGTACCAAATTTAGCAAGGATACATTTTATTCAACTATAAATTTTTGTAATTTACTATTTTCTCTTTAAAAAATGACAGTCAAGTTTTGCTGATATAAACGTTTGAAGGCAAAATGCATTTAATTACTGTGGCTTCTACAGTTTTGTTGTTGTTATGTAAAGTCCATTGAAGAGCAGATTGTTAGCATAGCTGGTAAGTTAATTTTAAAATAACCACTTTTAGCTAGTTAAGCAAGCTAGTTGCTCCATCCTGTTGTATTTCTAACTTTAAGCCATGGCCATGTATTAATGAAAATAAGTCAATTTTGGTGTAAATGTTCTTTATTTTGAGACCAAACGGTGGTGTATAGGCTACAACAAGCTAGCTAACTTTTTGAACATTAACAATAGCCAACAGAAGCCACCATAAGCTACTGGTCACAACAGACCAAGTGAGGCTGTAGAAGGAAAAAAAACCTGAGTGTACCAAAAAACAATCATGGGTGCAATTACGTTTTTATGAATTAAACTTTTCATTTGTAAGGTGAAGAATGTGCTATTTCATCTTTCAAAAATTACGTAGTCATGTCTTACCTTGACAAATTAAATTACTCCTGCCTCCAGAGCAGTCTGCAAATATTTATCTAAAATGTTCAGTCTTCTCTACTAACGTCTTCAAAACTAAGCTGTGTCCGAGGCACAGCTTCACATTCTTCATAAAGGACGTTCCATTAGGTAACCTGAGCAATGAGATGATAAGTATGACTGGCCCATATTGTGATAACCTCTGATATGTATGTCTTGGCAGGCTCACATAAGATTTTTAGACTCCCTTCTTGATAATTGCTCTCCCTCTTCCCTTTTGCACCTGTGTGAATTAAATTGTTTCGTGTTTTGGAAAAGGAAGATAAATGTGATACCTTTTGTGAAGGCTATTTAATAGGTGCTAGATTACCAGCACGTCTGAGGTCGAGGGAGAGGTGTAATTGGTCCATGAGGGACATAAGGCAAAACATCTTTCAAGTGGATTTCACAATGCTCTGGTCATCAGGATGCAAGGAAGCAGCTCTCCAATTTTAGGTTCCAGGGGACAAATAAGAAAGGCAAGGTCTTTTCAGAGCAGGGCTGAGCGACCCGGGGACTGCCACAGTATAGGCACTTAATGGGCCTCACTGAACAGAAAGGAAGTGACACATTTAAAGGAAGTAGTGTGAAACAAGCAGCTTTTCAGGAAAGGTGAACAAAGGGTGCAATTATACCACCTCCTCAAAGCTGTTTACTGCTCAAGTCTATGCATACCTCAAAGCGAGAATGACCAGAACCACTTCATTAAACTTAAAAGTACAAATCTAATGGTGACAATTCTTCCTGTCTCTCTTTTTAGACTAAAAGGCATCCTGAGAGTGCGTTTGGCACAAATCATTACGTGGCACATGTGAAATACACATACATGTCATGTTTGTTTTTTTTCTATTTTAGACAGAATTTCAAGCAAATGTAAATGCCTTTCATTTTAAAATTGGATATCCACCTTTTAATGATAGAAATTCACACAAAATGATTGATACTGTCGATGCTGTGTTGCGTTTTGTAGGCAAATAAAACAGAATTTTGGAATGAAATCCTTCAAATCTCTCCCAAAGCTTGAAGCAACAATGCCAAAGCTCTAATTTATGAGTAATTTCTGCTGCCTCCAGTTTATTCCCAAAATAAAATCCTGTTTTGATCCGTCTGAATAAATTAAAAAAATCCTTTAAAGGGGACAAACAGTTATCGCTGCATGTTTAAGGGGGGTCAATACTATCCAAAACAAGGCTACATAAGAGCAATGCTACCAGCTTGGTGGCAAGAAGTGCACAAATGTGCTCATTCATCACATTCCACACTAACTCATTAACACTCCGCCTACACAAAATCACTATTGGTATTTGAGATTTGCCTCACACTGTCCTCCCTCCTTCCCCTCGGTGACAATAAAACAGATAATTCCCCTGACTGAGTAATTACCAATGGACTGGTAGAAGATCCCAGCGAGAGATCAATGTAGTGAGCAGTAACTGACATCTATTGACGCAGGTCAGTGTGGGCTGTGAATGGTAACTGATGCAAAATGGTGTGAGGCAGGATAAAAAGAACAGCCTGTGGTGCCGACATGTTCCTGCAAGAAAACGCCTAACTGAACTTCTGAGATAATTTCAGATGAAACAATACAATATCACACTCCCGAATCTTCACTCCCGATGTGGGGTTTTAAAAGGAGAGAACTGCATCATCCTTGTTATCTCCCTATATATTTTACAGGAAGCATGCAAGTGAGGAAAAAAAAAAAATGT
>CAEMYA010002140.1:2599232-2633846 GCA_903131615.1 Diplodus sargus | reverse complement strand
GAAAAAAAAAAATGTTTAGCTGCCCTCTTTACCCCGTTTAATCTGAAATAGTCCCTCGATGCTCAATCCCCATCCAACCCAAGCTTCATACCGAAAACAAAACAAAACAAAAATCTGACCGGCAGCACATTTTGCTTCAGCTCCTCCGTACTGAGGTGATCTTGAAAAAGAAAAGTTCTTGATTCAGACTGACACGACCAAGTTCATAAATACAGCTGGACTTCAAGCTCCATGTGTCTGTTCTTCTTTAAGTCCCCTTGACATTTTTGGTGTGGGGTCTCTGCGCCAGGCTGGCGTAGTAGGCACACTGGCTGGGGTCACATTGGCCAGGGGGACCTGGAGGTCCAGGTTGACCATGGGGACCGGGGTTTCCTGGCTCTCCCTGGGCTCCGGCTTGTCCCGGGCTTCCATCTTTACCATAACCAGGCAGACCAGCTGGACCTGTTGTGGATAGAGGAACAATTTAGGGCTTAAAATTGGCTGAGACAAAGCTTATGGAAATAAATACAGTAAGTATGAGACTGTTTTTTACCTATTGGGCCAGCAAGACCAGGCTCTCCTCTATCACCAACACCAGTTTCTCCCTTCTCTCCCCTGGTTCCTTTCTCACCTGGAAGGAATAGGAAAAAAAAAACAGTCAGTATGATTTCTGCACATTATCAGTCTTTTCATTTATCAATCAACAGTTTCAACCATTAACACTGTGTGAACTGAAAGTGGCTCATGACATTTATAGTAGTCTTTTAAGGAATAATGTTAATTGTGTGGGGATGATGAGTCAAAAGGAGAGAAAGTGTGAATGGGTTACCATTGGACATTTCATGAGCTAGTATGTTGTAGCGAGGTTGTCTGAACCGCTAAGAGCCTTTTTGATTTGCTAATAAATCGATGGAGTCTGTCTACAGTACCAAGCCAGTAGAACACGGCCATTGTCTGCTCAGCTTCTTGTATAATATCTCCTGTAGCTCTGTCAAAGTGCAGTCAAGTCTGTGAAAATGACTCAAATTATATCAACTAAGTTCGATCAGCTCAGGCTCAGACATCATACATTTTAATGGAATGAAGTTTAAAGAGGGTTTTGTGTGTTTAATCTGTACAAAATCGTCAGCGTAAAAACGACATGCAGCGGTGTCATGTAGGGGTAATATCTCAAGTACAGTCACTTACTAGAGACTCCACTGCTTACCTGTCAACCTCATGTCATGGCTTTTGAATTTTAGTTAAGGTGTTTCCTGATTTATTTTGTAGGTTTTATTCTAATGTGTCATGTTCTGTTTTGCACGTCATATCTTTGTGTTTTTTCTGCCTTTTTTAAATGCCCTTACTACCCACCTCTTATAACTCGTCCCTCCGTTGTGTATTTAAGTCTTTTTCTCTTGCTATTTGTCAGTTCGTCTGTGTTTTCACTTCTGCTCTCAGTCCTGGCTCCCACCTTGTGTCTTACCTGCATTTGCTGCTTCTGTTCCTTTGTTTTCTTCTGGATTTGTGCTCTTTACAAACACTTTGGTTTCATGTTTTTTGTGCTCTTGGATTGTTGCTTTTATTTGCCTGTGTTTCCATGGTCTGCTTTTTCTCTTTTTTTTTTTGGAATCAGTTCTGTTAGTAAAGCCTGTTTTTTGTTTCTACAACTTGTCGCCCTGATTCTTAGATTGAGTCCTTATTCACTAAATCACGACACCTCAGAAATTGTCCCCCATCTTTTGTAAAAACTTTTGTTAGTTTAGATAGTATTTTGGAGACAAGCCAACATAACAGTGGTATCAAACTCCTCATCTATACTTCTGTACAGAAGCAAATTTCTTAAAATGTATTCTAACAATACAACATCCCACAGATACTGTCGAATAAGTCACATGAGATTACTCTCTGATTTATAATTGAAATGGTGAAACTATTGTACTGTAGACATTAGTTGGACAAATTCACATTTAAATTGAAATCTGAAATGGCCTGAACTCAATAGGAGTTGAGAAATGAGTAATGTGTTGTGTACCAGTTTCCAATTGGAGAAGTAGAAAGTAGTACTGTGGTAAAAGTGAAGGAACAAAAACTTAGAATACACACAAAACTAATAACACTGGTCCTACCTTTAGGGCCCATGGGTCCTCTGGGTCCTTCTCCTCCATTCTGCCCAGGCATACCAGGCTCTCCAGGGGGTCCAGGTCGTCCAGAACTGCCGTCCTTACCCGGAGGGCCTGGTGGTCCTGGGCGGCCCGCTGTACTCTTCACGTGGGCTGGCTGGAACTGAGCCATGAGGTAAGCCATTTTGGCTGGACAGAAAAAGAACAGCAACTTACATCTGGTACAACTCTATCATTGTTATAATAAATGAGCCCAGATGAATCAGACTTCCAGCTGAGATCTGCAGGCAGGACGAGACCCAAAAAGAAATTGTCTCCTCACCATCTAATTGTTTTGCCAGCTCCTCCTGGATGAGCCGTCTCATCTGCTCCAGTGATACTGACTCTCCCTGAGACAACAAAGATGTTAATGGTTTACTCAATTATTAAAACTGAGATCTGAACCGTCTGTGGTGCATATCGCTGTAGTATCATCTTTGTTTCAAAATCTAATTAATCACCCTTTGGCCGGGGACACCGGGGTTTCCTGAAGGTCCTTGTGGTCCAGGAGCTCCTAGTTCTCCTGGTGGTCCTGACATGCCCATCATCCCTGTGTGGCCCTTTCTTCCTGGGGGTCCTGGGTTTCCAGGCATACCTGGATCACCTGAATGTCCTTTATCTCCCTTTATTCCTGGGTCTCCCTGGATTAGAGGAGAGCAGTTAGACATTATCAGGCTCAAAGCCCCATGACTGATAGCTTACTGGATAGTGAAGAAAGCCCTAATGGATGTACAGGATGTTCCCAAGGTACTCACACATGTCCCTTTATTTGTTTATGTCACACATCTGCATTTGAAAATTGAGAGAAACTGTCTAGATTGCTTTATTCTCTGTGTTAAATTGTCTATGGGGCCATTTCAACAAGCTACCAGGCCTCAACATCAGATCAACAAGTCAAAATAACACATCAGTCAAGCTTAACGCTGCAATGAAAACTGAGAGAAGGACATTTAGTTGACCTTGTTGAATGAATAATCTTTGAAGTAAAAATCTACACCCCTGTGTTTTAAGTGTATGGTTAATTTATTCCATATTGGCCATCAGGTGACAGGTTTGCATCTAGTATCACACATTATCTGTGAATATCCATGTGATGTATTGTATTTTTCATCATCTCTAGTACCCACCTTATCTCCTTTCAGGCCACGATCACCAGCTCTGCCTGGCATTCCCTACAAAACACCGAAAATATTCAATGTTAGCGTGAAATCTGTGCACTTTTATAGCACGCTAGTCATCAGTGGTCTTCTGAAGTGCTTACTTGTTTCCCCTCTGGGCCGACTGGACCAGGTGGACCCTAGAAATCAAGATGAAAGTTGACATTATCCACAGCTGGTCATATTTATGAGCTGCAAGTAATCTTTTAATCAAAATATGTCCAATCCAGCACTCACCGCGGGGCCTTTGGGCCCACTAAAGCCCGGTAATCCTGGGTTGCCAGCCTCTCCCTTGTCCCCCCTGAGACCCTGTGTGACAACAGAGACATGACCGTCCATCACATGGCACACACATGGCTTACAGTATTCTAAAAGCCTCGCTCATTACTGAGGATACTGAAAGATTAACTTGCTAGCTTATCAACATGCAGCAGTGCTGTGGATAAAAATCTCATAAACCAAATCTTGCGGCAGGACATGCCAGCTTGAAGAGATTAAAATTCATATTTACAGAGGACATGTGGGCCTGAAGACATGCTGGTTGTGGCAGAAACAGAGTGGGGAAATTCATTAATTCTAACAGAAGGTAAGGAATATTTCTCTTTGTCTTCTTCATTGACTCTTTTTCGAAAATGATTTTTGTAATCTTGAATGGATACACTACAACCTCCTTTCTCTGTGTGCTAAATTGGAGCATCTGATAAGAGTTTTGGCATTACCTCATTCCTCTCACTAAATACCTCCACCCTCCACTGCAATCACTCTCTATCTCATCTGCCAACATTTCTGCATCTGGCTCCTGCCCTCCATCCTCCTCCAGGCTCTTTCTGATGATCTGCTCCCTCTGCTGACCGATAGCATCAACTCCTCTCTGAAAGCTGCGTATCGTCTGCCCTCCAGTTAGCAACAGTTACTTTCTCCTCCCAAGGAACCATCCTTCAGCCCACAGACCGGTGTGCATCACCATCTATTTGTTTCTGAATAAATGTGTTGCAAATTATACCGCCTTGTCGAATAAAAAGCTCTCCTCCCTCACAGGTCTCATAACAACATATAACTACATTTCATTTCCAACATTAGGTATGATATCTGTTATGATGACCTCTGCCTGACCTTCCTCTTTATCTCCTGGCCGATCCCTGGCGCCCCGAAGATAAAAAGACTGAAAAAATGGCCGTTCAGATACCGTATCTCATATAGCACATGACACAGTGCCCTCTATGGTGGCCCGATACGCAAGAAAACATCAGGAAATGCTGCCTTAGATACTACAAACCTAGCTGTACTCTAACCGGTTGAATAGCTAACAGTTGCCTGTGTAGTGGTTAGGACTAATAAAACACTTAATAAAACTATTTTAATTTAACTGTTTCACCATAAGTGCTTTACAACTTTCTGCCATCTGGTGACCTGTTCAATTTTTTTTTCAGGCCCTGGCCCTCAAACAGCCTGACTCCGCCCCTGGGCCCCAGTGCCAGTGTCAGCCTATAAACCCTGTAATCACTGAACCCTCCCAGACTTTAATTAACCTCATCTGTGTACTCAGCGATATTGTGAGATTGCGTAGTGTAAAAGGGTGCTCTGAAAGCTTTATGAGTACCGGGACAACACCTTGAAATTACATTGTTACCTGGGCAGCAAAGCGTATGGATCATTTAGCACAGGTAACTTAAACAAACCAAAAAAAAAAAATGAAGAACTGAGCTCAGTGATTGCTAAACTGCTAAACTTTCTGCATATTTCTCAATTTCTGAAGCATCACACAGTAGATAAAGTATGCATCAGGGCCCAGGACATCCTCTGGGGCCCCCAAAAGCACTTGCAGATTTTAAGGTCAATTTTGAACATGGAAACAATAGACAGTCCTTAAATTGATATGAAAGGTCCACATCCCTGTCAAACACTCACAGAAACCAGATGAACTTGACTTTTTCAGGAGTTCTGGGTCATCATTAGTGACACAAACCCTCTTTGTCTGAGACTGAGTAAAAATGTGATCAATTCCGAAAAATACAGATCATTAAGACAAAGTTGGAGTACTGCAACACTACCATACAGTACTGTGAATCTGTGGGTGTCATCATTTGGACTAGATCTCTCCAGATCATTTCCCTCTGCTCATTATCACCAGCTACCTCCATGGAGTTTCCTCCTCCTGGACTCCTTGTCCCAGACATCTGCCTTTTGCTGACTTTAAGCTTCATCTTAAAAAAGTCAGATGTCTCCCAGTTCTATCTGCCAAGTCTTTGTGTCTGCCTCTGTGTTCAAACCTTTCTTATCAGAAACCTGAGACATCTCAGAACCTACTACAGCTGATGGGCCTCACTTGTTCGGTATCACAGTTTGTTTTTGCCTGAAGCACATGTTAAAACACCTGTGTACAGACAGGGACTCACCCCTCCTTTGCTTCACAAATTCATCATTGCATTCCATTTTATATATCTTGACACTCCCTTAATTCTTCTTCTTTGTCAAAACGTAGCGCCCACATTACCCACAATTCAACTCTACTATAGACAATTTGGTCATCTGTGTTATGCTAGCAGCAGCTAGTGTGGACTCGAGATGAGGAGCAGCTACAGAGACCTGGTCCACACCACCGTATTTTTTATGTAGTATTCAGCTCCAACCAGCACTGTGACATCAGTTGAGGAGATTTATGAGACTTCTGACAACTCCTTTTTTACACCTACAGTGGTACCACCCAGATATTGGACAGGTAAAGGTAGATTATAACATTATTGTATGGATTTATGGCATACTGGCATCAGACATCTCTTTTCTCCAGCAAAATTACAGAATGCTCTTATACTATCATTTAAAATAACCACAGCACTTTTCTGAAAATAAACCTGTTTTTTTAAGCCTTTTTTTTGGTGGCTAGACATGTTATCAAGTTACCTGATTGGAATTGAACCCAAGAGGCAGTAATTACTTTTCATGAATCTTAAACCACGAGTCTCGATGTATTTCATGCACTACATGCGAGGACAGGCCTGAAACGTGCTCAGCTCCCTGGTGAAGACTTTTTTGTGTATGACTTAATCAACTGTTTTACATGCAATTAAACCTCGGCCAATCTGTTTTTCGATAAATATGAATTTGATGCGAATTTCAAAAGGCACCTCATACTATTTCAGGGTGGGCTTGAGTTCGTACATCACCACGCAGAAGACAAAGAGGACATTGTTCCATTGTCACGCCACCTTTTGTTGTTTCACATAAGAGGCATTCATAAGATCTTCATTGTTATTTGGTGATTATCATCCTTGAATTTGATGTGGTTTTCCATCTATTCAATTAAAATTGCAGTTATGCTAATGCCAGTTATAAAGCGGCCACTTAAATGCGTCCTCATCTTCTCTACCAATCCTTACACACTTGGCTTGACATTCACATCTCTAACTCGAGGACAACCTTGACGGGCCTGTATCCCCACACGACCTTATTTGCATTCTGCATCATCAGATGATTCAGGCCCTTTGTCACCGGGGACTCTGCGTGGGTATTTGTCTATGGATGCACTTGTGAAATCCAAAACCTTTGCATGGCATGCCAGCCTGCTGAGGGAATTACAGCCCCTGTGCCTCCAGGAGACGGTCCGCTCCAGCCTGTTCCCCGTGCTCTGATATTACTCGGCAATCACTTTCCTCCTACTGGCAGCATCCTGGTCAACTCCTTTCAATCCTGTCTCACCCAGGGGAGAGCGATGTTTCCACCGCGGTCAGGACAACATTTACTCCGATCTTCCATCATAATCTGACAGCTCATCTCTGCTAGAAATCCCTTGCTTCCTCCTCTCGCCTTCAGATCCCACATACAGTGACCGCTTGCTCGATTAGCCCTGAATATGCTATTTTTCCCTAATTTTCCACTCTGCCTTTTTATTTATTCTGTTTGCTCTTCTCTATTAAATGGGTTCACTGATGTGTTGTGGTAAAGTGTTTCTTTGGCACTGTTAGTCATCCAAGCGCCTATTTCAAATCTAATTTTAAGGTGATGCCCATAGGACTAGACGACTCACCGGACTTCCGGGGACACCTGCTTTTCCTGATGGCCCCGGTTCACCTTGCTTGCCCTGGTATGCAAAAGGAAAAAGAAAAAAAAGTGAGAAAATATATGGGTGAAGGCTGGAAGAGAAACGACTTGAGTGCCACTTGCTGTCCATATCTATTAGTCTGCTTGATACTGTGCTGCGCCTGTCTTCTGTTTGCATCAGACAGCCTGGCGAGTGATTGAAAATGACTCACTGGCTCTCCTCTTGGTCCGCTAAGCCCTTCTCGGCCTGGAGGTCCCAAGGAGCCCTGCGAAAACAATAAACAGCCTTTTTTTTTTATGTCTCACACATGCTGAAAACAAAATATCTTAATCATATCTCTCCCCTTCAGTGCATGCTGGGAATACTGCAGGCAGGATCATTTTAATCTTTGTTGCTCTTCAGCCTCGACTGGAGCACTGACTAGTTTTTGAGGAAGGAGTAGGTGGGAAAAATCTTTTTACTTGAGGAGAGCATTCTGTCTCTAAGCCCCACATCCGGAGGATGAGTTAGCTAAAAGGGTTTTGGATGAAGTGCTACATCCTGCAACGAGACAAGTGAGGGGATAAAAGTGTTGCAGCCTTTAAATGTGTATGTGAGAGGGATTTAGGTTTGTCATTTGATAAATGGGATGAAACTTGTGCAATGTCAAAAGATATGAAGTTCCTGGTGTTTAAAATTTTACACTGTCAGTACTGAGCCTCATGTGTGAAAGAGACTTGATTACAGATTCTGTGGTCTGCTGGAAAATGTTGTATTCTGTCAAAAACTTTTTTAAACTTAAAAGTATTATCTGCATTCGATTGATCTTTGGAGGCTGCTTCCAGACAGCAATAATGATTATACTCAGGATTGGCTCCTTTACAGAACTGGGAGACTGAGCCAAGATTGCATCGTAGGGAATAAAACGAAAGCCAGACATTTGCTGTGGGTGGCATGTACACTGCTTATATAGAAGCATAAAAAGATGCTACTGTTCTGTACTGATGTTTCACAATCTTAGAATTATTTCTCTCTTTTGTATTCTCATATGACTTTATTTCTTTGTCTCAGATGAAGGGACTGAGAAACAACATTTCCCCTCCTGGTTGTTATAACTTCAGTGTGTACACATAGAATAGAAATTGCAAGTCATAGTGCAAAAATATCATTTAACATACCTCCTTCCCAGGTTTGCCATCACGCCCAGGTGATCCAGACTTTCCATCTTCTCCCTGTTTAAACCATGAAAAATATCAAATGAGAGAAACTTCGAGGATTAATTTAAGGTAAGGTTTGCTTGATCGCCCAGGAGAAAATTGTCACAGCTCGAAGTGACAGTGTTTCATAATCATACCAAAATGTTTAGATCCAGGTTGGCCATTCTACTTTATTGCTGAGTTGACATCTACTTTATTGCTTTTGACATTTAATCATTCTGTGATGTATTTCATTTCGCTGTTGGGGGGGGACTACATACATTTTTTTCTCAAGAGTGATTCCTAAAGGGGACACCAAAGGTGCAAATGTGTTTTATTCTATTGGCTGGTAGGATTAAATTAAAATGTCAGACAAATCTTTTGTTTTAAGGTAACTTTTGCAAAGTATCTAGTTACTGGAGGTCAGCCACTACTCCTACACCCACAGAGACTGCTTTTAGGCAAATCAAGCTAAGCTTATGTGTGGGGGATTGGTATAGTGGACCAAACCACTGTGAGGCATTTAAAGAGGAGGGACCAAAGCTTTAAAAACACACTGATTTGTGTCTGTAACTAGGTAACTAGCACAAGTGTTTGTTTTTTTTGAAAGCATATTATTATAAATTATACGTTTATAATAATATACTGTAGGTCATTGATCTTGACAACTCTCTCTATTCCCAGGAAGGGGGGTCTGCCGCATACATGGCACACGTATTTTTGATGCTACCGCTAATGATAATACTTTGGGGTACAGTGTAATACAAAATATTAAAATATGACACATAGCGGCTTTAAAGTTATGTTATGTTAATTTCCATAAAAGCTTCCTACTTCACTTAATATCTTATTAGCTGTATTGTGTTGTATTAGTATGATTAGAAAGCTGCAAAATATCATATATTAAGTTTTTATTAGTGGAGAGTCTTAGGATAAATTAAGAAATCGGTTTTACACCACAGCATAGGGCCCTAAAACAGGAAGTAAAATAAACAAAATATTTAGTGTTAATTAATAGCAGCTAGTAGCAACTTTCAAGGCTAATGGAGGCCAGTGTTATAGAGACAGAGGTATTTATGAACGCCTAGCGCTGGCGAGTTAACTTTTTTGGCATCAGCTTGCTAGCTAAAATGTTTTTGCTGCTGTAAGCAGAGTTTGCACAGATTCACTCAGCAGTATATGGATGACCAACCTTACCTTCACAGATAAGTAGTTTTATTAATATTAGCTGTAGCTAGTTAGCTTCCTGACTAGTTGCTCACTGCTTTTAGCCTGCACCATTTCTGTGTACGCTATACTTCAATTGTTTTGCTAATTACAATTCATTCAGTTATATTGTTGCCTCATCTGATAGTCTTTCACTGCTTTCTGTCAGTAATAAAGACCAGACTTGAGATCCACAGAGTTAATTATAAGGATTGATACGACACTTCTACATTGTACTGAGGTTCTGTGCGCAATCTGCACTTTTAATGCAGGCATCAACTTTCAATTTCCTGAATAATAGTGAATATAATTTCCATATGACTGACATTTAGTGACAGTAAATCATAAGCAGTGCAGGGTAATACTCGGTGTGTCTATGGAAACACTCCACAGTTCCTCTAATAAGTTGTCTTCTGCTGGCGAGGCAGTGCAGCCAGCGCCTCACTGGGGCTCAGTCAGAGCCGTCTGTAATGAGCCATGCTATCGGTCATGGCACTGTGGCAGAAACCTTTCCTGCGGGTGTGTGCTGTGCCAGAGACAAAGCAGCAGGTGCGGTGACTCTCGCCGAGAAAAGCGTCTGAAGAAAGTGCAAGAAGCATATTAACATCGCAGCGCAGCGGGACGAAAACTGAACGTGGCTTTGCACCATTCCCTGAACTCCTGCAGTGTGTATAACCGTGGAGCCGAGGAGGTTATCTTTAAACATGCATATTTTGTATTTCATATTATTTTGCAGCAGTCAAGTGTTTACATATCCAAACACTTTAAGACAATGTTCTTCCATATTTATCTGATGGCCTGCACCTTTATCATCTTAGTGCAAGGCTGTAGTGAAATTGCGTGATTAAAAAAGAATGTAACGCCTGGACACTGAACACTCCATACCACAGGTGTTTAATAAAGAAAAGTGGGGTGGAAATGCTGTCTCTATAAACTCAAGTGGCTTGGACATGTTGTCAATTATTACAGCATCATTTTACCTTTCATGTGTACGGCTTTAAGGTCATTATTTGATTGAGACAATTGGGATGAGACCAGTTGAGTGATAAATTATTTGATGGCATACGTTATGTCACACTCTCAGAGAGGACACAACGCTATTAGGCCTGTAGAGAAATTGGTGCTACCTGGGTGCCTGTTCCAGCACGCAGCGCCATTGACCTCATATACAAAATAGAGTAAAAACACTGTCACACTAACATACATAAAGCTTAACTGGGGTTGATTTCCTGCTTTTCTATACAGCATCAGATTAAACCATTTTTAAGGACTGAACTTCAACTGAACACTGCTGGCACAAAATGCGAAAAGCTTTTATGTGAGACGTGGCCTTGTCAAAGTAAAATTAGACATGTTGGTGCTTCTTATCCTCTGTAACCCGAAGTCAAGTGCTCTTTTTTTAATCATAGCACTGCGGATACTGGTGAATTGCGAAAAATGTATTGTAATGTAATAATAATTGACCAAAATAAGAAGGTAAGAAGTTTCCTTTGGGAGTTCAATAACACATGGAAAACAAGAATAAGTAGTACAGGCATCCACTAGTACAATTCAATATCATGAAGCCACTAGTGATATGTCCCTCTGTTCTCCACATTTCATCACAGCAATAGGTGAGCAATCTACCAGACAGGAAGTAAGTGTGAATCCCTACAGATGCTGAAGCTCATTAGGCAGGAAAATGGTGCTAAAGAACAAACAGGGCATGGTTTGTGTTTCATCCCGCACACTGGTCTTGCTGGGGATTACCAAATGTATTTACACAACAAATTAGTAATACATCTGGTAAAGGTGAGCAAGAGCAGTGTGTGAGATCTGCTTCTGACGAAACTCAGTTAGCTGGATGTGAACAAATATTGTAAAACATGTTTGTGTTCATTGTTATTCTTAGATCTAAACTAACCTGTTTATATAAACGAAAAACAAAAGGAGCACACTGACCTTTGGTCCTGGCGGTCCAGGTTCTCCTCTGTGGCCCTTAAAGCCCTGTACAGAAAAAAAGTGAGTAAGTCACAGAGGTTTGCAACACCAGTTTCCATCATCAGATCTGTTTACTAGTGCTCACTTACTGGGAGTCCCCTAAGCCCGGGATTTCCTGGCTGTCCAGGTTCACCTTGCTTGCCCTGAAAAAAAATCCGACACAGTTACATCATCATTGTCTGGTCACATTATTTCTACATTTTTTTCTAAAAGCAGCCAATGCCTTATTGTTGTTGTTTAAGACTTCTAAACTCTTTGGATCAATGGCAAGGTAAACATCTCCATCTACTTACAGGTTCTCCTGTTTCCCCTGGTCTGCCATCTTTTCCCATTTTTCCAGACTGACCCTGCAGATCAATGAAAGTGATTATTTAGTGTCTGCTTCTCTAAAGACAGTTAACACCGCACTGCTGTGACTATATGTATATTCATGAGGTTGAACATCAAATTGCTTTTCTTACGATCATGCCAGGAAGACCTGGTGGTCCCTGGATTCCTTTGAGACCCTCTTTGCCCTGGTGAACCAAAAACAAACAAACACAAACAGGTCAGCATCACCAAAGGAAAAGAAATGATTAATGGCCACTATTACTGCACAGGCTGGCTGACCTACATGCTAGAGGGAAGAGGTTTGTACAATAATGACACATGGGTAATAAGTTTTCTGAGGGGAAAGTACGTAGAGTGCAGTCTGACCTTTTCTCCAGGGGGCCCCGGGGGGCCGACGGAACCAGGCTGTCCATCGTTACCCTGAAGAGAAAAGAGACAGTGTCAGTGGAGGTCAACAGAAATAGAAAGCCTGACTATGAGATAAAAAAAATCCAGACAAGCAAGTCCTGTTTACATAAAGTTTAAATCGAGAATTTAGAGCTCATAAAATAAACAAACAATCCCAAAAGAGTGACTTACAGGAGAACCCATTGAGCCAGGAGTACCTGGATGGCCAGGGGGTCCAGGATGACCCTGTTCATAGAGAGGAAAGTGATTCAAATCTAATAATGTCATTTTATCAGACAAGAGTATTTCAATTAAATGTTTTTTAAACAAAAAAGAAAGGAGGGGAAGCAACAAATAAGCGTGAGGCTCATGAGTCATAAGCGACAAATATACCTTGTCTCCTTTGTCTCCAGGGCCTCCAGCAGGTCCTCGATCACCTTTAATACCCTGTGGTGAAAAAGCGAGAAAGATCATATGAAACGTCAAATCTCAAGAGGAAAGCATCCATCTCAGAAACTATTTGTCAAAGGAAAATAAAACCTCCAAATGTTCCAAATATTACCAAAGAGGAGGATGTAGCAATATCTATATCGCTCTGAAATATGACTCAATGCATTTTTTAAGTTGTGCTCTTATCCAATTAAGTGAACCTTGTGAGGTAAAAAAATAAAAATAATAAAAGAAATGTTGACAATAGCAATTAATTAGCATCAGGTCCTTTGGGAGCCATAAGTCCACAGTTAGTATGTAGACTTGCCTTTCCACCGTCAGCTCCAGGGGGTCCTTGAGGTCCAGCTGCTCCCGGCGGGCCCTGTAATGACACCAGCAGAGCATCAGTCTCTGTCCAGGTGGACAGTGGAGAGCACCGTCGCTGGGTCCTTATCGTTCACTGCTGCCCCCAGAGGAGGCTGAGCTAATGATGCAGAGAGAGGCTCTCCATCCGTCACACCAACTGTGATGGATGATGACAAACGTGTAGCGAGGACCTCATGCCTCATTTAGGACTAATACAGTGCAGACACACACTTTATAATACGGCTTTGAAGAAGAGCAGAGTTATCATAATAGCCCTCTCATTACAGGAGAAGTGAGGTTATGATGGCTGAATATTAATAGCTGTGTCCTACTGTACCTGGTATCCATTTTCACCATTTTTCCCTGGAGGTCCCTGGTGTCCTTTGTCCCCTGGGACTCCTGGGAGACCGGGTGGTCCAGGTGGACCTGCTGGGCAGTCTGAGCAAACATCCTGGATGGAGCCAGAAACATGTTTGTGATAGACAAATCAGGATCCATGCAACAAAGTATTTTTGGTTAAACTTTATCCCAACCATCATTAATAAACACTGAATTAATAGTTAATTAAACATTATCTAACACTGATTTCACTGCTAAAAAAAGAAACGCTTTACAAACCATTGTATTATGCAATCGTTTATTGTGAGGTTAAACAGATGTTTATAGCACTGTGGAAAATGTTAATAAATCCTTCATTTCATCTATAAACATTTGGATGGCAATTACAAAGTTGCAACTGATCTTTCAAAACCTTCACAACTGCTTGATAGATGGTTTATAAAGTATTCAATTGTCTGTTAAACGTAAAATAACTATTAGCTAAAGTTGAATGAAACTATTAACTTACATTTGTTAATGGTACAAAGTCTTAACATATCTCATTGAAGACTGGTGGAGATGCTCCTTACCTTCAGATTCAGGTCGGAGAGGTCTGCAGCCTTCCCCTGAGAGACAGCGGATGAAAGAGTTGATCAATCAGGAAACACAAGATTAGTGGTCTTAATTCACTAGCTAACCGAGGATTCTGTTCCAAAAATGCCATGTAAACACCTTTATGTAACTCATCTCATTCTGACACCATGGACAATACTTAATCAGCCTCCACTTGTCTGAATTTGCTCCCATTCAGTCACAAGAGCATTAGTGAAGTCTAACCCCGGTGATGAGTGATGAGGTCTGGCTTATAGTTGGTGTTCCAGTTTATCCCAAAGGTGTCAGGTGGGGTTGAGGTCAGACCTCTGAGCAGGCCGGTCAAGTTCAGCTACACCAAACTGGGAAAACTGTTGCTTTATGGACAGCTTGCTACGGGGGTAACCCAAATCATGAAAAACAACCCCAGACCAAGAGTAAGTGTTGTTTACATTTATTACACACACAGACTTGTGCTTTAACAGTGCACAATTATTCTCTCCTCACATGTGACTGTTAAATATAGTATGTACATTTACTATGTGTATATTATCAATAATTAAAACCAGTAGCACAGGTAAATGGTTGTTCCCTTCTATTTTCTGTACTTACAGGCTCTCCTTGTGATCCCTTCTCTCCGGGCCTTCCTGGTAAACCCTGCATGTGGAGCAAAGGGAAATGAATCAATAAACCAAATGAATAATTAAGACATTAAAAGCAAGTTACACAACATTCACTGCCACTAGATACTAGAGCAGCAGCTTCTCAGACCAATAAAAAGGGGTTGAAAGAGAAAGCAGCATCTGAATACACACTTGTGACGGAGCTCAGATCAAGCTACGCAGGGGTGATCTGTTACTGCACGGTCTTCACAATGCTTGGAATGTTTTTGGAATCATATTTTAATGTCCTTTTTAGCTCTGAAACAAGAAAGTTCATGCCCAGATGGCAGCCAACACAGATCAAACTGACAAATTAGGCAGTGCTGACCAGTATGAATCCAGATTATGTTACTATATTGCTTATTTCTCACTTCAGGTGTTTTCAGAGCTACACAATATGCTATGATAAAACAAACGTGGGGAGAACTCAGGGGGACAAACATGCATTAAAAAGAATGTGCAGCTGGACCGGCTACCAAAACAATAAAGACAGAAACTCAGATAACATCACACACAGAGGAAGTGTGACCTCATACTCTGCTCAGGAGACCATTGCTCCACTATGTCCTTACATGGCAAATAGTTATTTGCTGCTATATAAATGTTCAAAATGTCATAAATTTAACCTTAAAGAAATTATCACAAGAGTGAAATTTATGATGCAACCATAAAGTATAAAAAAAAGTTTTCATCTCATCGTGTCACTTTTTATGACCGTTCACGAACTGCAATCAAAGCAAGCAGATCGGAGTCCTATACGTGATAGGCTGTTGCAGTCACTCTGGGTCTAATGGGTCTCAAAGCAATAGGATATTTATTTATTCATCCCATCCAATCACTCATTTTTTAACTTGTGGACTCACATTATGTCCTGCTGGGCCCTGAGGACCAGCAACTCCCGGTGGACCCCTCAAGCCCTGGAAGAGATGAACTGATATTAGAGGGAGACATTTTTATAGACATAAACAAACTCGATATAAATCTTAAGAAAATAATTACCGCAGGTCCAGGTTCCCCATTCTTTCCCGGAGACCCCTATGATATAAAGTCACATTTCACATTTAAAAACGTGTACATGAAAGCACTGGAGGAAGATGAAGATGTAACACTGGCTGGCATCGTTGCTCATACCATTGGTCCCACTTTGCCCTCTCCTGCTTGACCCCTGTCCCCTGGTAACCCTGGTTCTCCTCGTGACCCCGGTTGACCCTGTAAGAAAAACAAAGTTAACTTCACCATCCTGCACCTCAGATAATGTCAGTTCAGCCGTAATGTTTGGCAGAGAAGCTGCAACAATCAGCAATGCCTGCTGATCCCAAAAATACCACTCTGTTTTTAATCTGTGCCGAAAAAAAAAAACAATCTACGGCTGACATTTTGGTACTCAGAAGAGAAAACGAATGGGTGATGAGGGTGAGCGATTTGACACCATAAATCCAGCAAATACCCCTTGTCCAGCCTCTCCCATTCCGTGCCCCCGACATCAAGCTCTTCACAGCGAGGAGACGCTCATAATCAGAGCAACGGTCACAGTGCGGTGGACATAGAAATTGCTTTTGCTGCTTTCAACAAAAATGAATTGTTTTTCTTATCCGTGCCAAAAAAAATCAACAAAAGAACACCTGTGCATGAAAAAAAAAGCCATCTCAGGCAACCTATGAAGCCCCCACACACACACACACACACACACACACACACACACATACACACACTCACACACATACCCACACATAGACTTTCTTGGAAACTTCTGAAATTACATTACCTTTAGTCCTGGAGGTCCTTGAATTCCCTGTGGTCCTGGATCTCCCTGTAACATCACAAATCACAACAATTACATGTATTCTGCGACTCAAACAAGCTTAAAATTAAGCCTCTTTTGAACAAATCACTTGGAGTTAAAAGCGTGCGTGTGTTGCAATTCCTCATGCACGAAAATCCGTAGCGGGGCCTCGGGGCCGCACCTGGCAGCTGTAAAAAAGCAGAGCTGCTGTGAGCCAAATCTGTTGTGCTGTCGTGTTGCTTCAACGAGATATGTCTTAACAATGTTTTTCCTGTTCGCCTCGTCAGCAGGACGGCCACATGTCTGGGGTGAAAAATGATGAAGAGACATGTTGAGCTGCAGCGCAAAATGTGCCTACTCAGCCTCGTTTTTCTCCCCATACAGCCGGTCATATTGTGCTGTGGTTCAACATGTATTGCCGGCTGGGAGATGTTTACAAGCAGAACACATGTGGAAGGCCGAGACTGCACGTAAATGAGGTTTTTCTGTTACTATAAGGAAGAATGAGCTGGTGAACATGCATTTCTACCATAAAAATATTGTGTTCTGTGACTCACATTCATACACAGCACTACTTTAATTAAAGTGACATGTCTTATATCTCAAACCTCACTGACCAGGGTCCTGTGCTTTGAAGCAAATTTGACTCCGGACAGGGAAAAAAAAAGTTTGACAGAGCCAGGTTGTGAGATGGTTCGGCAAAAACCTGAATCTCCAGTCATAGATAACGGGTATCGCAATGATGGTTACCAACTTCATTCAGACTTTCTTCTTTAACTAATGTTCCTATACAAATGAGCGTTTGGTGCATTATTTGACCCTTATCCTGCACAAAATGCAAGGCATACTACTTCAGATGGGACATGTGAAAAAATAAGCCTTTAGGCAACACCTAAACTTGATATAGTTTTGATATAACTTGATAAACTTGTTTTGTTTTTGGCCGGGGGGGTGAGAAGTGAATACATTTTACTGATTGAATGTTATCGGTGATGAATACCAATCCAAGAATCCTTTTTTCAGTGTTCTCTTAGCCGTAATATAGCAGCAGTGTAACTACCCATTCCACAGTGCTGAAGTATCAACAGTAGGCTATTTCCTCAGCAGAGAACGGGTATGGCTCATGTCAGTTGATTATAGAGTGACGATATTTCCAAAGAAACTGTGTTGTGTGCTTTTTTTTAGCTGATTTCAATCCAAAACTATAATAACCTGGTCCAAAACATGGTGATGGAGCCAGGTGAGAATAGAGCCATGTTTGTGACACAGACAATTCTGGACAAGCCCTTATAGTACAAACTCGATATCAAACATCACTTTATTTTAAAATTTAGTGGAGATGAAAAAGTTCCTAAACATAACAACTACTGTACACGGCAGCACTAAAGTGTGCACGAGGCATTTTTGTATGTGATGGAACCTTTCAGCTATTAAAACAGGGAGCTTGAATATTTCACTCAGTGAAAATGTTGTGGATATAGACAGATTTTCTAAAGTGTTAAAAGAGGTATTGTACTGAGAAACATTAGTATCTCATCATGAGGAACAGGAAACAACATTTATGAATGTATTTCTTGGTTGAAAATGCTGAACCTACCCTTTAAATCCAATTGTAGCAGTGAATAAAAGAAATCACAAGGTCATGTATATATGACATATGAAAACATTTTACTAATTAAAAAGGAATATTGCATAATCTGTATTTTTCCCTTTAAATGCCCTGATACCATATAACTTACACATACAGACTTTAAAGCTTAAGGGTATTTGGCAAATCTACAAGATGTCTGAGGTATACTTCAGTATATTTAAGCGATAAACACAGTGTGACAGAAAACATATGTGTCTTACACTTTGACCGTCTTTCCCTTTCCCTGGAGGTCCAGGGGGTCCAATTACACCGGGCTCTCCAGGGGGGCCTGTGGGACCTGCTTGTCCTGGTTTACCTGGTTCGCCCTAAAAGAAACAACAAAATTAAGAAAAAACTTTACTGACTCTCAACAATACAAAAGGTACATCAGCAGGTGCCTTTTATACTTTTACATGAAGCAATTATTGTTCAAAATTCTATGTTGTGAATGCATTCTCATTTTAATGGCAAGTTACTAATGACAAACAATACATACACACTGAAAAACGATATGTATCATGTCCTGTTAATAAACGGTAAACCATGAGCCTCTGGTCGTCCCAACTAACAGTAGGTGAGTGAACGTCAAAGACAAGGTGGGAACAAATCACATATTTAAGGTGTGGCACTGCAGTAACCTCTGAATAAAACCACATATGAAACAAACAAGAAGTGAAAATAAAGACACCAAAAAAGCCATGAGACACAGAAGAAAGTGTTCTGAAATGCAATTGTGAAACTTCACAGCCACATGTAGCTGATGCTGCTGCAGGATCCAAATGAATTCAAAGACTGCTGAAACAATAATGGAGGACATGCAAGGTCACTCTCTCCTCTGCAGTGTGACTCAGAATCTGCCTTGCCAGAACCGTTCTGAATGTAGTCGGACTACTTTCAGAGAAACATCCAATCGTAGACAAGCATACACTTTTTTAAAAATGGGCTGACCTTGTCTCCTCTCTGTCCGGCTGGACCAGGAGGTCCAATGATCCCTGGTATGCCCTAGAAGACAAACAATTGGTAGTTAAACGGTTAATTACTTTATTGAAACTAGATACTGTTCATATTTTGTTGAAGAAAAGACATATACCAGTGACTTGCACCTTAATTCAATTTCAAGAGTTACAAAGGACTTACCACATTTCCTGGTAATCCACGGGCACCTGGAGGGCCAGCAATGCCAGGTGGACCCTGGGAGAAACACGTCAGCCGTTACAGCTGGAAGTGTACAGTACATCTTCCCATTTGGTGCAAAAAGGTGCATTACTTGAAATCATACAACTTACAGGATCTCCAACACGTCCTGTTTCTCCTGTAGGTCCAGTGTCACCTTTTGGACCCTGGAGTTAAAATGTAAAATCAGACCTATTCCACTTTAAACCACACTACAACACACTGACAGGATCACAGGTGCCTTACCATCGGTCCAGCTGGTCCCTTAAAGCCTTGCTCACCAGGTAACCCTCTTTGACCCTTCGGAGAAGACACATTAAACAACATGAGTTTTAATGTCGAGTGCCTACAAGCCATTTAGAGACATACTCTTGTCAAAAATTAGGATGTCATGTTTCTCATAAAGCTGCGAGGACTATTATGGTTCAAAGATATGACATTAATGAGATTTGTGCAATGAAGGCTATAGATACTAACAACATCCATCCAGGAAGAATTATTACAATTTTCATCATCTTTACAGGGTGCTTAAGGAAGTCAAAGATAATGGACATGCATGCTAGCTAGCACGTGTGGTTTTAAACATGGTGCATGATGCTGCTTCCAGGCCAACTTCAACCTAAATATACTGATATATTCCTTCATTCTATTCTGGTCCAGCTAGTGTAATGTAGATATACTGAAATGGATAGAGAATCAGGCCATTGTAATACTCTCCCTTACAGTTTAATTTACTCAGCCAATTAAAGAAGGTCCCTCGAGCTCACATGTTAAAGCAGTGCTGCCCCACTGCTGCCATACTGAACCTCTACTGACATCTAGTGGAAGCTTCTGCATATTGTCAAATGAAGTTTGGTTATGTTAAAGGGGAGAAGACAACAAAGACAGATAAACTCACCATCTCTCCTGGCTTCCCTTGATCCCCTTGCTCTCCTTTCTCTCCAGGTCTTCCCTAGAGGCACGAGCAACAAAGCAATGAGAACTTCTGATAGCAAATTAGGTAGGTGAAGAACAATCGAAGATTCAACTCCTCAGTACAGGATTATATTTTAAAAAAAACAACAATACATTACTTTGGCAATAGTGAGAGTCACCCAGGAGTACAAATAGTACTTGAGTTAAAGTCATAAGCTGCTTTATACAACTGGAAAGAATTTTGACTGAAAGAAGAAACAACAGGGCTGATGTTATGTTAGATACGACTATGTACTGTGGTGCAGAGTTGTCTGCTGAAGTTAGCATGCTAACCAGCCAACCCTGGTTCACTCTAGTCCAAACCTTTGGTGCTAGGGGCCTAAAAACACAAATCTTGCAGAGTTCCAGGTCCCTACCACTAGCTGCATGGCTAACTGAGCTAATAACTATAACTAGCTAATGGCAGTTGCAGTTAGCTGTTACTCTGGTGATATGCTACCTCCTTGATTCAAAATATCTGATATCAGAGGTACAAGTAAAAGTTAATTATACATAATGTAGGTGTGTATACTGTGGGTCAACAGATTACAATATTGGCCGATTATCAGATGTGAGATCCAGAATGTTTCTGATGATAAGAATGTGTGTTCTTTTTTAGATTTTTGCTGAAGAAGTAAATGTATTAGATGCAGCATGAATCTGCTAACCAGTAACGAGTCTACTCACAGGTTCACCAGGCTCAGGAATGACATTTGCCACCTGTGGAGAATAAAATTTTTTTAATAAAAAACAGTAGGAAACACAGTGAAGCAGTATCACCACCATGTCTTCCATCATAGTAATTTCATATATTGCCTGTCTGTGACCGTCCACCATGTTAACAGGAACACGAGAAACAGCAGAAGTTTTACTTACATTTCCTGGAGTGCCAGGTGGTCCCCGAGCTCCCGCTTCACCCTGAGGCAAGAGAAAATATGTTCACATTGTCTGCATACTAATGACCTTATTACAGCTAATACTGCAGGGTGGCCATTACTGAGACACAAGAGGATGACTCTGTGACTGCTGTAACACGATAGGATACGCAGCATGCATTCAGTCTCTGCATTTAAATATGCTTGACAAATGCTTATTTCTTATTTACCTTGTCGCCCTTATCACCTTTCGGCCCAAGTGGTCCATCCTGTCCTCTTTCTCCCTATGAAAGAGAAGCCAAAATCAACATTTGAAACATTTACAACAGGACTTTTTTAATTGGGAAAAGGAAGTCAGGTGTGTCTCAAAGCAGCATTTGTGGACACCCAGCAGCCATTGAGGTTGTCCCTGGAGATATCCCAGCCAAATTAGGAGCAGGTAAATTCACTAGAAATCATTTCCGTTGCTTAATAATATTAGAAGCCTCATGAGAATATCTCCGCGTGCACTGCTGTAGATATGACAATATTAAATACTTAATAAGGAAAAAATTTGTAAAATGTAAGTTTATAGTGAATGAACAAACTCCTGGTGATGCTCAATAAAAATCTGTAAGAAGCATAATCACACCTACCGGAACACCTCTGTCTCCTCTTGCTCCAGCAGCACCCGGCTGTCCAGGGGAACCACCTTCTCCCTGTCAAACAGCAACATACATGTGGCGTTATAAATTCTATTTCATTATCTTACAAAATGTCCCAAAAGTCAACAGCTGTTCACTCACTCTCTCCCCCGGAGGTCCTCTCGGTCCTGGAGGCCCTTCGTCACCCTGGGGAGAAGAAGCACGGCCATTAAAATGTTAGATTTGCATATGGAAAATACACTTGCTATCTCATAAGCTGCATATGTCTTTGGTCGTGTCCACTGCGTTGCTGGGTGAGATTAAGTTGGAGTACCTTAGGTCCAGGCTTGCCAGAAAAACCATCTGCTCCGCGTTCTCCCCTGGGTCCCTTCGGAGATACGAGATTTCGATTTAGATGTCATTTGCCAGTAACGGTGTGTTGTAGGCTTAACAGTAAACCCAATACAGCTCAGTTTCATTTTATTGTGTGAATTACATTTCTTAAATGAGGCATGTTTCTTCCAAAAAATGTACATATATTTACATGGGTGTACTGTGGATACTGTACTGATTTTTTGGACTACCAGAATGAATGTTTATTTTTTAATCTTAATTGCCTATAAAATAAAGTTATTTTCAAAATACTGATGCAACATGCACTCTGCAAAATAACTGATAACTGAGGTTATCTTATATAATTAGTGGAGCAAAAAGCAGAGAACTTTCCTCCGAAATGTAGTGTGGTAGTACAGAGTAGAGGCAGAAAATGGGAGTACAAATAACAAAACAATGCCCTTAAGTACAGTACTTCAGTGAATATACTTAGTTACATTCCTGCACTGTTGTTTAGCCTAAAATGCTACTGTACAACTATTTTACCTCACTTGATTCATATATCAAACAAAGATTCAGCCTAGAAACAGGCTAGGTGATGCTAGCCTCACGCTGACGTTCTCTGCAAAACTGTGATAGCCAACACATCCAGTTTCTTTAGCATACATGTGTTTATGTGTTATGCTACTTGAACATTTAAAAAGGAGCAAATTCTGTTAACTTGTGACTTGTGGCATAGAGACTTTGCAGTCACAACCCTCACGGAGCCGAGCTTAACAACACACGTTGGACATATTCTGACCTTGTAGAGTCGATGTGGCTTTACACATTCAAACACAAATCACCATTAGCATCCATCTGAAGAGATATTTTCTGGTCATTGGATTAACCTTTGTTGTCTTCACCAACTCCTTAGAATCATATCTTAAGCTGCTAGATTCTAACTTTAGTTCAACAGCTAGTTTGTAACTTTGCTGTTTGGCAGCGCACGGTACAGTTTTCAATTCCTTTTTCATTGAAAGTGGCTGCCTGCTGCAGCTGGAAATGAAGTCAGTGAGGGCAGTGAGATTGAACCAAAACACTAAAATTGCGGACTTTAGTGTTTTGCTAAGAGTATTATCAAGAATGAGCAATAAGACAGAGAAAGCTGAGCAGAATGCAGACTGGGTGATTATTCTCAGTAATAATTCTCAGTTGTTTTCTCAATATAAGTGACCCATTTCATATTACAACACATTATATCAGCCATTGCTCATATTAAATTATTGACTGGTTAAGCTTCAAACTCTACCTGCTAGATTTGTTCACTGTGAACATGGAAAGGCAAAAACAAGAAGAAATAAAAGAAACAAAGCAACAAGGAAAATTCATTTTAAAGGTCACATTCACCATTGTGCCGTCATTTCCAGGAAGACCGTCCAGACCATCTTTTCCAGGAAGACCCTTTGAAGATAAATGACAAAAGGTTGACATTTAGTGACATGGACGGAGGAGAGATTGAACACAGATGACTCAAAGTACCATTTACAATACAATGTATTTTTATTTGAGAATAAAAGGCCAACTCACAGGCTTTCCAGGCTCTCCGGGTTTGCCTGAAAATCCAATTTCACCAGGCAGACCCTTCATAAAGAAACAAAAGGTATGTGAGCTTTCATCCTGTGACATAAGGATCGTACATAAGGATGAATGTGAATGATTTGTACATCTTATCACTTACAGGAGGTCCAGTGTGTCCTTGGCTTCCTGCTGGCCCAGGTGGACCCTGAGGACCCTGCAGAATGAACAATAACAACAGTGAGAACAATCAATCAAATGCTGATAACTTGATCAGTATTATAGCTGTTATTATACTCAGATAATGTGAGGTTTTGAAAATGTGTACATTTGTAGATAGAACTGATGAAACACTGTGCCAATTAGCCATTTAGAATACTCTGCTGCCAAAGACAGATTATCCCTTGCTTCATCCATATGGACCTCTCTAGACGTTAGTACCAGTGAGTGGTCACCAGAGGGCGGTATTAAAGCACTGTTTACAGCTCATTCAACCTTGGATACCACTCGCAGACAGGTGCATTTCTATTTTGCTCCAGGGAGCAATTTGGAAAATTAATTGACATAACCTGTTGGTTTTAATAAAGCTTGTTTATTTTCCCTCCATTAAAACACACAGTGAAGACACCTCTGAGAGAGCAGTAATTTTGTGCTCCGTGGGTCACACAAATCCATCCCACACAAACCCACACAATTAAAAACGCTGAATGAATTCTACCCCGTTCTCCTTGAGAGGTCATCGAGGTGCATGAACAAGCACCAGCAGTAGCTCTTACATAAGCAAAAGGTCATTTTAAATAACATGTGTGTACATTTTTGCCGGTTATAAAACTGAAATGTGTTCTTACCGGGGGTCCAGGAAGGCCATCAACTCCAGGCAATCCACTTTCACCCTTCTTTCCCTGGAAGACAACAGTCAAAAATAAATTCAAATTCAAATTAAAGAACATTACATGCATGAGGTGAGCTGTTTTTCTAGGCTTTACCAGCTACTACTGGCGCAATGACGTCATGTAATGGCTCCCATTCACAGGTTTCGACTAACCAAGCTGCTTTAAAACATTCCCATAGTTGCATTTTAAGGCCCATATATTTCAAACTGAGATTTATTTAACCGTTCACCACTCTCCACCAGAGTGCAGCGGGTTAGAGAGGGCTTTTAAAACATCATTGAGAAAACAAACCTAGAATATAGAAGAGTGAAGCTTAAATTTACAAGTCATTTCATTTGTCATTTCATTGCACAGGATGTAATATCTGCAGCTGGGAGTAGGACCATGGGAGCTGTTGTTATTGTTAAATAACCATTGCTGACGAAATGCTATCTGACATGACTTGGATAGAAAGGTTCACAGACAAGGTAATGTTTTATAGATTCACGTTATGTTTAGTACGTTAGCCAACTTCCTCTCTGTCTGACTCTGTCCCAGAAGAACCAAAGGAAACAAACCTTGAAAAAAATTATGTTCTTTTTTTTTGTCTGGGGTTGAACATTGTTGGAAACATTTGATATAACTCAACTCAACTCAACAATATATACAACAGTAAAGGTCTAGTCGTAATTTAGCATTTTAACGCAGAAGTCTACTTCCATTTTCCTCCACAAGGATAAATTGTTGAAATTGAGATTAATTAACTTTGTCCTTACAAATCTGAGATGGTTATTTGGTTGATGTTTAGCTAGCTGTGTTGAGCTTAATGGCAGTTCTGCTCTACAGAGTCAAAACACGTCTCATACATGTTTTAACATTTAAAAATCATAATGGCATAAATTTGCTCAATTTCTGTCTAAATTCCCGGGCTCCAGAAGATGCTGTCAAATAGAAAACTGCTCAATACAGAGAGCTGCATTCGCCCAGTGAAAGCTAGCTGGTGAGATGGCTACAGCTAGCCTTAGCTAAGCTATACTGTAAACTAAATTTACTTACAAATATCCCCCCTAACTCGTTTCTTTGTAACTGGTGAGAAAAAAATAAATAAACCAGTCAGATAATTCAGCCAGTTATTCCACAACTACTTGAGGCAGCAACTAAACCTAAATCGTGGCTAAAGCTGACGTAACTAGTTTAAGTGTGTAGCAATAACTTTCCTGCCAGCTTTCCAGTCTAGTGAAACTTAGTGATTTGGCTTGGTTAAGCAAATCATTTAACTTAATTGTTTTTATTTTATGTTAGTCTTACTAAAATATCAAAGATGATGGATGATGTTACTCTTTTTTTATCCTCTTGCATTCCCAAAATACTGTCACATTTCCATACGCTTGTCAACACAAAAACCCTGACACCTGCTTTGGAAACCATTTTCTGTCTTATTTTTCTCTCTGTTGATGCTGTCCTCTGCAGCCCTATAAGACCGTCCACGCTCCAGCCCGGGCTGCTCTCAGCTGTCATATCAGGATAGAGGTGAACAGACAGGCCTCAGCAGCCGTGACACACACGACTGATGAGAGCTTTGCTGCAGTGGAGGTGAGAGTGGCTCAATCTATACCGACTCAACCATACAGCCCTCTCTATCAGCACTGCCAGCAGTGGAGACTGGCCTATTATCACAGCTTTCAGCCCTACCTTCATCCCCCCTTCACACCCTCTCCCTGTGCATCTTCAGCTGAGGTATAACAACCCCAAAGCTGGGGAAAATAGGTCAAGCTCCTCACCATCTGTTTTTTTTCTAGGATACACTTGGAAAGCATCCTGTGTGACTGTAAAATGCTTCAGCAGGACGGGACCTCCAATGATATTAAAAAATAAAGGGCCGCACAGAGGACAATCTTCTTCATATCGTGGAATCTGAACCCAATGTGATCGTGTTATTCATGTTAAATCCCTCGATCTCACAGAAGCTCGTCTGGCGGAGAGCAAAGCATTCTGGTGGTGGAAAAAGTCTTTCATTTGTGGCCAGAGGAGGCTCGCCTCGCCTCCGCTGCCCAACTGAGCAGCTGCAAATGTTAATTCCAACATATTGCTGATGAGAAGTTAATTGCTCCCAGTAGAAAGGGGGAACAGAGGTCACTATCTTTGTTAATGTTTTTGAGGAACAAATTATGTAGAACTACTGTGTCTGTTTTAATTACACACTGCTGTGCGACGGGACCACTGTGGAGTGAGACGGAGGGAAAGGAATATGAGAGACAGGGGACAGTTTTTGTAGATAAAAACAAGGGCAACAGCTTGAATTCTCATTAGCATGAGGAATAAATATCAGTTTTCTTAATTCTACATAATCCCGGTGGAATATGATAAAATGCAGTTATGGGACCACAGTGTAAACTTCCAATTACTTCTTATTAGAGTTTTGTTTTACAAGAACTTCTCTGGAGGCATAATAATCTCATTTTAGTTAAAACTCAGCAGACAGGCTTTTCTGCATATGTAAAGTCAGACAAAAGCTGAAAAAAAGCGCAGAACTCCCAAGAGAGCCAGCATGAAAATAGCTTGCATGTATTTTTTTCCTTATTATCACATTATTGTCTTTTTTATTTGGGCGTTACAAGGTTTCCTGTAAACACAAAAACAACAGTGTTATGGTGTCAAATAGTTAGAGGGACACTGTTTCTACATTTAGCTTGAAGTCACTGTTGACTTCTTCTGTGTTTGACCAACACAACAGTCGATTTCTAACCTAAATGAAGTGTGTCGACACTCCCAGCACGTTCCCACTTCCAACGCGCCAAACACAGCAACAGCGACGACCCTAAACCTCTAAGTCTGATGCCGCAGGTACCCCTTTACTTCTTGTTGGAGTGGGTGGCAGATTCAAGACTCAACAGTGATTTGTTTTTAATTCATGATGCAGGTAAGTTAGAGCTGCCGCAAGTGATATATTTTTTACTTAAAATTAGTGTTAAATACCTGTATATTCCAACAGTAATCACTGTTATAGATTGTTTGGAGAGAGTGTAGAGAGGAGGGAGGGGATTGATAACTGCAAAATAGACAGGAAGTTAGCTAAAACGATAACAGATGATGCTTACAGTAGCTTTAATTTACATATATGATGTAAGCGTGCGTCGTACATGACTTACGCCGCATATATTCATATATTTGTGAATACAGTATCGCTGTGAGTGCCAATGCATTCTGGGGGTCACTTGGGTCAGTACTGTACATTTCAAATGCACAGCATTGTGGGAACCCAATGAACAGCTTTGTCAGAAGTATTTTGAACCCTCATGCTTGTAGAAAACTTATGCCGAAGTCTTTTGTATGAATCTGCGTTATCATTATTGGTGCCATTCATATGTATACGTTATCACTGTGCATAGCATGAATGAAAGATTTAAAAAAGGATATGTTTTTAAGCCTGATTCAGGACCACTTTACAGTGACTGCATTTCAGCAATTCAGAAGGTAACTGTGAGGTAAATGAGACAGATTATTAAGGTAACGTTCTGCCTGAGGTTCAGTTAGCTGTCTACATCTGTGGCAGTAACAGCGAATTCTGAGCAGCAATCTGAACAAGTGAGACACAGATTTCTAATCCGTTTAACGTAAATTTGCTAATGTTACCAAGTCACATGGCAACAGTTAAATATCCCTCTTTGATGCAAAGTCTGTCCTGTACAGTAAAAGTATATTAAGCTACAAGACTGTATGTCTGAATGTAGTTATTTCAACCCAAAACGTGATACTTTCCCTAGCACTAACATTGTAGTTTTGGAGCCTCAACCTAACTAAACTGTGATCTTTGACAACGTTAATAACATTATAAAAATCATTATATGTCATGCAAACACAACTAACCAGAGGTTGCATATATGTATTATTGTCCTCTGGCAAAACTGATGTGATACATTTTTTTAGAATGAGGTACTGCCTCAGTAACTACCAGACCTACCAGTAAGTTAATAACTGGTGCAATCTTGCCATACAGAGTTAAAAGTTAATGGTTCTGCACAAGTTCATATTTGCCATATTAGCCTAACTCATGAATGCCAGCTTCATAAAAAGAAAGGATGATGGATGGACACTTAAGATTTTCTTTGCAATCCAATAACCAAACTTGTACTCCTTTTGCCCAATGATATACTGTAACTCAACCACTGACATTTGCTCTACCACCAGAACAAACATCTACAAGAGAACCCCAGTTTGTCCTTTCGATATGTGCTGTGAACTCAATCGTAGATATTAAAACTGCCAGAAACAGCAGTAAAATTAAATTAAATTCTTACCCTCTGGCCGAACTCTCCAGGCTCCCCTGGTAGACCCTGATGACCCTGAGGACCCTGTGGAATAAAATGTTCAGCAGTGTTTTTTTGAATTGCTCAGCATTACATCTGCACAGGTGTATCTTTCCACAACAACAACATATTAAACATGAAACAGCAGCTGACAGAAAACATAGGAAGGAAGTAATAAATCATGGTCCTTACAGGAGGCCCTTGGGGGCCTTCAGGCCCTGGAGGGCCAGGAGGTCCAGCATCTCCCTAAAACAGGTCAAACACATGAGTAAGCTATAATAAATAACTGTATATGATTTAGCTCGTATTGTTATGGGAGATTACAGTTACAGTTTCTGTTGCTACTGTTGAGGAAACTTGCAGTACAGTATGTACAGTGAAAATGGAATTGATGTGTTCATTTTTCACATACAGGCTTATTTCATATAAAGTAAATACACTGTAACATAGTCCATGGTGGTGTATATAGTTGTATTTGTGCTCATGTTGATGACTGCATTTGTCATTATGGCATTAACACTATATTTGTAATCTGCAACCCACCTCTTCTCCTAATGACCAGTAGTTAATCAAACTATACTAATATCATTAATACAATGAGGTCGTCTATAAATACTTCATCACATGATGATGTAGTAAACACGATTAGCTATTTAATCACTGAGCAGTTACTTACCTTTTCGCCCCGAAGGCCCTCTTGTTGAACCTGGAGTGAAAAAGTAAAGATAAATAAATGATTACATTATGTTATTTCAAATCATCATTATCGGATTCATTGTGATACCTTGGGCTAATTACTGTGTCTCACTGCAAATTTGACATAAAAACAAATTTAAAAACCCTCTATGGCTTTGTGTGGAAAATGATCATTCTGCTCATTATTTTTTTAAGTAAACTTTTGTGTAAAAAATGTCAAAAAATATTTGAAATACCCATTACATAAAGTATTCAAAATGTATATGTGATGTTTAGTATCACATTTAAAAGTGGACACAGATAAACAAACTTATAGTTTAAGAGTTTGGCATTATTTTTAGAATTTTAGAATTTTTAGAAATAACTGATATGATTCATTTCTGATAAACCAGTTAAACAACTAATTGTTCAGCTTCTTCTGTCTAGAAACATGCTTTTGTTGAAGAACGAGGTCAGTAGGGGAATCTTGTCCATCATTACCTGGTTTGTTAAAATAATAAGTCATAAAAGTGCATGATTGTCTTTAATTTATACTTTAGTTATGTGTTTGTTTGTTGTTTTGGTTTTGCTCTTTAAAAATGTTGTTAATCTTTCTAACTACATGTTTCCATTATGTTCTTCACCCCCAAACAAGCCTGTAATCCACAAGAATATAATTCTTCCATCCTTTTGGTCTATTTTTGGTACTTACCATATCCCCAGGTAATCCGGGAAGGCCTCTCTCCCCCTGTGACGTAGTGCACACAAGGATGAAAACCCCATCATTAGAATCAAGAGGCCTTCAGAGTAAAGCACCCTGGGCAATATGATAATGATACGGCAACGACCATAATTTATGAGATGACGCTTGTTAAAAAGCGTACTTATCGTAGGCCCAAAGGAAAAGCGAATCTTGTGTGTAAACGACCACGGGAAATTCTTTGTGCATATGTGTGAATGCGTGCATCCTTTTACATGCATATGGGTGTGGTATCGGCATGTGCGCACCACTGGAAGAATCATCAAAGTCAGTAATTACAGACAGACAAATGAACTCAGACAAATGAGTGGGCTGACTTTGATGGTACACAGAGGAGACTGAGGAATGTCTGGAGAGTGCAGACAGTAGCTTGGGAAACCGATGATACTGCTTCATGATTTAAACCAGTGCAGCTTAATAACGTTATGCTTACATGATATATCCTCTCTGAATTGATTCTAATCAAGCGAACAGAGTGTTTTGGGGCATACCTTGGTGCCTTTTACTCCGCCGGGCCCAGGAGCACCAACCAGTCCTCTCAGGCCCTAACATTTTTAGACAAACAGGCTCATTAGTACAAAAGTTGACTTATCAAATCTGTCAAGGATGAATATCTGTGGTCTGAATGTAGCTGTATGATCTTAAACAGAATCATGACTTACATCTTTTCCAGGAACACCAGGTTTGCCAGGAAATCCAGCTGAACCTGACTCGCCCTAAAATGGAAGTGTACAAGAGAGCATGTTTAAAGTATTTCTAGAAGATCGATGTAATAATATATGGCATAACATATATGTATATACACATATATACATCATTGATAAAGGTAGCGTTAAAGTCATGAACAGTTTTACATTTAGTACGTCAAGAAAATCCAAGGAAAAAATCAGTAGTGAACAAAATGGAAAAAAGTATTTATCGTCATAGGATGGCGCTCAGTAAAGTGCATGCCTCTGCCAATGCCAAACAGTCTCTTTCAATTCAGTCAACCCTAATCCAACATGAAACTCGTTAGCCCTGTATCACTCTAAATCCGTAATCTAAGCTCACCAGTTCTAGGGTCAGCATCACATTTCCTCACTCATAGATACCAGCCACCTCAATAGCCCTGATTTTTTGTTTATCAAGATCCATATATAATTCCATGAGAAATTAATGGAAACAGTGAAAAATGCCCAAGCACACAATGTCAAATAAAGTGAGAAAATGATCCTGGATCTGTCCCTTTGTCCACCGGCCAGAGTTTCTAGGCCGAGACCAATCCTCCATCCAAGTTTCATAGAAATCTGTTCTGTTGTCTTTGTGTAATTCTGCTAACAAACCAACCGTTCAACAGAAAAGATAGAAAGACACAGGTGAAAAACATGATCTACAAGGCGAAGCTAGTAGCTCTGTGAGGCTGTACTGAAGCACAGCACTCTGCTACAAACATCCATGACAACGGTGCTTTGAGCTAAATGCTAGCATGCTCACAATGACAACATGTCCAGTCCAGTTGAGATATTTCTGTCTGATCCAACATGGAGACCTGTATTACTATCCCCAGAGGTTACTACAGCTAAAAGAGAACAGATTTGAAACAGCGGAGAGTGATGTCTCTCCCATAACACACCTCTGACCTTTCAAACACTGCCCTGACTTGTACCCCAGGTGACTCCTCTGAACCACCTATTCCCTTTATCACTTCACTGAGGCAAGTACTTTTCCAGTTTTCACCTACAGGAAATTGCTCACTGACTGACAGAAAGCTCGAAACCTGGCATCAGCATGTTTGAAAGGTGCTCCAGTATACCTAGATCCTGCTCCACATCCTCACGCCATATGTGAAAGTAATCAGCGTAGATTCCTTGTTTACTGCTTTATACAGACCAGTTGTTAAAGCTGTTTAAGTTTAGATTGACGTTGACATCTCTGTATGATACAAAAGTAACTGCTACCACTGTTTCTTATACCGCCCTGCTCAATCTGTTACTCGTAGTGTTTCGGAAATCACAAAAACATCCTGACAACTTGACTTCAGATCAACCGATTCGATGCTGGGAGATAACCTTTCACAGATTTATTAGTCTGAATTGCACTCTAACATCATTGTGGCGGAAGAAGGTGGAAGGTGTTCACAGCTCAGAGGAAACTTCAGACACCAACAAAGCTTTCAGCTGACCTGAATGAGCTGCATTATATCCAAACGCCCCCACACAGTCCCAGACAGGAAGTGTGGAGAGTGAATCAAGGAAACCACATCTGTTTGCACCATTACGCCCCTCAGTTCTCCGTTCCTCTGAGAAGAATGGTCCCTCTCAGAAGTTAACCCTGTTGTCAGGGTTCGGAGTATGAACTCTACTTTGTACAGGTTCAATCTAACATCGTGGTTCAAACCCCAGGACAAGCTGGGAAAACATGGACAGTAAACGACTTACTCTCTCTTGTCCCAAAGGAACTACTGTTTTGATTAAGTGCCCTTGAGTAAGCTACCATACTCCCCTATGTTGAAGTAGTGTTATGTGTCCAGCACCAACAGTTGAAGCAGGCTGGTCATGTGTAAGAGCATGTGGAACTGTGATTCAAATTGGATATAATTTGATGTTTTCAACATCAGAAAAAGGAGGCGATATAGCTTACCTTGTCTCCTGGAGTTCCTTTTTCACCTTTTGCGCCTGATTCACCCTACAACAAAAAGACACAATATAATCTAAAAACTGAATATGATTATTTACCAGTGTCAGATCCTGACCAGTGCATTCAGATTATACTCACTGTAACACCTTTCGGTCCTGGCATGCCAGATGTTCCTGCATCCCCTTGAATTCCCTGTATAACATAAATTGAAAAACATTATATTTGTGGAGATTATTCACTTGGCACTTTCTAAAAGTGTCAGAGTGACTCAGCAATATACAGCAGGCCAACTGGGAGACCGCTGAGTCAGAGCTGAATCAATGTTAGAAATGTAGCGGACCAACCAAGAAACCTGAAACCTCCAAAAAAGAAACAGCAGATGTCAGTGACAAGACCTCCCATGGGAGAACCTTGACCTTTGAACTCTCACCTCACTTTCACTCTTCTCTCGTGTGAAGTATAGAAGAAATGTGTCCTCTCGCAATTATTCACAAGGTGTCTTCATTTTTGTCTCCGCTCTATTTTTCGGTGAGGTATTAATTCAGAAAGCACTCTCATTTAAATAATACACCACAGTTCGTCTTGTTCTCCTTAACTGCAGTTGTGTCTGAGAATAGCTGTCGCCCTGACTGATATCCGAAGCCATTTGTTTACACCGTGGAGCTCATTTGAAGCTGCGAAGACAGAATAACTGACAGCTTGTTTCCTTTTTGCTTTACGGCAGGTTAATACAGAGGGGAAAATGATGCTTTGTTCAGTATTACCAAGTTGGTTTTAAAGAATTTTTGTCTTGAAAAAGTGATGATACTGCTGTGTAATAGAGTCTCTTTAAAGTCGCACTCTCACACTGGGCACAATTGCTCCGTACCCTGCCGAAGCATGATTGTACCTCCTCCCCAGGCCGCAACTGGGCCCGAGCAAGGTTACTTTTTGTACATACGCCATCACATCATAGCGCGGTCGCACTTTTTAAGTCAAAGACACTCTGACCTGTCACGGGTGTACATATGAAACGAATATATTGAATTTGGCTCACTGTCACAGTGTCAGCATTAATGTTACTGATAGCACCTGTGCTTTTCCTGCATCAGGGCCTCCTGTGAACAGGGCCTATTATACTGTCCTACAAAGTAAGTTAGCTGTCTTCCAGGGTCTTGCTAACAGCCTGCTGGCATAAATGTTTTGTCATCACTGCTTAGCTTAAAAGCTTCATTACTATTATATTCTTTTCTCTTTATCTTTTTGTTTTTTCAGTGTCTTATGTTTTTGTTTTTTTCTACTATTTGGGGTCAGGTAACAACAGCCTGGAATATTGTGGCTTTATGCAGTTAAAATGGCTAACAAGGTAGCAATTCTGCTTACAGACATAAGATAAGCTAACGTTAGCCGTTATTGATTCCTCAGGGGGTAAACTCTGGTGTTACAGCGGCACAAAGACAGACATGAGCACAGCCACATGGAGGAACCTACTGTATTCTGGTCCCCTGATGTATGTAAGTCTAATATTCACTTACATTTTTCTCTTTTGTCCCAGCCGACTTGCTCGGAAGTAGCTACCAGCTTCTAACTACATTTCGTTAGCTAGCGTTAGTTGCTAACTCTGTCCGTCTGCCATTTAAGGTGGGTACTTATATTAGCATACAAGGCTTGACAAATATTGAAACAGCTGCTCCTTTTGTTGCTGGAAACGGAGTCT
>CAEMYA010002140.1:2474909-2599222 GCA_903131615.1 Diplodus sargus | reverse complement strand
CATTAGTCATTTGAACCATTAGCCAGGCTACGGTTAAAAACAAATTGTGGCGTTTTAATAAAAAACGTGTTCCACTCAACATTGGAAAACATATTTTTATCACATAAACTGCAGATTAGGCATCATGTTACAAAGCTAGCAGGCAATTTTTTAAGTTAATGTCAAAATAAGGTATATGAGGCTTCTAGTTATATCCGTATGAGTGTTCACCTCTCCACTGAGTGATACATACTGTGTCTGTTAATTATTTTGTCATTTACATCACATCTTAATGATATACCGTATAGTGTGTCAAAGCCAGGGTTACGGGGTGATCTCTGTCTTTCACATGCATCCACAGTCCCGTGAGAGAAGCATTTAGAAGTGGTTTATTATTGTAGGGGGCAATCCTTCGCTCCAGTCCTCGCTTAAACAGCCTGTCACAGTCCACTGGCCAAACCTGAGCCAGCTCTCTCCTCTCCCTGCTGGCTCTTTTACCAGCTGCTGCCTCATCCAAGGGACAGTCAACCAAACTGCCCCCCTCTTTCACAGGAAATCGATCGAACGACTGAGAGGTAATTGTCCAGAAAAACGTATGTACGCCCACTTAACAGAACAAGTGCGACTCTGAGGCCAGCGCCGGAAAAAAACCCAGAATGACTAAAGATATCCTTTTTTCTTCTTTTGCATCACAAATTTAAAATCCTTCCAACAGTGAGGACCAAATGAAAGGACCACATTTACACACCTTCAGTCCAGCTGGGCCTGGCTGCCCCTGAGCACCAGCTGTTCCTGCTGCACCCTGTTTACAAAAAGAACACACAGATGAAAACATTCACATTTGCACAAATCCTGACTGAAATGATAAAAAGTGTGTCCCTTACTTTATCTCCTTTCTCTCCAGATAAGCCATCAATACCTGGCACGCCACCAAGTCCCTGTTAGACGATTGGAAACACATAATTAATACCGGTATGTGAACTTTTACGATTGGACATATTGAAGAAAAATCCTCCGCACGTCCAGTTTCTCAAGTGCCACACCTTCTCTCCTTTTTGTCCAGGAGCACCTGTCAACCCTATGCTGCCTGTATCACCCTGCAAACAGAAGGCAAGTGTTTATTTTGACTGGTCTGTAATACAGAAGCATGCAAGATGGCCGATGGCGACGATGGCGTGCTGTCAAAGTGTCAACCTGGTAGCACCACACAACACGGTTTAGTACATGGTGGTTGGAGGATTAATGCCGAACACAGTACAAAAGTTAGAGATTAAATGACTTTTGACGAGGACGTTTGGACAAAAGAGAGAAATTCACATTAAGATTAGAACACAGAGTGTTAAAAAAAAAAAAAATACACAAAAACACACATAAAACTTTTGAGTAAATGTTTGGGAGCCAGAATATGCTAACAGCTGTCAACAACTTCACCGAGACCCACTATGGTCTGGTCGCCCATCCAACTCAAGACTCAAGGAACAATGGCTTTCTATTGTCTTCACACCGTTGCACTTTTGGTTTGTACACTGATGTCGTATGCAGTGCCAAGGAATCCCGTCGAATCTGAAATCTGGACTGAGTGAAAAGTAATGGCTGTTAAATTACACGGTAACACGAGGTCTTGCCCACCACAAGACTTCCCTCTGCTTCATAAACCACTTTACGAGTCACACAAGGTTGCCCTTTAATTATTTTAGGAGCTTATATCATTTTAACGCACGTCATTTCTTTCATCACAGAGATTAGCAGAAAGGCCTCCGCTCTTCTGTGCCCAATAACAGAAATGACAGTATCTATCTAAACGCTGCTACATGGGGAATTGCCTTTTCTTGTCGGTTATAGATGCAATTAGGAGCAATCAAAGCAGGATGGATTCACTTTCACCCCATACGACTTGATGACCGACATAGCCGCTTGTAACCGCAGCTTGAAGTCGTCAGCTTACGTCATGTTTTTGCATCAGCTTTCGAAAAAATCCTATAACAACAAATTGCAGCCTTCTCTTGAAGAAAGTGGAGACAGATGCTCATGCAGACAGCGAGAAATAGAAAAGCAGCAGGGATGCTCCGCATTAAAGTTTGATTTAGTGCAGTTTTATAAAACCAGTAGCAAGATACTACAAAATGAAAATGCATTTCTAATGAAATGAGTCTCGCTGCATTACTGATGTTAAAATGAGAACGTTCCCCACTCATTATTTATTTTTATTTTTTTTAATGAGAGAACAGAGGTATTTACTGCAGGTACCTCTGTATTATCCAAAGCATCTCATAACCATTACAAAGAAACTAGATAATAAGATGAGAGGACCATGTCTTGTTTTCTGCACCTCTTGTGGCCATCTTAAGTGTCCCTCTATGGACAGCTTGAATGATGCATGTATAGGACTTTGTCTGAAGGAATAAATTATACTCCCAGATGCCCAGCTGGCACTGCCAGCCAGTAGAGAGGCTGTGATTTGAACTGGGTGGGCGTCTGCGCAGGCCTGCACTCTCTGCTACACATCCTCTGTGGTAACCTGTCCTGTAATTCTGACGATAACAGCTATGAGCATTTTTCTCGGCACTCCCTGACGGAAAAGAGGCCAAAAAGACAAACATAAGACAAAAGATAGTAAAAGCAAAGATATGAAATGTATTTTTTAAAGAAAGAACTGGAAATCAGTGTCTTATGTTTACATGCATATCAAATATGCACAAAGACAAACATGTATTTGGGTTAACATGATGCTCATGCAGCATCAGTCAGAGCAGGTCTACTTACCTTCTCACCTCTGTCACCTTTGACAGAGATTACTCTGCCCTGCAAATAATTAATCGATAAGGATCAATTATTATCGAGGCGGGAGGAAAAGCAGATGAGATAATAGCTGGAAGGCATGCAATCTGAAATAAATGGAACCTGTATGATAGTCCGTCTACAGTGCTAACAAAGCTCTGAAGCTATCATTAAAGCACTAAACACAGTGTGCTAAAGAAACTCAATTAGCCTTTAAAAACAACACTTGTACATTTGCACACTTTAAGTTTTCGTACAGTTTCTCCTTTTTGTCCTCTGAGCCCAGGCGGTCCGACGGCGCCCTTAGTGCCAGTGTCACCCTGAAAATGTATGTTCATACAATAAAAAAGCAGAAAACAACCTGGAACATAATGAAATTGTGTCACACACAAACGAGTACTTAAAAGCAATGGCAGATGACCTTATCACCCTTAGGACCTGCAACACCAGGTGCGCCGATCTCTCCCTGTGAGAAATAAAAATACATTTGTCTTTCGAAAGCCATTAAAGAAAGAACTCCCACTCATCCATGGAAATAATAGGCAGGGATTAGGTCTGTTAAGGTCAGGTGGTTTTACCTTCTCTCCTGCAGGACAGGAGCAGTTCACTTGAGGCCCTCGGTGTTGCTCCACAGCAGTGGGTGTTGGAGTGGGAATCTGCACAGGGGGGGCCTCTGTAACGACTTTCTTTGGGCACTGAAAAGAGAATATACAATACGATACGAATAGAATATAAAAAGCCAACCGTGATAATCAAACATGTAAAAGAAATCTAGTGAGAATAAGGTGGAAAGAGGATATGATGAGCATTAAACCACTTGACAAAAATGTATTTTAGTCTCGTAGTCCTTGCTGTCATTTTTCCCATTCTAATAAGTTCAGTGTTAATCTCATGCCTGTGTATTGAGTATGGAGATAGGAAAAATCATATATACAGGGCAGTAGAGCCAGAGGAGATTATATAACTGGACATAAGGGAGGAACCATATAGATTCATAACAGAACTAGATACTGGACCCAAAGATGGCAGCTATTGAGACAAATGAGAATTACCTGCAAAACACATCTTCTGGGTTGACTTCCTGTTTATGTGGCCAACTGATTATGCGCAGTAGAGATTTTCCCGCTAACCCCCACCCACAAGTTCTCACTCTGCCCATAGACTTTACAGTATGATGATTTAGATTTGTATGTCGATCTCCTTTTTACAAATACAAAGCCTTCATGGATTAAAAAAAAAAAAAAAGATACATAAATGACCCTGTTTGCAAATCGACATGTCCTATTGACACTTTAACAAACATCTCTTTTATGTTGGAGCTCGATAGGGAAATGCTTTTTGGGCCGCAGGGGAATTTTTGGCTGCAATATCGCAAGTGGCCACAGGACAATACTGGAAGCAAGGCTGAGTGGCGCCATTGTATCCAGGTCTGAATAATAGGCTACATGCAGGGAGGGAAACATTAAGACTGGCTTCAATTTCCAAAAATACACAGACAACCCATTAAAGCGAACTAATTAACATGTTTTATCATAGGTGTTTAATCCATAGGAAAAAAACAAAAACATAAAAAATGGTTTTAAAGGAAATTACATGCTGTAAATATATTCTAGCTAACAATGGCAGGCGCAGTGTTGTCTTTACCGCAAGGTTGCTAGCCAGCCAACAAAGACTCTAGGCATAATTACCAAAATGTTAAACTACACCTTCACATTTAAGAACTGGCTGGCTCATCCAGATATAAATGGTTTATTTATGTGTTTTTGTGACTATGAACTAAACTCTTTGTCACTGATTCAGCTGATTACTTTTGTTTTTGTAGGTCAGCTACCTAGCTAGCAGCTGACCGCCTTTGCTTTGAGCACATCTGTAAGCCTGTAATGATATTAAGTGGCTTCTTCCCAATTTAACTATGTGGCATGTAAGCTGTAACACATTCAAATACTGAATGTTCACGTTAACCTCGTTGTGTGTTTTCAAGCTAAAAATCCAAGTGTTTTTAATTAGAGACTAGCTCGGGATAAAGACGAGAGCTTAAAGTAGCCTGCAATTGGACACAAATCTACATGATCTGCCTGTAACTATTAATTTTAACAGAGCCCGTCTTTTTCATGCATCCCTGCTTTTGCAGTTAACATAAAAGCACCATATTTGGAGACAACCAAATCTTTAATTAATCTTTAGGATTTTTGACACTGCCTAAAATACTCACAGGCCCATTGGGAAGATCACAGCATGTTTCCAGCTCTGCATGCTTGGAATCACAGTAAATCATCATCCTCTGGAGGTCAAACTGCATGAACACAGACAAACAATTGATGAACAGATGAACCTCAAAAAAATCACCTTGCATTAAACAGAATATAATATCTCTGGAGTGCTGCATTTCACTACATGAGCATATCAGACTTGTGCACATACAAGTAAAGACTCACATCAATCGGCACGCTGTCATACAGCCTCTTGCCAATCACTGTTTTCCCCTGGATATCAATGTCCTCCCTGTCTTCAATGGGCAGGGTCTGGATGTGTTTGCAGTCCAGGTAAAGAGACACAGACTTGGCCTCCACGCTGAGGGCAATCTTGTGCCAACTGCGGTCAAACAGGTTGTCAACGTCAGGGTTTTTGAACACAGCTCTGACTGCATCCTTTGTCAGTCCGACAGCATTGTACTCCACCGCCTTGTTCTCACCGTCCAGGCGGATGGACACCTGACAAGTCAGAGGCAAGAGAACGTAACAATAGAAGCTGAAAGATACAGGCGATCAAGCTCAAGCCAAAATATAGACATGTACAGAGAACACCTTTTTCCCCTGAGACCAGTTGCGATAGTAAACATAAAACAGACTCCATAAAGTTAAACCAGCTTTAAAAGGTAGAAATATAGTATTACATGTAGTAGTACTGTTTGATATTCTATTCAAAAATTAGGATCAGGAGTCTGGATTTAATTTTGTCTGGTCTGGCAGTGGTAAATACACTATTTCCAAGCTTTATGCCCAGTAATATAAAAAGGACATGAATAGAAACCTGAGCATATTCTAAGTGAACCATGTAATTCGCTAAATCCAGACACATAATAGTCACATTCATTAGTATTTACATTTGGCTGACCCACCTGTGGGATTCCATATTTGTCATAAACCTGCCAGAGGTACCAATCTTCACGTTTTGAGGTTTTCCTGAATTTGAATGTTGTCACAAAGGCGTATTCATCTGGCAACCCTTGAGGAAACACATCTCTGCAGAATAAAAGCACAGTGTTGTTGTTAACATAAACTTTGTTTTACTCTCTACACATTGTGACCCAAGTAATGTACAAACCTCAAATCAAACAGTGATTATGATTCACCTAGTAACTGCTTTGCTTATATATACTGTACTCTTTCTGCTTTCTTAGCATTTGATGACAATATACAATATATATATATATATATGTGTATATATATATATATATATATATATATATATATATTTTATGCTGGTATTTAACACTGACACATCAATAAAGTCATGCGCCTCCCAGTGCGCATGGTCCAAATTTAAAAAAAGAATTGTACAGTAGTCAATGGGGAGAGGCATATTTTTAAACTTGAAAAATAAATACAGTGTTTGTCAATTTTTAAAGATCATTTTGCCAGTCAAGAAAGTTGAATTTTTTCGTAAAAATAGTAAAATTCCAAAATGTGGCTGTCACGTTAAGCAGAACCACATCACTTACATGACTGCTTGGATTGTAGTCTTTCTAATTTCATACTCTCACAGTGTGTGACAAACTGCTCTATTTCTATCTGTTTCTTACATTCTGTGGTGAATTAAATTACGATTACCCTGTTAAAGTATTTGATTAGGAAAAGCGCGAGTACATTTTCAGTGCCCATACTCCAACCAATCAGAGCCTTTCCTTTTCACACCTAAGTTGTCGTACAGATTAAGCAAACAAAGATCTAACATGTTAATTAGTGAGCTTTGAGATGTTTATAGGTGGAACTGTAGCCTACCTCTAGACAGCACCAAGCAAGCGGTCTCTCCTTGTTTTCAGTCTTTGTGCTAGTCCAACCACCTACTTGCTGTAACCTCATATTAACAACTATAGTTTAATTGATTTTTGTACACCATCAACTAAAGTGACTCCTTCATTATTACCTGTAAATCTTGTTTTTTTAGGGGCCCTGTGTCAAAATGTAGTTCAATCTCCATCATTGTTTTCAGCATTGCTGTGCTTGTTTGATACATACTCCTAAATACAATTATTTTGTGTATGACTACACGCAACTAATTATCATACTTAAAACTACTGGACCAGTTAATATTATTACTTATTCAGAACTTCCATGTACTATATCTGCCCAAGGGCAAAAAATGTCTTGTGTGTGTTTCTTACTGTGAAAACAACTTTGGGTCTTTACAAATATTTAGAACAAGATGTATTGCTGTCTAACTGGATTGTCACTTACTCTGTTTGCTGTACAATGGGCATGGTTCCAAGGCGAACATAAGAACTTTGGCCATCATCATCTCTGGTTCCCAGAACATCTCTCACATTGAAGTACTTCATTAGGTCGAACCCTGCAGCAACACAGTAAATAGCCCGGTTGGACTCAAGACAGTCTCTCACACACATAAATAAGCACACAGGGCTCTTGAGTTGTGAGGTTGAGTTATGGTTTTGTCAGATTTCTCAGGGTATGCTTGAGTTTAATTGGGTCAGTCCCACCACACCCTCCAGCCTCTGTGTTTGTGGCTTTTTAGAGGAGGATTAAAATAACAGTATTACTGAATAACTGGAAAATAGGGCTATCTGTTGGTCCTTTAACATTTGTCAGATTTACCGCCAGAGGAAAAAACGAGCTGGCATCCCTGGTAAGGTCCTCGTGTGAGTCTGAGAGTGTGTGCACGTGTGTGTACGTTGCTCTGCAGTGTGTGATTTGAAGTGGTGTGACCACAGACCATATTTAGGTGGTTAAGAAAGGACACTCCCTTGTACAACAAACAAGTGCTGTAGCTATGGCAATGCCAGCAGCAAGACGAGAGCCTGAACAGCACTAATGCTGCCAGTTTGTACAGCAGATCTCGCTGAAAGCTGGTGGTCATGTTTGTGGACTGAGCCCTTCTGGATGCAAACTGTGCCATTAGTGAGCCAACTGGATGAGGACTGCCTCAACATATTCCTGCATGGCCCCAGTAATGCAGCAAAATCTATGAGACGTAAAGTTTCCGGTGGGAATATTAACAGCAGCGCACTAATCTTCCAAAGAGGAAGCTGGGACATTAAGGTGGTAATGTGAGAGTCTGGCATAAGCTTAGTGGATGTTATTAGAAATAGCCTGGAAACAGGTGGTTGGACACACAGGCTGCCCCTGTGCCATTAGCAACAGAGTAAAAAATACCAGCAGAGAAAGAGCCATCACAACAGACTGAATAACTGAGGGGACCAGACGACCGCCATGCTACTCTGTCTGTCAGTGAAGGCCAGCAAGTGTCTCAGATGCACTGTTAGTGGTGACAGATTACTGTGCACTCAGATTACTCCTTACACTCCCTGCAGAGTGAAGAAGGATGTTTGTCATTCACCTCCATTCATTTTGGATGCTATTTGTTCACTTGCCTCTTTAACTTTTTCCTCTCCTGCTATATTTATAGGGCGCTGCCTCTATAAATATAAACACGATGACCAGTTTGCTTTGATTCCTAATTTTTTGTTGTTTTTGCAGTTTTCCAGCAGCTGATGTGCTCGATCTCTGTAGATATAGATTACGCAGATCTTCCGCATAGCTTCTGTATTGTGGGGCCCATAGAGCGTGCGTGCAAGAGACCACCATCTGCTAAGTGGCTAACTTCTAAACGGGGATAATATCATTTGATCATGTGGCTCTTCTGGACTTTCCAAATGTTGGCGGATCAGATGGTTGAAAATATGATGGTCAGACGCTTCAAGGCCTGGCGCTCTTCCTGGGGGTTTGAGTCCACCTTGTAGCACAACCATGTTTAGCCCAGAGCAGACAAACCAAACATTGGCTGTAGTGGATGACTTGACTTTTTATCATCTTTAGCACCATTGTAGTTTCTTCCATTTGCTTGGAAGGGGAGATGGAGGGGAGGGGTTTTCAGATGGTTTCATTCTGCAACCTCACTGCTAGATGCCACTAAAAATCCACTGTACTTACACACTGTACTTTTCAATAACAGTGCAGTTACTTATATTAGATTTTATTCTTCGTATCTGGTAAAAACGGTTTATTATACAACATGATTGCATTGTGGCAAGGCATCAGACTAAGCACAGAGACTACGGTTTGAATCAGGATAACTGATTGTGCTGAAGCAGTCTGACCCATTATTGGAGCTGTGTTCTCTAACGGTAACTGTCTTTAAGTTTCCCCATTTTTAATACCAAAAACAGAATCATACCCGCGTCTCAATACGTGCAGCTAATTGAAAAAAGGCTATCGAATTCTGCTGATAGAAGTCTCATGTGAAAGGATGTGGCTTATTTTAAATCAGAGCGGAAGTCCAACATTTTAGAAGGACAAAATCAAGTTATTGATGTTTTCTGGTGCTCAGCTCGATCTTTTAAGCATCGGTGATGTGAAAGGGATGTTTTGCTGCTTATCGGTCTTGTTGAAGGGTTTCTCGAGGAAGCCGTGCAGCTGCGAGTCTTGCTGGCCTTGATCCCCTCTGTCACCACGCTTTGCATCGTGCACATACGCTCACCGCGCCGTTTCTTTGGCTGTTTGCGGGCCATCTCAGCACAGAGCTGTAATTTGGACTGGCAGTAGATAGCGTATAATCAACCCAAAAAGTTATTTTGGACAGCCAAAGGCGGCCAATGGGTGATCTGCGGGAAAAGCCAGAGGAGTTCACTGACTGGGAAAAGCAAACGCATCCACTAAGCATTCTTTTGATCAGAGCAGATGGCAACATTTGTGCAGTAGATAGTGAGCACAGAGCTGCAAAGACACTCCGCAGCCTCCTGTGTGTGCTCGGTACCCCGAGGGGTCAGACTAGATAAATACAAGTCTGACTCAAACCACAGCTCTCTTGGCTGTCAAATCATAATCAGTGGCAAATAGTCTCGACATTTCTCATGGAGCATTACGCTCTCTGTACCAGCGTAGAGAGCATTTGTTGTGTAATTATAAATGGGAGTGTACAGGAGCTGCTGCTGTAGTGACGATAAATACCGTTTATCTTGTTCTTCTCTGCATGTCTGCTCGGCCACAATCTGAAAATAAAGTACTTCACCCAAGTAAGTTTGACAATGTATGTCTTCGAGCAAGGCCGCAGTTATAGACTTACTGCATTTTGGAAAACCCCGGACATCTTTGTCATGTCAGGGAGCTTCAGACCTCAGACCACTGTTTGATAACATTTTGCCCCAAGCAGGACCCGGTGCAGGTCTGGGCTCTGAGGTCTGGTAATGACACAACTGTCTGTGCTACACTGTAGGTAGAGAAAGACAATAATCGTCCTTAAACTTTTTCTCACTTTGTGTAAGTTGAAAGCTACATTTTTCAGGCAACCTGCTGTACCCACTTTGTGTTCCTGATGCTCCTTGGACTGTACTGTGGGAACTGGTAAGGGTATAAAAATCCATTTCTAAATTACAAATCTTAGACTTTGACAGTAACTGAAGATTTAGAGTGATTATTATGAGTGGTAGCTCTTAGCAGGGACCATTTGATTTGTGGTGCTTTTAGCTAAATGTAAAAGAAATTTAAATCAGAGTAGTGTCGTATATTTTAGATGTAAGAGATTCTTATATGATTTTTTGGGCTGTTGCAACTTTTGAAATATTTTGGAACTGACATTAAAAGATAAGCAAAACATAGCCCAAAAGGATTTATTCCAATTAGAGTGCTTACAGCACATCTGACAAAGTGGTACATCTGCTTAAGAAAACATCAATGGTTTCAGTGATTTATCTGAAGGTCGGTCTGATTCCTCTGCATTTTAGAGGAAAAGCATAACCACATAATTAGCACTTGCCCACTGGAGAGGATCTGATGGTATGTCTCACCAGTGAGATGGGTTGCTGTCAGCTATGATCAGACGCACACACAGTATACATTTCCAGATTATCCTTGATTGGCTGTTCCTTAACTTTGGCCAAAAAACATGTTAAGTTTATCTGTCAACTTGTCATATTTAACTCAAAGGTTTCCCTTCTTAACAGTGGGAGGAAACAGTAACTTGGTAAAAAGTAAATTTACTCAAAGCCATACGTGACATATTCTCTATTTTATTGTATCATTTAGTTGAACTTCTTACTTGAGTATTACCTTTTTTATGCTTCACAATACTGAATACCTCTCTCGGAGATATAGTACCTTTTACTCCAAACCGCATCCAACACTACATTGCAATGGACGTATAACAAACAAATCTTCGACAAGACCATGTTGTGAAGGGTTCACTGCATTGCTTAAATATGGAATTGATTTTTTTTTTAAAAGTATAAAATGCAATGCAATTTCGCAGAAATCGTATCATATTTTTCTGTTGCTACTTCTGAGAAGGACTATTCTTTTTAATGTTCACATTATGGTAGGGCTACTTTGCTAAGGTAGAAAATATAAAATATGAAGCCAATACCACGACTTGGCTTCAGGAAAAAGTAAAAAGCTTTTAATAGCTGCATAACTTATAGGTAACCCCTGAAATAAGCATTATTATTGGATTTGAAATAAGGCTCAAGAATGCTTTAGATATCAAATATAAGTCTGTCATTGTCATGTGGTTCAAGTTGTACCCTGCCTCTCATCCAGTGCATGCTGGGATAGCATTATCCCAAATTTATATTTGAAACAAACTGCTCATTGGAATGCCTTCCATCATGAAATACTGTGATGATTCTTGAAGGATTTCATTGCTGTGGGTTTCAGTGAATTTTAGTGGCCCATGACGGCTGAAATGCTGTTTATAGAGGATTTTACAGCCCGACAAGAATGAAATTCACAAGGAACACAGACTACTTTGACTTTTGGAAAATAAATAACTGGATGTTGTCACAAAAGAGTCCCTCAGCAAAATGTCAGTAATTTACTATCAGAAACTCATATCTGTCCCCATCTTGTTTTAGCACATGTTGGTGTCAGTGTGCCAGCCAAATGTAGTAAGAGTCAAACTTTCTAAAACACAACATTCAGCGGTCTGACAACTCTCTTTCCATGAAGTCCAAACAGTCATGCCTGGGCATCTGTTATTTCTCTTAGCGTGATGGATGTGGGTGGGAGACAGACAGGAACTCAGATCCCCCCAAAGACACTCTTGAAACAACATCCGACCCTTTCTGGATAAATGCTATTCTAGGGTTCTGAGAAATCTTCACGGAATATATGTAAGAATTAAAATATGGAGAACTAGTAATGTGCTTCACTTGGTAGATGACAAGTTCAACCTCTGAACTTGAGAACCACTGGCAACTCATCGGTGGCCCTAATCCTCCAACTCTGACACTCTGCCTACCCCTGTAGCATCTGTTTTTCATGTGTAGGCTTTGTTATACCCAATAATGAAGGAATCATTTGATGTGATACATGAAAACATAGCAAATTGTCAATAACATGATAACTTGACGGATAAAAAAATGTCCAGACTGATGTTGTTATTACATTATTATAATGTAAGACATGTCATGTGGATCATTATTTTACCAAAACTGATGGTGTTATCATTTTAACTGATTTGTAATCAGGTTAAAGATTATGCTTTTTTTCCTCAGAAATGTGAAGTGTGTGAATACTGTATACAAAATATATAATACTGTAATTGATATGTTTGCATCTGAGCACACATTTGACACTGTTTGTATACGTTTCCTTTAACTATAAAGGAAAGCCGTTAGCTGATTTTGTTTTTGGAGGTATATAATAGTTTTTATAATGGCAGCCTAAAACAAGATAGAAAACGAATGTACCAGACAAGTAGCCCTTTCCAACTCATGAATAAAACCAATTTAGTTTCAAAGCAGATAGAAAGAGAGGAACTGTGAGTGAAACTCTCTTTTCATCGATCGTTGCATTTATACAGGTGTGTCCTGATGCTGTGTCTCTTGATGTAAAAAAGCTAAATGTGGGAATGTAGGAAATGCTTTCAAAAGTAAAGAGCTGACTTTGTGGTCGAAAAGTGTCGCCAGCGCTGCGTGTCACCCGTGAGAGAAAGCAACACTTTGCACATACCTGGAACTTTTTCAAGACCATAACTGGTGCTGTTGGGCTTAAAACGATCAGGCTGGACCATCATGTCTGGACATAGGACATCTGAGGAGAGAGGACAAGAGCTCAGTGAGACACGCTGTAAATCAGGATATGATGTTCTTTTGGGAACAAAGCGTAGGCAAAGAGAACTGCTGAAACACTTTCATTGGTAACTTTGTATGTTACTGTTCTAATCAGGGTATTGCTGATTATTGCAGGTGAGGGGTGATGAATCTTTATGAAGGGTCAGAGGAAAAAGGTGTGAAGGTGTACAGCCTTAGACTGATATGTGATCTGCCCTCCATCGTTGCTGTCTGATGTCTGAGGAGTGGAATGTGGGTGGATGGGGACGCTCTAAGAACAGGAGGCATATCCACAGGTCCGGGAAGCAGTAACAGTTTTATATTTCAACACACACATATTTCAGTGATGGTGTTGACAGTGAGAAAAGCAACAGCGTCAGGTTCACTTTTTATTGGCAGGAGGGATATGTTCTATTTGTATCGACATGGCAGCATCACTACTAACGACCACATCTATGGAGCCTGTTTATTTCAATCGATGTAAACATTGGCTTAGTGATGAAAGTGACATTTTTAAAGGGTCAATGCACCTAAATTACCAAAGACAACAAACGTTGTGTCACTTGGAAGTGGGGAGCTTTGATTATGGTTGTCTTCTTGTCTCTTCTCAGACTGCACTATCAACTGTTTTTATTGGAGATGCTTTCTGCCTGAGAAAGACTGGTTCGCACCATGTCTGTAGGGATGGCAGTATCAATGCTGGATTCTTTGCTGCAGACTGAAATATCAACAACTATTGGACAGATTGCCTTGAAATCTGGTCCAGAGATCTTGCTGAGGATGAATTTCAATAACATTGTTTTTTCATGTTGCACCATAATTTAGTCAAATTTTCTATTTTGTCTTATACTTTGGTTTACCAAATGCCTGTGAAACTAACGACTGATAATGATGCTTTTTACCAACCGCTAGCATGCTAACACCTAGATTAAGATGGTGAAAAGTGTAAAACATTTACATTTTGAAAGTTTTAGGGGCTTAGCCCGTTAAAATCACTCAATCCCATGAGTGTATTGCAGACCTGGTTACAAGGACGTAGCTCAGCCTGGCCACATTTGGTATTGTGTGCACTTTCCATTATGATTTTTAGATCTATTTTGGTTTATATTTGTAAAGGTTTCGTAATACCAAGAAAAACTGTTTAAAACACCATAACCTCTTCATAAGTCTTTAGGCAGAGCAGGAACTCAAAGACAGGGCTAGAAGGACAAACTCTACTGAGCATGTTCAGTGGGATGTTTAACCGGGATGTAAACCAAGAAGCTAGATAACTTTATTGCCAAATGTGCCAAGTAAGCGATTCTCATTGGACTTTATGGGCACCGTCTTTGTGTTCCCTCGGTAGTTCTTCAATATGAATCTAAGCTAAATCCCAGCAAAACAATACATACAAGAACAGGTTAGAGTTGGGGTAACTTGTGACAAACGTGAAGGTTGCTAGCACAGAAGTTGTTGATTCCTTTAGCGATTTTGAAAACAGAAGCACATGGATAGTAGAAGAGGTGAGAATGCTGCCTGAAATAGTCGCCCAGTGGCAGTGGTTATACCAACAGTCTACATCCAGTGAAGCAGCATCTTAGCATTCAGACAATAGCATTCAGCTTGATGCATTTCTGTGCCTCACAGACCAGCTATTGTAGCATGTTTTAGACTCATTTTTATGTAACAATTCACTCAATTTATCAAATGTATCTAAATGAGGCTAAACAGCAGGACCACAACATAAAAGAATGACCCATCCCCTCTCACTAATGCCACAGATTGACAAATTGAATCTTACTTCTATCAAGACAAATCTGGACTCATCAGCGTTTGACGATGATGGCCTTAGATCTCGTTCCCTGCATTTATTTCACAACTGACAAGATGAACATAAATGAAACCTTCTCACCCATCCCACAGGGTGAGACACATGTCCACACTGTTGATTAGATGTGACAGCCAATGCAGTGTCTTTTCATCAGTTTGTAACCAATCAGTTCAGAGGAACTTCTCATTAAAACTATTAAAACTAAAATAGCCCAACAATTTGTCTGTCAGTCTCAAATATTATCAGTGGCTGAGAATGTCACTTTGAGACACTCCAGCTCCCCCCATAGATCAAGTATCTGCCAAACATCGAATATGAAACCCTGCAATTTTCTTAAATCACCGCTATAAAAATCATCATGTCAGAGTGGCTTTTAACCTGAGGACAGCTCTGTTGACATGGCTTGTTTTTCTGTTCCATGCAAAGCCCAAAGCAGGTCTAATAGGAAAATCCAAGCAGCTAATTTAGCTGTCAGCATTTGCGTACTGTTTAGTGATCCTACAAGTGGTGTTATCTCCATTTCTCATGCTTTATTTTTAATTTCAGCTATATACTTTGTCCTCCCTTTTGTTTGATTTGCGCTCAAATTGAAGGATTCTATTTTTCATTTTTAAAGTCTTTAATGTTATAATTGAAGATCTCACAAGTTCTATATTGTTTATAAAGCCAGCGAGTCTACCAAAAATTACCATTCTGTGAATGAATGGGAGTGTGTCACTCTTCTTTACAGATGGTGTTGTTGCACAGCCCTGAGATTTAGCATGCTAGATAGCTGAGCTACTCCCTGCACTTGTGGGCCCTAAAGCTATAATTTAGGGATCTGGCTGTGAGTTAAAATGGAAGCAATGTAAAAACCTGCCTGTGGAAATGAATGTCTCAGACAGGTTCACAGTATCAGCAGATCTTGAACATTGCACACCTAACAGCCGCCATTTGTTCAGAGACTGATACATTTTTAATTCTAACTATTACCAGTGTTACCTGTCAGCGTTATGGCTGCTGAATTTTTTAAATACCCTGCAGGTGTTAGACAAGAGCTCTGATATTAGAGTTGTCCCATCACTGGGGTCATGTTAGTCCAAGTGTGTCATCTTATAGGCCAGTTTGGCCACACATGGTCTATTGAACCAGTGCAGCCTGTAATAAGTAGTGTCCTTTTTTAAACCTTTAGATTAAGAGGTGAAAGCATTGAACATGGACACTGGAGCGGCTGCAAAGGACCCACTTGAAACATTAGAGCTATAATTTTCTGGTTGAAAATAACCTACAATGCTCAGTGAGCCAGTCTTGCTGACCACTGATATACTTAGAGACTCACTCGTGGCGACTTTAGAGATTAGAGAAAAGAAAACATTGGAACTGTCTTTCTGTGTAAATTTAGCGTTTGGTCAGTTCTACATAGCTCATTGTGCTCTGAACTTGCATGTACAACATGTTTTATAATAAAATAACCTACATCAGTGGTTGGCAGACTGGAAGTCTACAGAGTCAAGGAGCAAGGTCAAAGGTCAGTGGCTTTAAAATGACTCTCCATGTTGCCCTTGCACCAGTATCGCTCTGCAAGATGATACACCCTTAGTTTTAGAGTCTGGATCAACACTTTCTTTCTTCTGAGGAGTCTCTTCTTTTGCCTCGTCAATCTTAACAATTTAGAGTCAGAGTTACGAGTTCATCTTTGCTCATCTGTGCGCTTAAACCATGTAATCATGTCATTTCCGCTTTTGTATTTACTGTTTGCGGCTAAGACTTATGGCATCCTTTTCTTTCCTGTCTGGCTAATTTTAGGCAGGAATTTCAAGCGTTGGAGTGCAAAGCATCCATCTCCTCCGTGAAAACACTCACTCACAGACACTTCTTCGCTTCTCTGCACAGCTACCGGACAACATAAAGCTATTACTCTATTTCTAAGCCTATTTTAGCCGATTCGTTTGGCTATGTAAGCTACTTTCTAAGCCTGTGTGCCTGTGTTGAAAGATTTTCTCAGCACACTAGTGGAAAAACCATTGAGGTTAGCTTAAGACAGGCTTTCCAGTGCTAAACACCTCTGCACCAAAGCAGCAGTCAAAAAGGCAGCTACGCCACAGAAATGTCTTGGTTAGAGAGTTGTCATTTACAAGCCAATTTTTGCAACAGCCCCCTCACAGGTTTCATACTCTAGTCAAAAAACTAGTCAAAAAGAAGCCATGATAACTCTGTATGCATGTGCTGCAGCTCTTTGTGGTCGGGGTGGGGTTTTGTGGTTCAGGGTCTTTCCTCCGCCTGGTGCTTAAAGGTTAAAATAAGAGTCTAATTTGATTTTGTGCACGTTCAGGGTGAGGCAGCCTCTTCAAAGCGAGGCTTCAAACAGAAGGCATGCAGTGTGAGTGATGTGTTGGCATCGAGCCTGGTTGCGGACTTACTTTCGCACAGCCTCCTTCTCAGCCTGCCCCTGATCTTGTCAATGGCATTAAAGTCCGTCACATGGAAGACGTGGGCATTCTTTGGCTCGGCGGCGATCTCCTCCAGTTCCACCTTCAGCGCCTCGCCGATGCCCACAGCAAACATCCTGATGCCAGCTTTGGCAGCTGCCTTAGAAGGCTCCAGAACATAATCCTGGCTTCGGCCATCTGTGAGAAGGATGGCCACCCTCTGAATGCCTCTGGCGGCGGGCCTCACTCCATTCTGCTCTGTGAAGATGTTGGTGGTGGTGTAGCTGATAGCGTCCCCAGTCATTGTATTCCCCCCCAGGTAGCGAATGTTTCGGGCCGCTCGCTTCACATCCTCCAGGGTCCTGTGTCTGCCCAGGTTGAACTCAGTGGTGGGTCTGTCACTGTAGCGAACCACGGCTACTCTTGTCTTGTCCGGTGCCACATCAAAAGACTCTACAAGGTTGGCCACCCATTGCCTGATCTTCTCAAAATTCTCTTTTCCAACACTGGACGATGTATCCAAGATAAACGCCAAATCATAGTGGACATTTTTACATCCTGCCACAGATAAATACAGATGGATTTAGTGTGAATATAATATCTACCACTGGAGTTATCAGAATATTCAATCTTAATGGACTTACCTGCCCTCTGTGCTTCCACTCTCTCGCCGGAAAGAGTCATGGCCAGGATGACCAAGACCAGGGTGATCCGAAATCCCAGTCGTAATTCCATCTCGGCCTCAGTTTGGGTCTGTTTTGTTTAGCTTATTACCACCATCAAGCTGTCCAGTCTGTGGAAAGGTCAGTGGAAACATCAACAATTCACGACTACATGGACTCTAGCAGTCAAAATAAGACAGTTCAGAATCTTAATCCTGTTTGCCAAGCTGTCCCTTGGCAAACAGGATTGTTGCAATAATTTATCTCCAACAGTGAAACTAAAATGGGTGAAGCACTTCCTGTCGCGAAGGGAGATTGCTGTAAAAAAAACAGGCCTCCTACAGTGTCTTCTGCCACATCTCTATATTGGCAAGGGACTGGTGGAAAGCTGATTTAGGACTGAATTAGGCACTTTGTATGTATATAGAAACTTGGGCTCGAAAAAAAAAAAAAAAACAATTTCTGTCTCACCCTCCCCATTGTGCAGTATTTCCATTGGCTCATGTATGAATTTCTTTCTGTCATGAAAGCTGGCAGGCAATATTCTCCATTCCCAAGATGTGATAATTGAAACCTAAGATTGAAATACACACCTCTCTTACACACCTCTCTCCAACAGTGAGTGAAAACTGGACTCACCAAGAGTGTTGCAACTTGCCGCCAGAAAATGTTTTTTTATCTTCTCCACCCACAGAACAATAAAAGAGCAATGTCGGGATGTGCTGTTTGCTGATGTTGCACAGGAAGATTTTCCCACATTGTTGTTTCAGTTTTAGATTTATGCTGGCATACCTAGTTGTCATTTTGAGCGCAGAGAGTAAAATGTGTGCAGCACCGACGTGCTTCGAGTACCGATCAGTCCATCGCTGTTGGTTTCAGTTATGAGACTGTTGTAACCGGATGGTCCTGACAGAAACCTGTCATATAAACACAAAACTATTCTTGCTCTTATTGTACACCAGTGGTTGTGTTACCTGCCATTAGGGCTCATGTGTGACTGACTGTAGCCATAACACAGACTCATCTTGACTGGGAGAGTGTCTCATTGCGGGGGGTCACTGGGGGAGGCTGAGGAGAGTCTGAGTTATGTACAGCTTGGAAAGCTATAAAACAAGTCCCTTGTGTTCTGAAAACATCCTTTACCAGGATAAATTAATTACCTTTCTGAGTTTCTTTCCCATGAATTTCTCTGTAAATGCATTTGTGTTGTTGATGTGAATGGCATCCTGTCACAAACGTGCTTAATAGAAAATTTTTTGGAAAACATTTTTTCTTTAATATAACGCTGGAACCAGGAGTATCGTTGTTAGCATAGCTTAGCACAAAGCCTAGAAAACAGCTTGTACAGCTGTATTAAAATGGAAAAAAAGATATGTTAGGCTCACTACATGTTTGTGTATTATGTACAAAAAGTATAACAATGACAAATTGAAAGCTTTGGGGGTTATGTGCTGAACTATTTGTTGGCCAAGAGCGGTGACCCCTAGCAGAGCTTGTGGTGCGTTAAATTTGAAGTTGGAATTCAGTATTCATGGGGAACTAACAGGAAGTCAGCCAACTCGTGCACATGCTTATATGAATCCCTGGTAAATGAGTACATTGTAAGTTTGTTGTTGTTGTTAGACACTGGTTTTTTTTTAGTGATTTAAAAAAACGAAGAACTATTGTGCTAATCAATCAGTATAAGCTGGCTTATGTAATGAAGTGGCTGTATGCAGATTTTGTTGCATTTGGTCAAAGCCAGGCAACTGTTTGCTCATGCTCCCAGTCTTTATGCTACACTCAGTTAAGTCTCTCTAAACTCTAGACACAAATTAAAGTGTTGTCCATCATTTCATCTGACTCTCAGCAAGAAAAAAAATTAGATTATTATGATCATTATTAGCAGACATTTTGTTGTTGTGGTATCATGTACAGGAAGCTGTAAACCACAGTACTTCCTTTTACAATAGAAAAAATACACAAAAAACGCAGCAAAAGTGTCTGATTGGATGCCCCTGTGGTAAATAAAACATGAGAAAGCTCCCTCTAACAGTATCCTTCCAGTGGACAAAATGAGATAAAGTGCCCTTAAGGGTGGTACCCTTTTTATTTTCTTCGCCCTAGCCCCTCATACATCCAGACTCCGCCACTGCAAACAGGTGCAGCAGAGCAAATTACGAGGGCAACTCCTTTGAAAAACTTAAACAAACCAAGTGTGCAGTTGTTAACTATTAGTTAGTAGATTTTTATACATGTGTTAAAGAATAATAACATTCCAAACGTTTCAAAATTGATGATCAATCAAGACTATGGAATCTGAATCAGTTCATGTATCGATGATGATATCTGATAACTAAATCATATCAGTAGATTAAGTTTAAAAAGTTGTTTGATCCAATTGAACTAGGCTGTGTTGTTAGTAACTGATACAGGCTGTGATTATTTATGTTTCCTTTGAACTGACAGTATTTCCCCTGGTTTAGAGGTGAACATGTTGCCACATTTGTTGTATATTTTAGACTTTTAATGACTCTAACAGTCAGTGGAAGCGTGGGCATGAAATTAATTTCAAGTGGTGTGATAGGAAAATAAATGTATATGAGCATGTGTTTGTATGATTTTTAAATAGAACGTTATTTGAGCAGAAAATGATTACAGCAAACGGAAATTTAAAAACAGTAACCCAATGACTGTGGCTTGACCTATATAGCCTGTGAAATAGAGAGTGCATTATTTATTGTGGGTGAAAGGAAAGTGCTCTGGACTCTAGACACAATTTTTCTTATCTGATTCCCCATTAGGCTATTTCTGCTACTTGGTCTCACTTGTGCTATTAATGAGGCACGCTGGCTGAATCACTCTAATTGCCCCAATTAGTGTGCATTTAAAATCAGTGATATTCAGTCGGGCAGAGATTTCAGCGAAAAACAAACGATGAAAGCAGTCGAACAAGATTTGGATTCATGCTGCTAATCTTTTTTTAACTCAACTTTGTATAAATCTTACATATTCTCATTAGCTTATCTCTGATTACATTTTAATCCACTAAATGGCTCTCCCGTATATAGTTTTACGAGCAGACACAGTATCCGAGGTAACACTATAAACAACATGGTTTGCTTCTATTAACATTTCAACCTGAGGCCAGATTCCTTACAAACTGCAGCTCTGTATCATCAGGCCTGTTTCCACTTCCTCTCCCAATGGTAAACCTGGGACTGCAATGTAGATGTCTATAACAGAAGCACCACATTTATCATTTCCAAAATGTGAAAAACAGAAACAGTTTTTTCTTTTTTTTCCAAGTGCAACCCAAGAAGTAAAGAAAAAAGAAGTCTCCTGTCTGATAGGAGATGTGAACAGCATGTGGATACAAAAAAAGCACATCTTGCCAACAAGTCAAAACAGCTAAAGAATAAATATTTATTTTAGAATCAGTTTTTAGAGGAAGATAGCAGTGACAGATGGATGGTTTTATGATTTTCTTTTTTTCCATACCTGGCCTGTCACTCAGTCAGCGTTACTGAGGTGTCTGTCTCTCTTCTTCCAGCACTTGCAGCCTCTATCAGCACCTGGGCAGTATCATCATCAGGTGATAATAATCCAAAATATCCTCCCTGCAGGTGCCAGAAATCAAGATGAGATTATTATATAATCCAGGGTGACAATCCAGTGTACAGTGTTGTTAAAAAGTGAGGTGAGGTGAGCTTCAGAAACCTTGTGCACGGGTGGACAGAGTAGGAGGGAACTGTGAGAGGAGAAAGTGTAGGGTTTCACTGGTTCTTCCCTGGGCTGTGCTCACACATAAAAAAAAAAGTCTGCGAGGCGCAGCCAATTATAGACCCAACTTTCTGGATATTTTGGTCCCTTTTTTTCCTTCTCTTCTTTATGGCTGCACCCATCTGTAGTGTTGCCCTCAAAGAAAAAGGCACAGCTACTTGGCAACCGCCTCAACTGTCCACTGCGATAGCCACAGCGGAGCCGCCCTGGGTCTGGTCGTGGGCCGGGCCGCGTTGGCTTCAACCAGCCACACACTTATGGAGAAGGGCTGTATTTAAGTTGGGGAAATGATTACAGAACACTCATGGTTGCAGCTTTGTGTTAAATGTCTGTCCTTGCACTGACTTACAGTAAAGCTCTGTGATCTATATTACTCACGTCGTGCTGCTCTGACAGGTTTACAATCATGTCAAGCCGCACATCTGTCATTTTTTTACACATTTTCACATGAAATATTTAGTTATTAATGAAATTCTTTGTTTGGCTTAGCAGTGTCTGTTGTTCTGACTCATATTTAGACTTTTTGAGTAGACATTTTGCGAACACTTAATCTTACAGGTCCTGAAATTTCATGGTAAGTAGGTGGTAATTACAAGCAACACATTTGAAATTTAATTGAATTGACCCCAGCAATAATTATCTCAAAATTGATTGAAAATTACCCCAATGATTCATAAATATTAAAACTAATTTCTTTATTAAATGTCGAGGAAACTTTCAACTGATATCTTTGTAGCATCAGCATTCATGGCTGACATTTAGGAAACTTGTTCTGAAGTTGAACTGATCTACTACAGTGATAGAAATTGGTTAGAATGTGGTTTAAAAATGTACTTAAACTTACTGACCTACAGAAGTTAGACAGAAACTAATTGGAAATCAAAAGGTCATGATGAGCAAGTAGAAATCGATTGGAAGTTTCCTGGAATTGCATTAAAGACGTTGGAGTTTATTAGCTGCTTTTTTGGAAAATAGCCGAATATTACAAGCAAGTCATGTTGGTCAATTTTGAGGTCATTATATTTGTAATTGTGGGTAAATTTCAGAGAAAATTAAAATATAGTACTTGGTACTTACCACCTACTTACCATGGAATTTGGGGATCTGTAAAAAGAGTTTTGACATTCTTTCAGTTCTAACTTGTGCTTTTTCTGGAAACTAAGAATTTCTGTTATTTTTGACGATAACACAGTTGCCTCAGAAAGGATGAAAGTTGTATAATATCCACTCTGATTATTTATTTACAACAAGCAGACAGACACAAGACACATTTCAAACAACTCATGGATTGATAGTCACATTTCTGATTCTCTCACCAGCACTCTTTGATAGAAAAGTCAGTCTTGTTTGCCAACCTTTAAATCTGCATGTACTGGATATGATATATGCACATTTAGAGGATGACTGTAATTCACATTCAGTGTACGTTGATGTCCTTATCATGTGTGGTCATGCTCCCTGGCAGGAGGGGAAGCTGCAGTGAAACACAGCAGCCCTCTGTGTCCGTGTGTGTCAGACATCCTGCTTGGCAGACCTTCTGTGTTTCTCCTATGAAGTCCTCTGCATCACAAATCTCATGTTGGCTGCTCTTGATATAACTTTTCCTCCTCAGTGTGCTCCTACAGTCGTCGCCACATGTTTCTCCTGCATTAGGAGGGAAACACTTCCAAATCAGCTGTGGAGCTGTTGAGGCACTGAAATTCTCAGAATAACAGTGTCAATATTTGAATGTCATGGACAACAAACAAGTTAGCCATTTCAGCCAGGCCTATTTACAGGGTCTTTGTAGCCAAGGAAAGTGAGTGCAGGCCAGGCTATCTATAGGCTCAGTGTGCAGTGGATGGGAAGTGGGCTGACGATTCTGGGCAGATGTACGTTATGAGTAATGGTGTCAGTCTGAGGAACCGTCTGTCGCCTTATGTGAGAGGGCTAAAGAGGTGACCAGCATGTTGGGTGAGCGAGAGGCTGCGGGCATCATGTAGTGTTAGAGAATGCCATCTGTCATCTGATTGACAGCCAGCTTTCATCCTCCCACGTCAGAGAGAGGCTCTGCTTCCAAAATATGTTCAAAATATTCATGTGCGAAAGAGAGTTGAAGCGGAACACGCTATGAATTTTTTTTAGATATAACTTAGGTTCAACTTTTACGTTTGCATTTTCACCATATGACTGTATTCGCCACAATAATTTTTACAAATTGTTTCACTATGTATGCCAGCAGATGCCTCAGTTCAGTGGGAAACCTGCCGTACTGCTTAACAGCAAAAAGCAGCATGATGGTGCTCTTCCAGCACCAGAGTTTTTAGTAAAAAAAGATACTATTTAATTTTATTGCCCAAAAAGTTAAATTCCCAAATCATTTAATAAACATAAGTATAGAGCCATTACAAATGTGTACAGACCAACACAAACACACCCTGGTGCTCTGATTTCTAATATTCAATAGAATTTCATAATGTTGTAGGGGTCAATGCTCCGTCTCTTTACAAGCTAAGCTGACCTTAGCTCGAAAACATTGAAGGCCCCTGCTTCAGTGTCTTCAGATGGAGCTGAGTGAAATCTGACAAATGTCCTCAAGTGATGTCACTTGAGTCAGCATCAGCTGGGGCTGAAGACCACAAGTTTTAAAATGAGAAGATTTCTGAGGCTGTGTAGACTCATTTGACTGAAGTGAGCTTACCAGAACTTGTAAGCTGCTCCTCATTTCTGCAGCTTGAGGCTCTATTACCCACTACTAGCATAACATCATCAACCTCATAGACCTGTTTTACGGCAGCCATATTAAAAAGAAAAAAATATATATGTAAACATATATGTATATGGTAAACACAGGTTTAGTTATTGACAATTAATGAAGGTTCCGTTCCATTTAGTGTTGCTGAGTGAGTCAACATGAACAGTAGCAGCACCTTCACTGAATGGAACTGAATCTTAATCAGTATCATCAATAATTCCTGTGTTTTCCCCTCTGTTATATGGCAAAATGGCTGCTGTGAAAAAGCTCTATTTTAAGTGCAAGAAGCTGTTTCCAGTGAATAATATGAAATCCACTGTAAGCTAGTAGCTTAGCAATAAGTAACTAGACTATTAACATAGTGGAGCACCCTGCAGTTAAAAGGTAGATATTTTTTCTCATGAGTTGGAAGATGTTTTTCAGATGATGAAGTATGGTTTGAGAACTTTCTTGGAAACTTTCTGGAAAGTCCATGGAAAATGTTTTCTGAGTTCAAATTGACCACTGTCACTATCTTCTACGCAAGAGCATGATTCACTGCGAGGGATTGATAAAAGACACCCAACAGCAAGTTGTGAAACGAAGTCTGTCAGACTAAAGCTATAGCTTGGCAACTTTTCTTCTGTGGCATCTCACAGATGTACTTAACCGATGCCTCCGAGCTAAAGATGAGGAAACTCACTTCAGAATGTCCATCGTCTTCAGTGAATGTCGGTTTAGGGAGAAAAGAACAGATGCTCTTTGCAACAAGACCAAACATCTGACAGCAGATTATGGCAGAGGCAGTGAGATCATAAGGAGCCACTCAATGCTGAGCTATATCGCTAATGTTTACCTGTCTGGCTAATGACCAAGGGTCGCATCAAGCATCACTCAAGGAGGAATTTGAGCATTAGCCTAATCTTCCAGAGTGCAGGGGATTGCGGGTAGGGGGGAGGAGGGCCATCGAACAACAATGAGTCATATCTTTCAAAGAGAGGTGAATGTAACCTCCTTTAATATTGTTGTGATCAAACATATAGAAAGTACTTGGCATGGGACATTTGGCAGATAAAACTGGACGAAAGTCCGATTATGTCATTCATATGCAAGATACACACGATCATTGATACAAAATTATAACTGATGAAAGTGGTGTTTACCAGCCACATAAAGAAGTTCACTGCCTGTCAGTCAATACAGTGTCTGTTCAATTTCCCCCCTAATTACTATCACACCACCTTTAGTTCTAGGAGACATTTCTGTGCTGCTTCATTATTTTAGATCATCTATAGTGATTCAACTCTGCCTGCGATGTGCCAGCAGCCTCTCTTTGTGCTGCGCCTGCCTCACCTAATTGAATCAGTGCATTCTCTGATCTGGGGAATAGCTTTTGGAAATGGGACAATCCATAACTTGGAGCGACTTGGCACACACTTTTATGAAAGGTTGCTCATTCATTTATTTATTTATTTATTTTCTATTTTGGGAGCGCAAGGGAAAGTACGTCGAACCATTAATGAACTTTAGATTGGTCGGGCTTTCTGCCAGAGATATTTGCTTCGCTGCAGTTTCCCTCTGAGATTTCACGGCAATACACTGTATGGGACATTTCATTTAATAAAAGCAGGGGAGAAAAGATGTTGTTCAAATAATATGACGGACTGAGCTGTTCAAATGAAACGCTTGAGAATAGGCCTTGAAATTAGCTTTATTGTTGTCCTTGTTTGTTATGTGTGTGAAAGAACAAGAAGTAGAAGGAACAAAACCAGTTTTCTTCATTACTGTAGAGCAGATGGCACAACTTTAGAAAGCATTTTCCGGTTCCTACATGTTTTCAATTACAATCATTCTATACGATCTGATCGTGGATCCTGTTTTTGTGGACTAAGCATCAGCTGCCAAACTGTTACTGGTGTCTCTCTTAATGACACAAGTGCATCCCTAAGCATGACATCATTTTCCTGAGCTGCAAAAGTGAAATATCCAATTTAATCACAGGTGGAGACAGTCCAGAGGGACTGTGTCGTTATGCTTTGTGATCAAGGATTTTTCCTCTTTAATCTCCAGTTAGAAGCACTTGGCTTAACACCATCAAGTGCATGTTCGCTGCTTCCACCGTCAGCCGACCGTTGGTTCAGAGTGCATCTTCCAGATTGCTGACTGCAATCCTCCTGATGGCTCTTCCTGACGCTCCCGTGCTCGCAGGAGGCTGCAAGAGGCTCTTTGATGCCTTTTCCAGCAGGCGGCTGGCCTCTCGGAGCCCTCTCCAACCGCTGCCCTTTGCCTTGGACTCCTTGGGCCAGCTTGCCTTTATCCGCAGATAATCCCCCCGTTGACGTGTTTGAATTGCACTGATCCTCTTCTAGGCATTGTGCTCTGCTCAGCCTCAGTCGCCGCCTCCCCGTCTCCCCCCTAAGGGTGTCGGGGTTTTGATGTGCTGCCTCTGCGCCCCGTGCGGCCCGAGCTTTTACGCGGGGGAAAAGTAAAGGAGGGGCCGGCTTGTTGCACAGAGGAGCTGGGGTACCCAGACACACCACCTCTTCTAGATGCCAGTCTTCATTCTGCGGTATGGGGTTGCAGCGTGTCAGCTGAGGCCTGGAGGATCTGTTTTGCTGTTGGGCTTTGAGCGGCTCAGTGGAAGCAGAAGGGCATTCTGCAGCTTTCACCACTCTCTGCCTCACACAGGTTTTCACCTTCTTCCTCGTACCGGGCTCATTCACTGTCACATCCAACTTACAGGAGACAGGTTTGGCTTCCTGCTGGATAAACTTCAGTTTTTGCCTCTGAGCCTCCCTCACGTCCTCTGGCAGCTCCAGCGGGGCGAGCGTCAGAGGGCGCCTGACCGGTTGGTTCTCGACCTCCCTCTCTAAGTCAGGCCTGGGTGACTTGAGCAGCGAGTCCAACTGTGCCGTGCCCTCCCGGGTCGGCGAGCAGGCCGTAAGCCGAGCCTTTGAGTCCTTTCCATGTGTTGGTGACAGATGGAGGCCAGGTGTTTTTGAATCGCGGCCATTTTTAGCCGCCAGTCGAAGGTTTTGACCAGTCAGATGCAACATGGTATTTTTAACCTGGATGGTCAACATTTCTTCTCGCTGGGGTGCCCCCTGGACAAAAGACACATCAGTAACTCATATCAGTCATATTACAGAGACGATAATGTGGCCTCTGTTTCTACTTAGAACAACTTAACCTTGAAAAAAAGTTCTACCACAATAGTGCATAGGCATATTCAATAAAGGTCTCTAACCCCAATTATGGTGTACATTAATGTAAATTAATTATTTATTCACGTTTTATAGACTGAGAGTAAACCATTAATGAGGACAAGTTTGTGCTAGGTACTGAAAAATACCTTTAGCCACTTTATTTTTTTGTTTTGATTCATTCTTTAATTAATCAGAAAGACCCTCTGAGGAACAATTTGGCCACTTACTTCGTGAAAAATGACCTCAGAGCGTCTGAGCTGTTGTCTGCGGACGACGGATTAATTTTTGCAACAGCAGACTACATGGCTTATCATAAACTCATTGCTTCCTAACGTTCAAAATTGCAGGCTTAATGGCTTATTTAAACCGAGTAAGTCATCAGTGAGGGATCACAGGCTCCATTTTTTATAATAGACAAAAACATAGTCTGTTGTTATTATTAAATAGCTGTTTTGCAGCTCTCATCCATCAAGGCTTGAGACATAAATGTTAATAAGTTGTTTATGAATTTATTTTTGGACCAAATGCTTGGCAGCTCTTTTCTAGAACAGTGGTTCCCATATGTGGGGGTCCGTACCCATACGAACAGGAGTGGGTAATAAGAAAAATCTAAATAGGACATTCACAATTATGTGTTACCTTCAGTCTCCAAATTCATTTCTCTCATTTTATTTTTCCTTCTGAAGTCCTGATGTCCACATGAATGCTCACAACTAAGGCACACAACCTGTGACAAGGGGTCAGAGGCGGATATATCTTCAAAATGTAGGGGCACGAAACAGTTAGAGAGCCAGTGGCAGAGAGCAGGCCAACTGTGGCCAACTGTGAGGTTTGATCTGGTTCTCTGATGTTTCTTATGAAAAAAAACAATAACAACAAAAAAACATTATAAAATGTTTATAATATTTTTGTGAGCTATAAAACCTTTTTAAATATATAAGATTGCTAATTATTAATCGCTAATTATTCTATTATCTGAGCACAGTGGGCGGAATGACCCTTTGAGCAGTCAGTGAGATGCTACGGAAGCCCTGGCAGGCAAAAGAAATATAATGAACTTTAGCCAGATTATTCTGGCAAAACATTTGTGTTCGCATATTTCTTTAGTCATAAACGCTGGAGAGAAAACGATTTTGATCAAACCAAAAAAAGATCAATACATTTTTTGGAACCTCCAGTTTTGGCCCCCTCACCTGGCTGTTTTTGATTAAATTAAAGAGATAGCTAAAAAGACAAAACAAGGTGTGCCGCACGCAAGCCAAACATAGCCAGATGTTTTTACAAACTGTTACAATTCATTTTTAAAGCATTTGTTAATAATTTAAGGACCATTGCTAAAGCCGTTATTTGGACACCCTTTATTAAGTATGCCTGTTAAGGAATTGGTAACAAAACAACTTTGAGATAGAAAATATTACAAGACCATAATTATATTCACACATGCACCTTGACTTTCTTTGATGCCAAACAGAAGAGTCCACAATGCTTATAATGTTTAATGTTAAATGAACAAGCAGTTATCAAAGTACTCTGTGCTGTACACATGTCTCACAATATACAGTGTACTTTAAAGCAGCTGATCCAGTTGCTGTGAACAAGTTCCTCACTTTCACTATGTACCACTCAAATTAGCATCAGCTGTGTACATTGCAAAAAAACCAAACAATTCAAAGCTAGTGAAATTTTTTGTTATTGAGACGCTCCAGTGTACTCACAGCTTTGGGAAACATCTCCTGCCCGATGTTTTGGCTGAATCACTTCTTGCAGAACTACAGTGTTGTTGTTGTTGCTGCTGCTGTCCCTGTGCGTGTTTGCTCTGAGTCACCTGGCCAAAGGCAGTGACACTGCAGCTGCAAAAAGGTTTTAGCGGCCATAATGTTATTAGGCAGATTAGGGTCACGGTGCAGCACAGTGATCGCTAATGATCTCCAGCTTAATGCAGCCAATATGCACACTCAGGGCAAAGTGGTGTTGACAGAAGTTTGTTTGGATGATCTGGCAGTGCGTCTTTGAATTGGACATTAAAGGAATGGTAAGATGTTAAATGATGACGAAGAAGTCAAATGTGGCAGGAATCTTTCAACTCCACTCACCGCTAGATGGTGCCAGAGACCTCCTTTGTGCATCAGCATCAGCGGCACAGTTTTGTGGCCACATCATGATTACGTGTGGAGCACAGGCAGCTGCTGAGAAACTGGTGGGAATCAGCACAACACAGCCCCATGTTGGGTACTGTGAATTCATCCATTGCAGGCCCAGTCTGCATGTGCTGCCTTCAGATTTGGACAGAATGTAGAAAAGATACAGTACTCCTGAAATATTTATTAACATAGACACATACTGCAGTTTCCCAATACACCGTTTTATTTTCTTCGGAAATATTTATATCAGCGGTTCCCAAGCTGGGGCTTAGTATGTATTTATTCATGGTTTATTTGATAGGGACAGATAGAATATACAAAGACAAACTGAAACAGCTGTCCGACGCAAGTATCACAGGGTTGGTAGCAGATGCTAATTTGCAACACCCGTCCCTAGAAGGGCTTTTATGAAAATAGAACCCCTTAAGTCATCATAGGGAAAATGTGATGTGTCAGGCTGTTGAGTTACACAGAACACTTTTTTTTATTTTTTCTCTGCACATCTCCACAAATCTCTGTTTTACATTCATCTCTTCAGGCTCTACATAAATACCTCAGATGAAACATTTCAAGAGGGAAAATCACTTTGGTAAGCTGTTCACAATTCATGTTTACGCTGAGGCCATTGCTTGTGATGAAAAGGTCAGAAGGGACCGCTACGAGCCAAAATTGTTAAAGGCCCCCTCCATCAAAAAATTCTGTAATGTGTGTCTGATGTGATTTTTGCAGAAAAACGTATACATAGCTAAATAGTTGTATTTCTATGAGTATCGGACCAGGATTGGCTTCCAAAATATTTGTGATGTCACAAATCATACTGGCATCAGCCTGATTCTTAAAATCAGAAGTTCAGTGAGCACATAGAAAATCTACATTTTCAGCAGTGAATGTGAAAACAGCCTTCTAGTATCAAACTGTGCACAGACATCATTCTACTATCCTTAAATGTGTCAGCCCATAGACAGCAGTGCCGCCATCTTATAGAATAACTGAATTACCTTTTAACAAAAATCTGCCAAATGTTAAACTAAATATGTGAAGTTCTGCAGCAGCATTGTGACTCTGTGGTGTTTTATAGCCTTGTGTTCTCTGGATTTATCTTGGAGATGCTTCTTTTTAAATAAACTGAGGAGATTAATCTAGTATGTCGCTTTTACCTTCTTGTATTAACTACAAACCAGTCACAAAGACGGAGATATAAAAGGAAGCACAATTGTCACGGATAGAAAGAAAGATCTGTGACCTTTGAAATGACTGAATGGTAGATAAAGGTTCCGCAACTCAATATCAGAGAGAGGTCTTTATTATTGTCAACATTCACCGGAGTTAAACTTTGATCAGATTCTCTTCCGAGCCCCAGGTTTTGGTAATAGTTTTCAGGGTAAATATCTTCAGACAGTCTAGATAAGACAGTGATGTGGGGTGTGTTGCCTGCAGGAATATCTGCGGATCTTAATCACTTTCAGACAGCAGCTTGTTTTAAATTTTAGCTCCATCGCTCCCACGTCAGCCTCATTTATTATATTTAGAGACAGACTGTCGCCGAGTTTCCCTGCGATGGATGACAGTCGTATTAGCGGGCAGTTGTGCTTCCTGCAGTGGATCCATTTTTCATCAGGCAGACAGACTCAATCATCGTTGAAAATCTCCTGCTCTCCATTGTCTCATTCTCTCGCCTCGGGCCCCAAAAAAAGCAGCATGTCAGCACCTGCTTATTGCGAAGCTTCATCATATCATTGGTATAGTGGAGACGGTCCCGCTGCAGAGCAACTTGGCTGCGCTTACATGATCATTTAAGATGCGAAATTACAGGCTTGACGCCAAGAGATGGCCTTAACGCCCCTCTGCCACTGTTCTTATTGTGTCGCCCTCTGCGTTGCCTGACGTTCACAGCTGACAGTATAATTACCGCGGTGTAGGAAGGGATAAAAGGGATGTTGCCTGCTCATTCTCCCACCTACTGAACATCCAGCTGCACTACTTGGGCCACTTACAAAGAAGAAGAAGGCCGCTGGACAGCAGAAAAGCTTTATTAGACAAATTCTGCCCAAGTTCTTCAAACGTAGCATGCCTTAAAGTAGCTCTGATGTGAGATTTTTAAGGCTAATTTGCCAATACTTTACTCGAATTTGTAATTACAATGTAATTTAGCATTACCTCCCGTCAGCTCAACAGTAATGATGATTGCCTCCAAGCCAGACTGATCACACTGCTTTTTCATCTCTTAAGTCAGTTACTTCACTTTTCATAGTTAACTGAGTAAATATCAATGGCATTAATGGTATTAAGTGATAATCCCCTCACTAGCGGGGCTAACCAGTCGGCTACCCTAAATTAAGATTGATTAACTGTTTTTTTTCACAGATAGTTTTGTAGATGTTCTTCATAGTATTTACTTTACCAGTTATACAAATATGTCACACTTCACTGTGCAAGTAGAGAATTGCACTTATATTCAGCTTTGTCTTAGACTCTGGACTACTTCTAGGCTAAAGCTTACAATAACAATGACTGAAGGACAATGAAATCTTTTTTTTCCACGTGTTATTTGCTGACTTCCTGTTGTTTACTCACCAATAGATCTAAATACATGCTTCTGAAAGGAATAATGCCACGCTTTGGAAAATAAACTTTTAAGCTTTCTAACAAGAGATCAGTTGATCAGAAGATTGATACCAACCAGTCTCATGTCTATTCGATGTAGTTTCATAAGGCCAAAAGAAGATGCATGAACATTCCACCTCTTGCTCATCAGAAAAACAACCATGCAGTATTTATCATTAAGATCCATATTGAATTTTGTTAGACTGTGACCTTTAGTGGCTGTAGTAGTTAATGGGCAGTAATGGAGGGAGTCAGGTGAAGTATTATCAAGAGTAAAGTCCAAATAGCAGGGAGGTCGGGGATGGTGGGTCGAGTTAAACAAGCACTAGACATTCAACCAGGAGACAGCTGTTTCTTGTCCAGTGTGAAACCAGAAGTCAACGGTATGTCTGTTCCTTTGCTAAGATATTGAAGTTAGATCTAGTACAAAACCTGAATTTGCAACATTCGTAACATTTAGTCGCAACTGTCTGCAATCTGTTCTGTTGCATGGTGCACCAGCAGCTGAGGAGAAATTAAACTTGCTGCAGTTGGTGGAAGACTCTCTGGAAGAGTTGTTGAAGAGCAAGAGCAGAAGCCATGAGTTCACAAATTAAGTACTGATACTTTACCACATGTATCCTCCAACATTACCCCACACGCTGCTGCTGATCACTGTAATGTCTGGTTCGGTCTGACTGAGGACTGAGACAACTAAAGATAAAGTGAAAGTTAGATGAGCTGAACCAGAGGTTTGAATAAGTGATTGGGTGAGCATACGATTATCTATTTCTTTCTCTCACAGCTAATATTTTTCCACTTTGATCTGATCCTCGCCGGAATGTGTGAATTTTAAAGAGTGAGATGGTTCAGTTTATTTAACAGCGTCTCTTTGTATTAATCAACAGATACTGTTGGAGGTCAGGCTCCCTGAACTTTCAATGTAAGAAAGACTAAGTTCTGTAAACCTTGACTTAAAAAATGTCTTGGGATCTCGAGAAAAATAGTAGTTTCTACTTTGTAAATGAAAGATACCCAAGAGGTACTTTTCATGAATGTTTAAGTCAATTCAAAGTTGATCCAGAATTTGTTTAGTTTGAGAAAGCAGCCTGCGGCACATTAAGAAATCATTGAAAGTCTTGTTTGAATGAATAAGTCATACTATAGCTGCAGGCCTGAATTTGACTGTTTTTTCACCAATGAAAAACTAATTTGTGAATTAAAACAACTTCTCAGTGGGGCCGGTGATGTTGGGCAGTAGGAAGAAGACAACGGAGGCTTTCGGAAGGAGGCTCATCATTTTTATTCAAGTGTGTTATGGCTTCACCCAGGCTGTGTAAACCCAGTGAGTCATCCACACCAAATCATGCACACACACTCAAAAAAAAGAAAAGAAAAAAAAAAGAAAAGAAAACAGAAAACATACAAATGTAAAATGCTATGTAAAATGTTCATTTCACTCTGAACAATTCTCAACAATCTCTTCTCTGCGTGTTGAACAGAGAGCGGACCCATACTGGAGTGTACTGTACAGACATCAGTTTCAAAAATGTGACAGAAGACGTCAGTCGGTTCAACGTGACCGTCGAACCACATGGATGCCAACAAGACGGGATATAATCTCCTGTAAGAATATGGTACATGGTATTATTTGTTCATCAGACCTACAGAAGAAACTATTGCAAAGGATATTTCACAAAGAGAAGTTATGGAACACAGCCTTTCTATTATATTGTATTACACAGATAGTAGTGCAATTTGTGTCTCTTTGTCCCTGCCATAAGAAAAACATGGCACTACTGACAGAGAAATGGCCTGCACATACTGCCACATGCAGTAAATGAGGCCTGGAAGCCAAGCACGGCTACGTACGAAATGCCGAAGAAACAAACGACAAGCCAATAACCATCAGGTATCGATCCATCTTGGTGCTGTTTGATGCCACGTGGCAGGGAACCACGAGAGAAAACAAAATGTCGCACTGTTTGTCTGTTGAGGGGCGATGGTGTGTGCGTGGCTGTTTCTCTACGCCATCTGTGATATAGAGTAACATTCAGTCAAGGACCATCAATATGGCATGATGGCAGACAAATCTGAGTAATATGTGTGCATGTGGGAGGGCGATGAAAAACGATGTGACTTGTAGCTCATGAAAAGCAAATGAGTTCATTTGTTTGCTGCTTCCTCTCCAAAAAAAGTCCATTATGGCTGATACATTCCCCAAAATGTTGCTTGGAAAAGTTTGACTGTGAACTGAATGGAAGGCAGGCGGCACTGATCGACATAGATATATGCTCAACCCTATCAGTATTGGAAAACGTGTAAAGGATTCTTCAGATTCGTTACAGGTCTGGTCTTATTTTTGCACGTTTGGCCATCATTCTTCATGGTTATAACAATGTTTTGACAATTGTAATACTTTAGACCTGGGGGCAAGGCAACATCACAACAACTTATTCCAAAGAGGTGCAAACTAACAACTAGGAAACAGCCTAGCCAAAGGCAACATTATTCTGCAATCTTTTTTTTCTTTTGCCAAAAAATCCTATTAAAAGACTCAAACCAACAATTTGCGGGTCCACTTCTTCCCACGAGAGGTGAATCTTACAAGCTGCACAACAATTACGTGTAAGGTGAATTGGAATGCTTGTAGAGATGAGCCCACAGACTATTCTTCTACATTGTCTATTTTGGATGAATATTTAATTTATTGTGGCCCAATCTCCTTAACCCTGTTGCCAGGTGAGCTTTTTTCTGTGAAAAAGCTCAGATAAACGCGCCGTGCATCACCTTACCATTGGCAGCCATTACCATTACATTCAGCAGCTAGCTGAATTGAATTAGATGAGTTGGTTGAGGCGATAATTGGTCTTACACTCATCAGGTCTCCAGATACATAACTCTAACTCAAATGTAAAATGTAAACACAATGTTGTGTTCACGGCCGAAAATTCAATTAATGCAGCTTTAAAAACAAGTTAATCAGTCATTTATCAGACCATGGATGAATCAATTCGCATGCTCTAATGAGTTTTTATAGAAGGTTAATGTATGTGGGATCAAAATAAACTACAATGCCCATGCTAATCCTGATATTCGTCACCCAGTGCAACAGTGTGGCTCATTTATGTGTTTTTTAAAATAGCTTTGGACAATAGCGTAGCTCCATGGCACACTGGGATAAGATGTTTCAAGCTTTGATGCTACGCAGACAATACCAATTAGTATGCTGTAGGATCAATTCCTTCTTGGTTTTGCTTTGGGATATTTCAGCAGAATATCGCAAGCGTTAATTAGCTTTAAACCTGTCTAATCATCTGCCTGTTTATGTTTCTTGCACCATCTGGCCTGTTTTTAAGCATTGTTGTGGTATTCCCAAATCCCAGTAAATTCTACTGTGAGTATGCTTTCATGACTAACCAGAATGATGGCCAAAACAAAAAGAAGAAAGAAGACCCAAGTTGCTATACGTTGGAATTATCCTTTAAGTTCGGAAGCTAAGAACCGCCTCATTTTCTTTTTTCAGGCCCAATTTTTTTCAGTCCCTTGAGATTACAAGTTAATCATTGTGTGATCTCGAGATAACAGAGCTCATTTTGTCGTGAGGTAATCCTGAGAAAACAAACAGACAAGATAATTGATGATTGAGATAATTCATCAGGAGAAAACGTGCTCATAAGATACAAAGAAGAAAGGAAAGGAGACTACACACATTGGTGGGTGTTTGAATAGTATAGGAAAGGATGTATATAAAAAGGCAAGACTGAAGTATAGTCTGATGCCTTGATCAATAATGGCTACTCAAGATGCCATCTTTACATGCTGGCATGGCACTCCTGGTCTCTGATTAATATTAAAAGTAATAAAAGGAAACAACCTTTTGTTTTCTCGAGTTAAGACATTTAAACGTTAACCCCTTATCACAAGAAAACCAGCTTTGTTATCTCGAGACAATGTGGTAATTAACTTGTGATCTTGAGATGACAGCATTAAAAAAAATAATAATAAACTGAAACAACTGCCGTTCTTGGCTTTCGTATTTAATCTGTTGTATCAAAAGTACGGGAGTGATTCAGTCTGCTTTGGCGCTGGGTGTGTTATAGAAGGTAGATATGAGATCAGTTGTTGATTTTCATCTCCTCATGGGAACTCGTCTGTCAGGACTTTGATCGGTCTATACATTAACCACATCTGCTCTCCTGTCAGCCCAGACTTCCATAATCTTCCAGTAGGTTTGCTAAAGCACAAACAGACCTTGCAGCCACCATATTCAAATGTGCCCACTTCAACAGAAACACTGACTGTTGTTTCTTCAAGGCACGTATATGCTAATGTGTAAAAATACATATGCATCTCAGCCATGAAAAGGCCTTTTTATTCCAAAGGTTGTTATAAACATATTATACAGGATATTTAGACAAGCCAGTATAGTTCCAGTAATGAAACAATGCTTTTAGGGCTTATCTCGGACTCCACGCCTGGTTATGTTTGTCACGACTGAATAGGATCCATGGCATTTCACCATTCGCCCAAACAGAGTGGCATTCACCTTGTGAGGCATGCTCAGCTACCCGGGAAATTAATAGAAGCCTGTTAAACACTAAGGCTGCAAAGAATACTGAAGGTAACATTTCCTGAAAGTCAAAGTCCGGAAATTTGGTGTAAGTTTTGTCAGTTTCCAGAAGTGTTGATTGATTTTGAAGGATAGAGCTTGCTGAGGGATAACAGAGCTCCCAGCCCTGTGTAACTTGAAAAAAAAACCTCTGGTCTCTACATACTTAAATAGACATTTACATCTTAAAAAGCATTTAGAAATGATGTTTATAGCTTTAATCCTGCTTAATTTAGGAGCTCAGTGAGAGTGAAAATGCTAGCATTGGGACAGCTGTGACAAAAAAAGGCGCATTGGGCTTTAAGAAAAAAGGCCTGTGATCAACATAAATAACCAGACTTGCTTACATGTGGCTCTCAAAAAGGATGCGACGGGCCTCAGTGAGATGATGCATCTCAGTCGCATTTTTTGGAAAATTCCTGCTGTTGTGGAATGAAAATTCGATATGTACATTGTATTGTTTGGCCAATGCACTTGCACTTCTGGGATTGTGTTCATTATAGGAGCAAAACAACAAAAAGGTGGTTCATTCAAACCTGAGAACAAACATCATTGTACAGTTTGAATGAAAAAGACTTTGGCAAAAGAAACAGCTCATGATGTGAATCATTCTTAAGAGTATTTGCCATTAAGATACTTTAGATAAGTTATTTTGAAATAATTTCCCCATTCATCATACAAAGTTCATGCACTAATCAGCTCTTGCAAACATAAAAAAAATCATCCTGATCCCTTTTCTCCTTCGGATATTTTACAGAAACTGAAAGGATCATACTGATGTTATTCAGCTGTTCTTATCTGTGATCTTCAGCCGTCCCTTCGCATTAACTCATCTTCACTGTTCCTGCTCGTTTCCGTTCTGATGCGTTTATCAGGTTGTGCTTCCTTAATGGCTCCAAAGTGCATCCAAACTTGGAGAGGTGTCAGTTTAGATCTACATGCTTCTCCGTCATCGCACAGAGCTCTGCTCTCAGTGCTGCGTCGTTTAGATCTGAGCTGGTTTCATCAGCAGACTCAGGGTCAGATGCTACAAGCATGCATAACGCAATACGCAGGACTTTGGAGCGTGATCATGCACGGCCTTTGATTAAAATTTACACTGCTTATGAATTCAGCTGGAGTCATTTCATTGCACTTTGGTCGCTGCTTAAAGGAGAAATCCACCTTCTGATCCTCTTGCGCTGTGTTGTATCATCGCACCATGATATTTATTTCACTCATTTGAGTTGTTTTATAATTTTCCAAAAACCTGTGAATTCACTCCCCACGACCCAACTCATTGGCCCGAACTAGTCAAGCAATGCTTCTCAAAAGATTGTGAGGACTTATGGCAGCCAATCAAAGGCTCAGCTATCTGGCCACATGTCAGTGATTCATGTGTTTATTAATTAGAACTGGATATCAGTGCCAGTCCAACAAGAATTGCCTGCCCTGGTGCATAAGCAAAAACCTTTCTGTCTTCCAGGTTTGCTTCCTGGTAATGCTGTAGAGTTTCTCCTGCAAGCCAACCCCAAAGACTTTACAGCATGTTGGCTTGGGGAAATGTGTACAAATAAAAAACCTCCATAGATCCAGAATTCATAATAGAAAGAATCATAATTAACCTTGTTTGCAGTTCTTGGTGTTCTGTCGACAGTTTTTCAGAGGTCTCATTTGAAATGATGCTCTGTGGGCCACATGGGAATATTAGCTGCAGCGCTGCGAGTGGCCACTGGGCAAAATTGAAAGGGAGGTCACCATATTCACTTCTAAATATTACATTCATTCAGTGATCATGTGAACCTAGTCACAACACAATCTTAAATGGGCACTATACCAATTTTTACAGAGTAAACTGTCTTTTTGTGGCTCTGCAGGGAGCTCTTTACAGGTCACATCTCCAACTCATGAAATACTGCCACTTTGGTATGGGAGGAGATTATGTTACGACCCAAGTCTGTTGGTTTGTTGGATTTCCACATAATTTAGATGGAGGATGGGTCCCAGTCTACAATGGACCCCATTAACTCTTGGTGCAGATCCGGGTAAAGGGAAGGAATTTTAATGATGAAAAACTTTGCAAGATATGTCATTTTTGTCTTTTTTTCTACATTGTCATTAATTTCTCAGGGAATAATGCACAGATCTTGGCGAAAAAAATCTGAGTAAGTACAATTTGATTTGGATCCTTGATATGACCAGCTTAAAGTATAGTTCAGTAGTTATGGGTGGCTTAAAACTTAATGGGTTTGATATTGGATCAGTCTTGATTGAATGAAAGGGGACTGTTGGGCCTTGGCAGAGGTATGCACTCTACTGAGTACCATTCTAGTTTTATCAGTCTCTCGTTTATGGAATACTACATCACTGAATGACCATTTTGTTCGATGTCTTTAGCTGCACTGCATTCTGATCTATTAAGGCAACTGTAAATGAAGGATCTGGTCTCTGTACCTCTCTCACAGTGGTGTTATCCCTGTATGATTGTAGCGTATTTGTGTAGAATAATTAATGTAGAGGAGGAGTGTACTTTAATTGATTGAACTGATATTCAATGTGAATGTCAATGGGAAAAAAAGCAAACCATAATTGGTAAATGTGGTTACTAGTGTAGTAGAGAGGGTGGATTTTCCTTTTAGTCAATTTTAAACTCTCATTGTGAAAAACGCTGTGGGTGGAATTGAAGTTCGTCTGGCCCAATCTGACTCCAGATTAGGGAGAAATATCAATAACAGCAGCATGATCCTTTAAATCCAAGACAAATAGACGGCCTTCGTACAGCTGTTCTATAAACAGACAAATGTCACAAAACCATGGCACACTCATTAAATGACATCTAATGCACATGCTAACATTGGCAACAATATTTTGGCTTGATGTGTGGTGAAACCATTGAAATATATGATTGCTTATAGAAAACAATACCTGATGCTTTAAGTCATTTTAAAATCTCTGTCTGCAGTGAGGCAATGGAATAGTACATAACGGCAAAAGTTTCTTCAAGTTAAGGTGAAACAAGCATACTCCCTTTTGAAAAATAGCATTTCCCCAAGTGTGCATCATTTGGTATGTAACCAAAGTTATCAATTCTTATCAATTTTGTACTGTAAATCTGAAATAAGGAAGGTCTTGTAGTTTGTGTAAATGGAGCAATCTCTTGAAAAAATAGACATCCATGCTTCATGCTTTGCATCCCATTGTGTCCACGCTTGCTGTTCTGCGTAGTGTTCTTCATCTGTTCCCAAGAATACTTTTTATATTACATACAACTAATAAAAAGGGGAAAAAAAGTGCTGAAATAAGATTTGGTAAGGAGCAGCATTGGAAATGTTTGACCTTGTGTATAAAATATGGAAACTCATTTGTCCTGTCTACGTTAGGGTTTAGATGGATTTCCTTCTCCTCATGAGCTGGTGATTGTCTGTGAAGCTGTGAAGGCCCGGAGACACCGAGCTGATGGGCGAAGGGAAGAAGCTGTTTTTCAAGGTGCTGGGTGAGATCTCCTCGATCCTGTAGGAAACCGAGTGAAAGTACTGATTGGGATTCAGCTGAGAGCTGAATGAGTTCTGATGGGAGAAGGCACAGCCCAGGCCTCCCATCCCTCCCCCAGAGCTGCCGAAGTCATGCGAGTGGTAGTGCATACAGGAGCAGACTGACTGTAAATCAGTCACTTCTGCCCGGTACGGCTCGCGCCGCCGCCGGCCCCGTGGCAGTGATTCGTCCTGGATGTGGATGATCATGCTGTTCCGGTTACCAGCTAGCGAGGCGCGTTCCTCGGCGTCACGCCGCTCGTCCTCGCTGTTCATAGTGAGGAAGCGGAGCACCACGAGGTTGAGGAAGGCCCCGATGACCGTCAGGCCCACCAGGATATACATGAAGCTAAAGGCCACATACAGGGGCTTCTTCTGGAGGGCCCGGTTCTTTTGAAGGGCCACAAAGTCCCCAAAGCCTATAGTTGTTAATGTGATGAAGCAGTAATAATATGACTGGAAGAAGCTCCAGTCCTCATAGTGGGAGAAAGCAGCAGCCCCGATGCACAGCGTGCCCACGCAGGAGAAGAATCCTACGGTCACCATGTTCTCCATGGACACATCGGTGATGCTCATGCCGCAGCACTTCTTGATACGCTTCAAGAGGTACTTGACAAAAGTGTTCATCCTCTCGCCCAGACTTTGAAACATGACAAGAGTCAGAGGGATTCCCAGGACGGCATAAAACATGCAAAAGGCCTTCCCTGCGTCGGTCCCCGGTGCAGCATGCCCGTACCCTGAAAAGAGAGCAGACAGATAACAGAAGTTAGTGATGCAAGAAGTTTTTTGCTGGCCATTTGTGAAGTGGCGGTGGTGTCACGAGCGCTTCCCGCTGTTAAAAATGCCCCGGATCACTTTCTGTTTACAAACATGACCAAGCAAGAAATCTGCCTAAGAGTCTGCGAGCACTGCCAAAAGGGTTATTGAATAGGTGGATGCCACAGAAATGTGTCTGCTCATTAATCTTATTTGGGCTCAAAGATTATGGCGAGTGGGTCGTCCAATTAGTAAGAAGTTTCCGGCGAGGTAGAAGAGTTTGGAGGAGGGATTGGAAAGAAGTCATGTGGGAGCCAGTGAAGCTTTTAGCTTAATTAAACTTTATCTTTAGACCACAAGCTGCTGACTCACACACAAACAGTCTTCTGAAAAAAGGGGCTAACAATGGGGTTCATGCATTATGTTACGTCTCATCCTTAAATGTAATAGAAATTATGTTATGTGCATTGCACAATATTTACAGCTACTTCAGAAATTACGGTATGAATGAAACCTACTGCTCTTGAATATGCAGCGCTGAAAACAGAGTGTCGTATTGATTTTCTCTCCTCTATCACGGCTCATAACTGTGAGTATTAAACACCAAAATCATAGCCAAGAAACACCCACCATCAGTTGGCTTGTGTACCACTTCAACAACTGCCTTCCAAATGGAGACATCATATTTTTGGTATGTACCGTACATCATTTTTTATTAATTTATTTTGGATATGTCCTGAACAAGTTCCGTGTTTTCATCTCACAAATATTGATATTGTGTTTTCCCGTGTGGCTTTCTACCCACTCGAGCATGTGTTTAGTTATGTACTTAAAAAAACAAAAAATATTCAGCTCTGGCAATCTGATTTGAACCTGCAACCAGAGCGATTGTATTTGCATGTGCAGCGTGTGTTAGTGGTTTCAGGTTTCATCGGTGGACTATAAAGGAACATCCAGTACCAGTTCTGCAAAAAGTACTGATTTATTAAGATTTTAAAGAAGAACACAGTTCAAACTCTTTAATTCCTAGCCTATCAACAGGGTTTTTTTAGCTTCTTTTAGCTGACTATTTTGGTTTCTCTACCAGCAAACATTTTTTTTTTAATAAGCGCTATTTCCAGGCTGCTTAGCCCACCTGTTGTTTGTGCAGGTTTTTAATTGACAAGCTCTGAAAAACCCTCTGTCCACCTGTTTGGCCCACCTGTAGCGGACCATTTAGCCACTAAAAGCTCTATATTTTTTCTCAAGAGTTTTTTTTTCTCAAGCAAAAAGGGAGAGTAAAATGTGAGTTAGCCACAAAGTGGCCAGAAATACAAACAAATTTGAATGTGTTTGTGTGTCTTTTATCAGGTAAGGTTACTGTTGTGTTTTCACCTTGTGCATTTGCCCTCAATTGGCCAACAAAATCAGTAATTCACCTTGAAGATTTAATTTGATGAATGAATAACAAAATGGCATCAACAGAAACTAGCTTATTAGCACATTTCTTAGTTTGTACTGTACTGGGGTTAAATCTCTCCATGAACCCTGCTCTATCCTCTGTTGACTAAATTGGCATGATGGTGAGATTGTATCATTTCAAATATGCAGCTTAGAGTGGTGCTGCATCTTTTCCATCACAAAGAAAAGCATGGAGACCAACAAATTGTACCCACTTCAGATGATTTCTTCGGGAAAAGAACAACAACAGATCTTATCTCCCACACAGACATACAACAACTTGAGGAAAAGTCCAATGCTTATCCTCATAACACTTGCTGATATAACCTTGCTCATCCAATTTGCCCTGAACTTAAATTAACGTTATAATCCAAAATGTTATTAAATTTGTTTTGTATGTATTGGTCCTGTCATGTGTGTTTCCTTTTATTGTATTTTCAAGGTTTTTGCGGTCTCTTTGCAGTTTGTGCCATGTTTCCTTCCTGAGTTACAGCCTGATTTTCCCTCCTCACCTGTCCTGTGTCTGCCTCATTAGCAGTGCTTTGTTCCTAGTGTTCTCGCCTGTCGGCTCCTTTCCAGCTCTCTTGCCTCTTCGACTCACGCCCCCGTCCTTCTCCACCTGCACCTCATCCCCTCATCAGATTAGTTTGTTTTAATTCCAGCTTCAGTTCAGTCTTTGTCGAGTCGTTTGTTGTGTTTACCTGATCCAAGATCTGCCTGCCAGCCGTCTCTTTGATTTGGGTCTACCTTCTACGCTCGTTGTGGGACAGTAACATTTCTAAACTTAAACAGTAACTTCACCTGATCTGCCAACTCATCACCCCGTGCAGCAGTAACATTGTATGGCACTACAGTACCATGCTACATCATATATGGGCGTGGCCACAAGTACAGACCACAGCCAACCACACCTAGCTGTAATGCTATTCCTTAGAGGCAAGAGCAGCTATGATTTTTCTCCTTCCAAAGTCAAATCAGAGGTTACTCTCTAACTGCAAATTATGTACAGTATATACTTAAAAAAACATTTTTTACAATATGTTGCAGTTTTTCCTTTTTTCCTTCATTCCTATTTTTGCCATCAGTCAGAACCTATTTCAGAACACTGTGAAAATACATTTGATCCAATTGGGCTTGTGGTTGCAAACTGATTTGAAAATTCTGCAGTACAGCATCCAGCAACAATACAACTTAAGTCAGAGATCATTCTTGACCTCAGAAAAAGATGTTTCACAGAATTATCTAAACTCATGGTCATCTTACTGAAAAATGACCATCCTTGAATTGAGTGGGACCTGGAGGGCAGCTGGAGGGTACAGAACAAAAATCGAAAATACAATATGGCCTGCTCTGGAAAATGCAGCAGACTCACTAAGGATAAAATTATTTTAAAAAACAAATACATTTGCACGTGTCATAGTCTACATACTATATTGACATTTCAACAAAATGTGTAATATCACATTCACATTTCGAGTTTATGACTTAACTTTCATGTCTGGAGGTAGAGGGACAGGCAAGTAACAAGCACACAGCTGTAAAGCCAGTGACCTCAGTTCAAGAATGTTTCAACATGTGTAAGTGTTACACAGAGTCTGTTGCAACAAAAGAAGAATGCGATCAAAAAAGGTATTTTAAGCCAAAACATGATCTTTTTCTAACCCTAACCAAGTGTTTTTTTGTAAACATAACCAGAACCTAACAGCATTTTCACAAGCTAAAACTGAAAACTAAACCCGCAGAAATATATATTGCAACATAAAGAAATGTTTGATTTGACAACATTTATTCTGGCCATTAGATTACGAAAAATTGTAATTGTAATACACAAATGTTAAGTGTAGGTTTTTTTTAAAGGTAACCAAACATTCAAAATCAGTGTTAGGGCATTGAAGTTAGAGGTCTGTGCAGGAAGCTGAAGGATCAGCTGCAGGTCAGCAACAACTCATTGTGTCGGCGGCGTGTGCTGACTGCAAATGAGCTGATCGAATTCCTCAGACATCGGGCAGCAATGTGCACATCATTTCCACATACACACAAAGGGAGAGCGGCTTCCTTCAAATACATGAACAATCCTATAAGAAGTATCTTATATCACAAATCTTGATTGCTGTGTCATATAATGCAGACAATATATTAATGCTAATGTCCTGTGTGAAAGATAATAAACAAACCTGTCATTAGTGAAATACCTCTTAATCTTAATGTATTCTAATTAATGCAGGATAAAACATGGTAAAAAAAACATATGTACGAGCCCTCCTGTACTGCTTATGAAAACATAGTGTGCAAGATGTAGCGAAACAAGCCTGTGGCACCCCAAAAGTGTTAGTCAGTTATAATTACATCTCCGGGCAGATTTGTATTCTGCCAAGACATCTGTCTTCTTTCCTCCTTCCCTAAAAATTTGCAAATTAATTGATATTGATTCTCATTGCTTAAATTTTGTTCTTGCTGGGTAATTAGGACATAATGAATTACGGTGGCAGCTGTGAAGAAATGACAGCATTCATTTGATTTGTGCTCCAGTTTTACTGTGCAGACAGATTACCACAACTCTCCTGTCTGTATCTAATCATTAGACATTATGTTTTTACACTCAAGCGCGTTTTGTAATGACTAAAACACAGAGTTCTGTTTGGAAAAGTCATTAGAGGTTTGTGTGCGACTTTCACTCTCAACAGCCTCTCCCTGCTGCAAACAGACCGGAGTGTATTAGGTATCGATTCAACAGCCGCCAACTCCAGGGTCACCACACCGGTATGTATTTCCTGTTCCTGTCCGCCTCTTTAAAAGTTTAAAACTGGACCTAAGTGTCCGTGGGTCTGGATAGTGTGATAACAGTGATAACAGGTTAGTCAAGTCATAAAAGCAGTATATGGTAACACTTTGTCCTTCTAAGATAAGATGCTTGTTCACATAATGGTGTCAAAAGACTATGTAAGTTGTTATAATGACAGCATTAACATGTTAATTGCGAGATTAAATGACATTAAAAAGCACATATGAGAAGCTTGTTAATAGTTTACAGACACTTAAGAATGATAACAAAAGCTTTTCAAGTTTATAAGCCTTCTTGAATGTGTCAGTTTGCTGCTGCATCACTGAACCAGTATTCTGTGTCTTAATTCTGCCTCTCCTCCCAACACTAGCACCTGTTTGAACACTGTGTCAACTGATTTAATCCTTTATGCTACATTTATGAAAGTAGACAACATTTTAGTGATGGTAAACATGTAGAATTTTATAAAAAACAGTGAACAGTAACAGATATAGGCAACTTCTTTGGTGTCTGTGGGGAAAGTCCCCAAACTCCCTTAAGAAATCACAATTTTTTTATAAGAGAAACTTTATAGACTCTGTGAAACACTGTCTACAACTAAAACTTAATCACTTGGGTCTTCTTATTAATTCGGCAAATGTTTTACATGACAATATTTCTTTTTGTTTGTATAAAACATTATATATGTTTGTTCCGTTGATGTTCACTCAGGATCATGTCGTGGCACATGTCAGTGCCAGGTGTGAACTGACGGACGTACAGCTGTCTACTTGTGATCGGGTCTCTCAGGTCGGTGACTTTAGTTGGGCCCTAAGACACACACCGCCACTGCTGCCCAGAGCGGTGTTCGCTGTTTATTCAAAAGGTATTCAAATTGAACGTGTTGCGTGTACAAATTGCACTGAATTTGCACTCCCTTGGCTCCTCAGCAACAAACCTGCTGAGTGTGAATGGATCAGATTAACCGTTCTCGAGATATGTGACAAACAGACAGACCTTACTTTATAGTTAGATAACATAACAAACACATTTATTGACTTTAACTAACTTTCATGTCACTGTTAAACTTTAGAGAGATGTTTTTGTTCTTCTATTAGGATTAATACATATTTTATCATGTGCTAATTAACAGTGAACAGTCCTTTCTGCAGCTATCTGATCCCAGGCGAGAACTCTGCATTATGTAGTATTGGGGAAGAAATTTTATTCAGAAGAGAAGATCTTTTATGCCTTAACAAACTAAAAAACTAAAAAACTAATGACTTGTTTTTATGACTGAATAAACTGAATAAACAAACTGATCTTAAAGACCAACACAATTGATACTGTTTTATTCTGTTTATATGTGGCAGACCCTGCCACTGTTCAAGTTTCAAACAGTGTTCTGGGACCTTATTTTCCATTGAGAACAGCTTGTTTATTCAGTTATGGAAAAAGATAATATTTCTGAGTTTGTATTATTACCCCATTATATTGTAAATATTCAAATTCTGTGTTTGAATTTCTTACACAGTACTCTTTAAGGTTAATCAATCACTTATTATGTACTTATTTACTTGTTTTAACAATAGCTTTCACAGCTTCTCAACCTGGAATTGGCACTATGTATAGTCAAGGTTGAAATGTTTGCTATGGGGGGTTTATATAGTCTTAGTAAAACATAATAATGTTAATAAGAATCATCAAGGGCCATATTACCTATTGACTAATGCTTATAACAAGGACCCCACAAAAATGATAATGTAACAATGAAAATCCATCCCACAGTGAGGTCATATCAACATATCAGCTTTCACTCCCACATTCATTACTGTCCTTACGTCTCCAATGCAATAACACAGGACGATTAACAGGGATCAGCAGGGACCCAGTGAGACAGCCTGCAGACCTGAAGAGCATACTTGTACTGCGTAATTACTTGTAAATGTAATCATCTGCGACATTCTCATATCAAATAATGTCCACTCGGCTACCGACTATCATTGATTGATACGAGACGATAAGACAGTAGTGCATGAGAGGCGTTCGGTTTGCTTTTCTATCCGGGGAAAATCCTCTGCTGCACAACTTCTGATGAATTTCACACAAGAAAACACACCAAAATGATTTCCTCAGCCCTGGATGAGTAAGAGAGCAAAAGGATGATTATAGATTCATATTAAAGTTATTTATTTCTTCCGAGCCAGTCTCTTAAAGCATTTCTTTGATGTCGCTGATGGGATGTGTGGTTCTCTGAGGCGGCGCCGCACTGTGTAATCTGTTTGTCCTGGTATAATGACTCTATTATCTGCTGTTGTCTTGGGAACAGACATATTTGCTCTGCCACACAGAGGCCTGCCATGCACAGGTGCTTTTGTGCTCATGTGTGCACAGGTGAACGCGTGTGTTCGGCGCGGCGTGTAGCACAGCGGAAAGAGAATCACACTCTTTAATGAGAGACAAAAGGCACGAGAAAAGGCGCGGCCACACAAATATTACGCAACACGAAACATTCTGAGGCTGATGTTCTGGACGTCCATTCAGGCGTCCTGAAGGGGGAAGAAACAGACGTGGCATGTTTTCAATCTACACTCTCCCACAAGCTGCGGCAGACAAGATTTGTTTGCAAAAAACACATCAGTCTTATCTGCCGCAAGCACAAAGTGTGTCTGCAACTGAGAAGAGCTCCACAATCCGCTAATTGAGATGCTGTAAATTTGCCTAAACGGAAATCTGATGTGGAGACGATCAGAAGAAATCTTTGAGAAAATGCCTCCTAAACAGATTTGCCTTAAGCAGAAAGTCTTTGGGCCTCCTTTAGTGCAAATTAATACTAAAGGGTGTTGGATTATAATAAACAATGTAACAACTGACTGCTTTAATAAACAATTTAGACATTTTCTAAAGAAACCAGCTGCTAAAAAAACCATTGCAGTGCTTGTAGCATCGCTCAATAAGCCAGTCCATGGACTAAAACTAGATCTGCAAATCATTTGTGAAGAAATAAACAGCAGAAAGTAAAGTGAAAGTCTGCCTGGTTTCTCTGTGCCTCAACATGAGCTAAGAACAGCATTTCGGGGCAGTTTAGCAGCTCCTCTCCCTGAACTTTTTCGGTTTGAAGCCTTCTGTATCACTGCACATCTGTTGAGTCACTCTTTAAATGTTGAACAAACCAGAGTGGGAAGTGTTGTAACGTGTCTACTCAAAGTTGACTCATGAGAATATTTTTAGTGTCATTTGGAGTAGGAAGAGATAAGAACTGTAGCTCAATACACTTTGGTGTCACAAACGTTTTTTGTATTATAAAACAAGACTGCATCCCGTACTCAGCACACCCCTTTCCCATACCACTTAGCCTTACCCTTCTGTTTTGCCTCAGGCCTTAGTAGGGTGTCACCGTTGTTGGGTTAGAGGGGTAGGGTGAGGTATTCAGGCTACATTAGGAGCACTTCAAACCGAGGGTTATGAGAATTCTCTGTCGTTTCAATGTATTATGGTCATCTTCTTTATATATAAAAAGAAAGCATAAAATAATCACTACTACTTTTCTGATGCCTTGGTAGCCAAGCAGCTAACTGAAGTTATGTTGTTATTGCTGATTTGTGCATGCCCGTCTTGCGTTTCAGAGTTGTTTCAATGATCCATGTTTTTCAATCTACATCAGATAAATGGCAAACAGCATTGTGATAATCCCTGGATTGCCGGTAAAACAAGAGAAATCATTGTGTCCAGTTGTGTCTGTTTACATAAACACCACTGACTACCCCACTACCCCTGATAACCTGGCTCCAGGGGGCAAGTGGGCACTCAAAATTTAAGGGGAAGGGGTAAAGATTGGTTATGGGATTGAGCAAAAGAGTCTACAGACATGCTAGCAGCATGTGTCAGCACGCCAGCATTCACACACAGGCGTGATATCATGCTGGCATTTAGCCAAGCACAATGTTTACCATCTAGACCAAGATAGTGTAGCATTTGCAAAATAGCACTTGACATAATGTCATTTGGGCAGCTGTGGCTCAGGGGTAGAACCAGTGTCTTGTAATCAGAAGGTCACTGTTTCGATTCCCCTCGTCTGCACATTGTTTGGTTTAGATACTGAACTGGTCGGCTCCTTGCATGGCAGCCATCGCCATCAGTGTATGAATGTGTGAGTTACTGTAAGTCCCTTTGGACAAAAGCGTCTGCTAAATGTAACATTAGTTGTATGTTTAGCAAAGTAATGGACGAGGTGAAATTTTGACATCAAGGTGAAAAGTCAGGCGACGATGGTAAACATCAGCGTGTGTACCAAATGTCACAGCAGTTAAGTAAATACTGTTGCTGTCAGGGGATCACAGTAGTTATTGGACACTGTCTGGGAAGCATGAATGTCTGTGAAAAAAATGTATGCCAGTCCATCCAGAAGGTGCTGAAATATTTTACTGGATAAGTGAAAACTCTGACTTGCTGCTGGCACTCTGGGATCACCGAAATGATTAGGCATGGTCATCTCTCAACTTGACTGCTGTTCACACCCACCTGGCAGGGCTGCTCATATGCACAGTAAAACACTCTGTAAATGGTCCAAAATGCTGCAGCACGTCCGGCATTCGGCCAGCCAAAGGCAGCTCACGCCTCTCCATTTTTCACTGCTCTCTGCTGGCTCCCTGTAAGTTAAGCTACTTCTAGTGTAGCACCCACCTGCCCAAAGTCCTTTACTTAGGTTGATGCAAATGAATGACTACTAATCCTGGTTTCACCGTGAGGCAGGCACATTTTATTCCAAACTCTTCTCCTCAGTGCTCCCTCTGATTCACTCCCTCTTCCAAAATAATTTACACCTTTTCTCTCTCTCTCTCTCTCTCTCTCTCTCTCTCTCTCTCTCTCTCTCTCTCTCTCTCTCTCTCTCTCTTTCTCTGCACTTGTGTCAGGTAGAAGGTCAGCCCGGTCTCACGCAAAAGCATGTAATATATCCGCTGATCAGCTAGAGGACATCTTATCAGTCTGACAGTTTGCGTTGCTTAGGTGCAGAAAGCATGAACGTGTATGAAGGCCTAACACCAACAGGGGGCGATGACGGCAAGTGTGAGAAACAAGTAGTCCATCTCAACTGTTGAAAATAAGTACTCATAAGCGGAACAATGATGTTTCCCTAAACAAAGACTTTATTTTGAAAGTGTAAATGGACAGTGCATGTCTGTCATTGCTGACTTAACAATGGTACGAGGTTGTGTAGTTTTCACAGGTAGAGGCAGAGCCAAACACAACGGTGACACAGTGGACGGGCTTCTATATCACACAATTTGGGTTGGTGCTGGGTTAGGAAGGTTGAGGCTGTTATTCTCCAAGGCTTCTCCTCAATCTTCTGTGTCTTGGATGACCTTATTTTGTACTTTGCTTTGGACAGAAGCATCTACCAAATGATTGAATGTAAATGATTAATCCTCCGAGAACTATAAATATCTGTGACATGTAATGGAAATGCATTTAATAGTTGCCCAGACACGTGACTAAAAAATGAAAATCAACCTCATGGTGGCGCTAGAAGAAAGGTCAAGGCATCACCGGACTCTTTGTGAACATGTCCTCTGGGCACGGTCTGTTTCTGTGTAATAAGTAATGGCAATCCATCAAAAGAAGTGGTAGATCAACTGACTGACATACTGACACTGCCACCGGGAGCCATGACGCCAGCAGGGTGAAAAATGATCGTAACAAATGTGATGATTATGACTAAGATTGTCGTTGTTGAAAAACCAAAGAGCAGAATATTAGACAGATTATTCCAGTGCTTTAAGATGTGTATCGCTTCATCAAACCCTCTGACACAAACAGATGAATATAATCCATTTCACACAAAATGTAGCTCTAACTTCTTTTTTTCTTTTTTCCTTTCAGCTATCACAAAATTCAATCTATAATTGAAAACACATATCACCCCTCCCCATGTGGCTCTTCACAGTCACATCCAAAGTGGCTCTAATGCTTTACACATTTTCTATATACCAAGGCAGCTCTCATCATAAACCGCATGACTCAACCTGTGTTTGGCTTCAATCCACTTTACGGTGACTTATTTTGAATGTCTGCCCACACCCACAATGAGATCTCCATAGGTCCGTGTCACTGAGAGTGAGTCATTGTTGCTGCAACTCTGAATTGACACAGCTGGCAGCCTCAATCCAATTATTATATCATTCTATTAGTATATCATAAATATTTAATTTCTTCTGTGTTGGAAAAAGGAACATCTCACGGTCATATAATGGATTAATGAATAAACCAACAGCCTCCACCTTGAAAGAGTAAAAGTTCAGGCGCTAAGATCCAGCAGCCTCCTCTTCTGCTAAGTAGCAAATCAACATTAATCCTGAAAGCAACTGAAATCCATTATGTATTTCTCTGGAACACTGACTATTTATGACACGATAAGAGACAATCAGAGTCAAAGTGTGTGAAAAGATCTCTGGGTATTTATAATGAAGATTTTAAAGGTCCAACCCACTGAACACCCCTCCCCCCCGACTCTCCTTCTAAGCATGTAGGAGAATGTACGGTGGCCACGTAACAGCATTTGATTTGTCCATTCTGGGCAACTGTAGAAACATGTAGCTGCAACATAGTCTCTATATGTAGGTATGAAAGGCTCATTCTGGGTTATGAACACACAGCAATTCTTAGTTTCAGGTGATTTATGCACAACTAGAAATAATATAACAGATATTATATTACATTTCTGCCAACAATTCCCTGTACACAGTAGACCTTTAACACAACCTCTGAACTGTCATCTGAGGCTGATTAGTGCACAGAAATATGTGATGTCACCTTTTTCTAACAAGTCACTGCCACCACTCAAACTAGTGAGAAAAGCACAGATAACAGCACCATTGCAGAAATCGCTCATGAAAAAAAAAGATCTAATATTGGCAAATATAATACTGTGTTAACTTAACACCTCATTACTATAAATGAAAAGAAAAGGAAAGATGAAAGATGCTCAAATGTTCAAACAAGCTGAGAGGCGCTACAGATTATTCTCTGTAAAGTCATCGCCATGAGTTAGTTGTTTTTAAGTTAAAAATCTGATCCGTTGTTTAATGACAATATCAGCACATCCTCACACCTACCGAGTGAACAGATCGATCGCCAGTGACGGCCAAAACAGCACGATCCTACAGTCATACCAGACCTTCATCGTCCACTCGCAGTTTGTTTAGGTTTAGGCGAGAAAACCACTTGGTAAGGTTCAGGAAAACATCACGGTTTGGTGTGGAATAACTACTGTACTTACATGTATGTAACTTTTGTAACAGACCATGCATCCCTGACCTCTGACTGTTTCGCTCTTTATTCTACTTTGCCTCAATTCCTCTTTCGCTGATGTAACAATTACTGCAGCCACTAGAGGTCCAGGCCAAACAAGAAATTGGCCGTAATAAGCTGCTTTCAAAGTTGATCTACATGGTATTTTTTCTGATGAGGCAGCCTGAATAATATTAATATATATAGTGCAGCTTGTTTTCTTATTACCAAGTGCAGGTATTAGGGTGGTAAATGGCTTCAAACCTTATTTGTATTCTTTATAAGAAAACTGGAAATGTCAATTTCATTAAATGTAAGCAAAATACACTTCAATTCTTCAATTAAACCTTTTCGAAACAAAAATAGCTGCCTCATACCTAAATATAGGAGTATATATTAATCTATAAGTATTCACTTTGAAGACAGCATATGCAATTCACATCAAATGGGCTAGAAACACAGCTGATATCTGCTTAACATCAGAGCACATCATTTTGTCGGAGAGCGCGATAAAGTAGGGAGGGTATCTCCCTTTGGCTTTCATTCACTTTCACATGTTGCTGGTTATATAATCTGTATCATTCATTATTCATAAGCCTATCAAGGTAGGCCCTCATTAGCACCCGCACACAGCCTGGGCAGTTACTCTACAAGTGTCGAGCAGTTGCTTAAACCAACACCTTTTGCTTGTTTGATCCGCAGGTTAATCTGTCTGGTATTATTTCAGCCGCCCCGGTGGCATTAATTGCTACAGGCCATGGCATTTTAATGAAGGTCAAGAAGAGCAGGGAGCGCAGAGGTGAGAACACCTTGTTCAGCTCTCTGCCTGAGTCTCCACCACGTCAGCGACAAGAGCTTAGTATGGGAAGTGGTAGCACCATGGTTACCTGCTACCGGCAGGGAACCTTTTGCAATCAGCTTTTTCTCCCCTTTTTTAAAAAAAAAAACTTGAAAAAAAGACAAAAAACACTAAGTCTGCCTACAATTCCACTACGTTGGTGCCATAATGGTGCTAGTCATCTTAACTCTATTGTTAAGGGGAAAATGTCAAACATTAAATTCTATGTGACAAAGAGGCAATTCCAGAGATATCAGAGATGCCTGCCTGCAGCTCAGAAAGATCACATTTACATTTTAAGTGTTTGTCCAAAGCTGTTATCCAGAGACGCGCGATGAACGCAGGATCACACAGAGGAACATACACTTAACAACGAGCACATTCAACTTAAAGTCTTCACGATACATAGTTTCAGTATTTTGCTTGTATTTAACACAGAAATGGCTCAAACTGAAGATTTTCCATCTATGAGTGAAATGATGTTCCAGAGAACATTCCTTTGGTTCTGTTGTTGTTGTCGGTTTATTCCGAAGAGGGGAAAAAAAGGAAAAAGGGGAAGCTAATGTGAATCGCCATCATGGCCGAGCACACTGAGCTCCACACACAGTACAGAATGTCAAACTTAGTAATACATAAGGAAGGAAAGATGGAGGGAAAGGGATTTCATTGCCAATTTAATTGTCTCAGTCCCACTATAGCTTTGGACAAAGCAGACACAAAAGTGCAGTGCAGCAGAAGATGCTGCTCTACTGATGGCAGCTACCGCGGCTTCCAGCTCCAAGAAAACTGAGTGTGAAAACTGAAACTGCTCCTTTGAAGTCACAACTATATTTCTATTTTAAGTAAACAGTACCTGACTATTTTTAAGTAGTTAAGGTGTCAAAATTTCATGTATTCTAATATGTGTCTTGGTAGCGGTTATGGACTACTGTGATACCGGGACTAGACAGGGTTTAGTTTGAGGATGAGTTCACTTTGATTGACAGGTGTCTTAGCCACAGTGTCAGGCAGCACATTTCAACACCCTCTCATATCTAAATGTCAAAATACTCAAATTACAAAAATCTTGAGTAGCATTGTCTGATCTCTGACCTTTATGTTTGAGATTTAACTTTAGGCAACTAAATCTAGTTAAGTTTAGGGCATGACTGTGTCATGGTTTAAAAAAAAACACATACCCCCGTCACACCAGGCAAAAACCAGCTAACATTCAGTAGTCATTGATGGTCATCATCTCCTGCTCCGATCGGCAGTGATGAAACATCATGTTTTCCTCTTTTCCAGCACAATGCTATGCGACGCACTGAAATAAAGGACTTTGGCACATGATCACTCTCCCTTTCTCTGTGCTCGAATATTGTTCAGCTGGCGATAGATTTTGGAAGAGAGACTTGCGTTAAAGTAACCCCTGTAACATTGTCACTGGCCTCCATGCCGCTTTCTACTGCTCCCTGTTTTTCGCACATTTATGAAGTCCAACTTGAAATCAGAAACAACAGAAAGGCAAACTCATCAACTGGTAATGGGAAAGCAGTCAATCGCCATTTCTTTGCATACTTTCCCGTGCTAATTTGGGTGTAAAAATTAGAGCAGTTAAAGAAGGCCTCATGGGATTCTGGTCACTTGGTGGCAGCATAAACAACCTGTAAACACAATATCCACACATCATCACCTCATAAAGTTGTTTATCTAACATTTTAGGAAGCAGTTGCCAGTTTTCACATCTAGCAGATAAATTACAATTAATTTGCAGTTGTGTTTCCATCCATGTTTTGAATGTAAGTACAATATGCGCTGTCCTCTAAACTCTGTTGTGGTCTCCACCAGATCATGAGGGATCCTGGCTCTTTAGCTGCTACAAACTCCATCACGTTCTTCAGCTGGTTGCTAACTATGTCTGTCTGCTGTTGGATGCTGACTAGGTTGCGTAAATGGTGGATTTATCAGAGCTTTTTCACTGAAACTTTCCGCCTGCAGCAGCTGGAGTTGTGGTTGTGGACAGAGAGACTGAACCTGAAGAGTAATACTGTAGGCAGTAAAACCAAAAGCATCCAGCTTAGAAATATTGAATATATTGTTCTGTAGAGCCGAGGGAAGCTGCAGTGCCTGATTTTCGCTATGAGTGACCCCTGTCGATGACACATAGTTATTTTAACATAAAAGTATTGAGTAGTGCAGCTTTAAGGTTAAAAAAAAGCAGCTGTGTCAAATACTTTGCTGACCCAAACACTACAACCTCCACCCTGCTTTACTACTTTATAGAGAACAACAACTATTGCACTGCATGGTAAGAGGACGAGTAAATGCCTTCGTTGGCTGTTTTCAGCTCGATTTCCATCCTGGCTCTCCCATTACTTCATTCAGTTTTTAATTCTCTGGCCCCGACGGTTACTAATAAATAAAACGGCAAGCAGCACACCTCCCTCCGAGGCTCAAATTATCATCATATGCCTGTGAGTGACTTGACAAATGAGTCACAGGCAAACACAGACCCAATACCCAAATCGAGAATATGCAATGAGAGCATGCGCTAAGCCCCTGCCAAAGTGCTCCAACACATCAAAAGCTCCCATCGCCTGTATCCTTTTTTACACATTTCCTGTCAGGGAATGAAGTTAGAAGTTCTCAAGGTGACTGCGTAAGCAAGTGTTGGACTGCCTGCACCGGCAATTAAGGCTAAATAAACAGCAAATAAATTCTGTACATGAAGGGTCATTTTGTCTCTGTGTGCCAAGCAGAAAATGCGATAATCAGCCGGATTAAGAAACGCGAGGGGAGCCTTGCAGAGTCAACTTACAATAAGGACGGTGTGGCTTTACCTTTGGAGTCCCTCAGTTGTCTGTTTGCTCTTGAGAGCTGATTTATCCTGGAGAGACAGGGGGACAGTTTACAAAAGGAGTCTGGGCAAGAAGCTGAGCTGCCTCAACAGAGATGCTGGTAATCCTAGGTGTTGCCTGTGGGAGCTTGGTACTGCTGCTCCTCAGAGAATCTCAGCTTCGTTAAATCTTGAGGTACGGCCAATGTATGCTAGGTATGTAATCCATCTCACAAGGAAGCCCAGCTATGTCTATCCTGACTGTAATTCTCTCAATGACACTGGAGGCAAAGTATGTAGATCCATTCATTCCATGAATGGTTATACCCTTATTTTGTGAAACAGGCCTCTCCTCATGACTGTGCTCCCCGGTGAATCTGAGCAGCAGTGCAGGATTCAACAGGAAGCGCAACAAACAACCCCCTAAGGCTGCGAAGAACAGAAGCCAGCAGACACACATCACTGAGATATGGGACGCGCCGAAAAAGAGTCGCCATCGCCAAGTATGGTAATGAGCGAGTAGACAGGAAGGAGCTGGTATGGCAGAGGGAGAATCAGTGGGAACAGCCTGAGACAGCGATGTGTGGTGGGCAGAAGTAACAAGCAGAAGTAAGACCTGACAAGCATCAAGACCATCGTGAGTGAGAGCGAAAGATTATCAGGTTTTGAAAGAGAGGAAAAAAAAGGCAACAACTTTGTTTGTAGAAAATGATTGGTGAAATCAGTAAGCAGCTGCAGGTCCAAAGACTTCTAGACAGTTCAAAATGGGTTAAGGTTCTTTTGATGGGGCAACTTGTAAGATGTGGCGAGAATTCAAATGTAGTTTCAAAAATACAGGGGACAGCATATCACCTGAGTAACCAGAATTTGCAGCTCTTTTGCCACCTGTCACATTAATAGGATCTCACTGCTTTTCTTGCGAGACCCTCCCTTCAGTGCCTCTGATTGGCATGTGTCTATTTTTCGTATAACAAGGGCCTTGATGGCTTTGTGCTATTGGTACTGGTACTTTGTGCTAAATTCAACTGTCTCAGTTTTTTGCTTTTTGTTCATTAAAAACAACAAACAAAGACAATTTGTGGCCCTGGGAGGGTCAGCGGGGTGCCCACAGCTGAGTGCTTGTTCTCCAGCGTTCAAACACCCTCTGTGTCCCGATAGTCCACTGGGCACCCGGAGAGAGGGAGGTCAGTCGGCTACGATGAACACACCTTTATTCACACCACAGATGAGACAAGTATTTGGTTTGATCAGTGGTTCTCTGGTGTTAATGGTTTGCGTGTGTTTTTCTTGCCGTTGGTTTGTAAAGCAAACAGCCAGCAGTGGAGCTGATACAGCGAAATTCTTCCCCAGTGAACAAACCGCCCTCTTTGCATGTCAAAGCTGCAGTGTCTCTGGGCTAGTTAGCGGACCAGCACAGGCCTGCGGCAGCCCGCCCTACGGACACTTGGCCTGTTCATTCTGTCTGCCTTGCCCAGAGACACTCTGGCAGCAAAGAGCGAACAATTTGAGTCAAGCAAAAAAAAAAGCCCAACCAACAAAGATAATTACTGCCGTAAGCTGACTAGCTCAGTTAGCCATGGAACCGCTGGCAACGGTGCTCAGCTCAGCGGAGCTCAGCAGCCTCCGATTGAACATTGCTGGACACCAGACTGGGACTGAACACATCCTCCAAGGCTTACAGAGACTTAGAAAACCAAAGTCCCTGCTGGCAGCAGTACCCAGCTAAAACTACAGGTGGCTGCACTATCACACTCACGCCTCCTGTGGTATGAAGGGGTTTTAAAAGACAGGACGGCTACCTGGATGGCATGTTAAGTTCAGTAGATACCTCTGCAGCAAAGTATATAGATGTTTTGCCAGAAGGTCATCGCTGTTGTTTCTTCACATTCATCTAGTTGCAAATGTTACTTTATTATTGGAACATTTTAAACTAACAGCATCTCAGTGAATATGTTAATGTGAATCAGGTCCTACATGTTGAAATACAGTCAGAGTCAAGTGGTTACAAGTAAACCTAGATGTCTACAACTCACCAAGACCATGCCTGTGACTGCAGCAGTGCATGAGCCCATCAGCTATTGTGCGGGTGATGTCACTGCCCTGCCAGACCTTATGCTTCATTATGAAACAGAAGGCAGCGAACCAGCCTACTGTCTGATAATACAAATCATTTTTGACTGTGGTTACAGTGAGTGTTGGCGCTATATTAGCATTCCGCAGGCGAAAATGTGTGGGTTTCGGTCTGATCAGTTTTAAAAAAGCACAAGAGAGATCATTCAAGTATGTCATAACTAGTTTATTCTGAGTGGGTAATTGCCCTCATTTAACCTGACATCTCTAATTACAAGACTGATGATATTCCTTATGTCAGCCACTCTCTATTCCAAGTCAGGTTTCCACAAAGTCAGGCACTAACCCCTTAATAATATAATTGACAGTAATTGTTAGCCTGTTGAATGGCTGTAGACCAGTGATGCTCACTATTTTTTTCACAAGAGCCACTTTGGCAGAGCAAAATCAAGGGGAGAGCCATTTTTTACTACAACATACCAAGTCACCTTTGCAAATGTGCATTTCTACATATAAATTGGACGTCCCACAAAAAAAGAAACAACACAGCCAATGCATTTTCAATTAAGACCATATTTACCTTAATACTGGGATGAGTGGAGTCTGGCATGCATGTCCTTGACTTTCTTCATGCTATGAGGAACAAATAAGAATTCCTCTATCCACTTCTCTTGAAATTTCCTGTGCTCATCTCGTATGCCTTGTACCTTTCGTTTTTTAACTGGGAACACCTGACGTTTGCCTGCTCATCCCCTCTCCTGCATCTTCATGTTGATTTTCGTTTGCTGCTACCTCAGCACTTTTTCCACATGCTGTTTCTCTGTCCGTCTGATTTTTGTGCTGGTTTTGGCCCCTTTTTTTTATCAGAAATCGAACAATTTTGTGTCTGCATCTCACGCTGGCTGCAAGCGTGCACTGCGGTCAAGTGTAAACAGTGCTTTAAGCTGACTGCGTTGCCAGGTTTGATAGTGCCCCCTTTAGGAAACACCGTTAATTAAGGTGAAAGGAGAAGTATAATGCAAATGTTTGCGTTTCTGCAGTGCAGTGTTCACTGTATATTTATGTAGCAAATTTGAAAAAATGTATTGGCTGTGTTACCATATTTTTATAAGCTACCATGCGAGCCACCAATTACAGCTTGACGAGCCGCAATGAGTACCCCTGCTGTAGACTCTTAGTCTTTGTGCTTCTCATGAGCAGAGTCAGTGATTGGTTGCAGAAAGACAAACTCAAATATTTAATATTTAAGTGCTGGGGATGATTTTAGAGGTTCATTTTCTTTCAGTTGGTTGTTTTAAACCTGTATATATTGCCGTGTGTGTATCTGAAGAGACAATATAAACATCCAAGGTTCCAAAGATGTATTCTGTTACTGTCACATGTTGACTGGGTATGTCAGACCGCACTTGTACTGTTCACAATGCTGTTCGATTTTATTGTTTCAGTATATGACTTATTTGTTTGCTCAATATCTAGGCAGCTGATGACATTTCCCACAACTGCAGTCACCCTTCTACTATCAGCATTTTGTCCGGGTCAGCTGGAACTTGTCGGACTGACAAATGTGATGATGACGTTACAGGAGTCTGCTCGGATTGATCACCAGCAGAACAACCCAGACCCAGGCTTCATTCTGACTGCAGCCCGGACTACCGCTAATACAGTGGTTCTTGCTTTTGTAGTTCTAATGAAGGATGGCGCACATATATAAGCATATTATGCTTAGAGTAGCAATGACAACAAACATCGGAACACATTTCAGTCATCATGGCTGCATTATTAATCATTTTTTTCCCTTTGCTGTGTGTCACTGTTCTCATGTGTACTATTACGTATTGTTGTGGTGATATTCCACTTTTAACACACTACAAATACTGTAGGATCAGAGGAGATAAGTTCAGGATCACTGCACAAAAAAGTATAATCTTTCATTCTCCATCAGGGAGATTATTCCAACACCCTCCCAACACGTTTTAACTTTTGATGTGATACATTAAGCTTTGGTATCAGATTTTAAAAAGCTTTTAGTCAGGATGTCGATGGTGATAAGATTTAATAACACGCGTCTGAGGTAAATCAGAATGGTTTAAAAGTCATAGTGGTGCTTCCCTCTCAGATTCTCTTTTACAATTCTTTATCTTTTTTCTGACACTTTCACATACGCATTCAGTCACATACTTTCACAAAGGGGATAGAGACCTACCTATCACCTGAACACTACCAATCAACAATGAGTCACCCAACACTTTGTCAGATAGTCATCGTAGCGCCGCTCTTCAATCTTCTGTTTTTCACTTCAGCACCCAGCACAACGCTGCCCGGGAGCAATTCCACTGATAAAACACCACGGGGGAGATGAGTATTAACAAAGGTGACTCATGCTTCTGCAACCTTCAAGGCAAATCATAATTCCATATTTCATTTGAAAGGATGTTTCACTAATTTTGTCCTTTTTAAATGCACGCTGTGAGCTGTCTTTGAAGTCTCCCCTCTGAAGCCTGTTTGTGTCGGTCGCCTGCCACTGATCTCAGACTGTGAGTGAGCTACTACAGCGGCTCCGCTGATAAACATGACTGGAGGAGTTCACTACGAGATGCTGAGCTGTCAGCGGCAGCATGCAGTGCTCGTGTGACTCTCGCAGCGGGCGGCCGGACGCAGGGATTGGTTCGGGAGATTACCCGGGTCGGAAGTGTGGGGTTTGTTTTGATTTGTGAATTAATGAGTAAAAACCTGTATTAACCCTCGGGGAGGTGAACCCACGGCACGCTGTCTGTTTATAGATTGACACTTTTTTCTTATTAAAGCCACAACAACTGAACAAAAAAAATCAAACCTCCAGTGAAATTTCCTTTGGTAGAAGAATGATCACAGACCAGTCTGTGCTGTGTGCTGGTTTGATGTCCACCTACAGGACTGCTGAGTTTTTAAACCTCCCAAATTTAATAGAATCATTTTGAGCTTCCATTTGTCAGCGCCAAGTAAAAAAATGCACAAGGAGGCTTGAATGGAAAGTTTTTGCTTACAACTTGCATCTTCTACTTTTGTCCTTTTAGCAAAAATGGTTAAACAAATAACACTGGACGGTAAACAGGCAATGTCGTTTTCAGCAATGAGGAAAGGAAGGTATTAGGATTTGTATTTACATTACAATTAATTAGCAATTTGGGGATTAGTGGGTTCACTGTCCTATAAGGAGGGTTGATATCAACTTGGTCTATCTGCGTTCAGTGCATGCTACAGTTGGTGCAGGAGCTGGAGGTGTTGGGGGGGGGGGTGCAGTTAGCATGTGGCAAAAAATGGTAGGCTGTATAACATGTTGTGTGGTCTTATCTAGCTTGCTGACATATGCCACTGGCAAACCTACATTTAGTCATCTTCAGAGTTTGTTCAAAGTTGGAGTGTGTAAAATTTCGATAGGCCACAGAGTGCAGGCCACACTTGTAGCATGTGTAGGTATTGAGTAGAAGGGAAGCAATGTATTCTTCATAATCTCCTCAAATAAACATAAAGCTAACAATTATCAAACCAAGAAGTGTTTTGATTAACTAATTGTGATAATTGGGTTGATGCTGCATGTCTGTACTTGTACAATGACAAAACTCCACCAACTGTCAGTAGCAGAAATGTAATATATAAATAATAATGCAAGTATTAATACTAACAGACATTAGCAGTGTGGTGTATATGAAATCTGGGATCTGCAGCGGTCACAAAGGACTGTAGTATACTTGACACACCTTTCACTGTTTTAATGCTTTAATTTTGATCACAGCAGTTTTTCTTTTTTTTTTAAAGCCAAGTTAGCTGACAGAGTTTGCTTTGTTTCAGTATTGTCATGCTACAGTTTTATTGCAGTTGGGCAGCTGTATAAAAGGAAAAAAATGGTATTAGAAATATAAGATATGATGCATCTTCATCTCACTTGCTTCCAAACCAAGCGCTAGTCAGATTATACCACTTTGTCCCACGGAGACATTGGTGGTTTTGTGGAAACAAACCACCAATGTCAGCAAATGGTAGAAACTGTTCAGACACTGTCTGTAGACTAACTTTGACTTAAAATACTTGCAGTAGTGGTGTGCACACATTCCAATGCAGTGACAATTGACTACCAACATTTTGTTTTACCTCCTCTTTCATTGTGTCCCCAGATCTCAGTAGTTTGGTGAGTACACCTTGTAATACATCTAGATTATCCATCAAATTCACCAGGGTTTGATAATATGCCACACGGACCATATGGTTTCTGCTTCATACAGTCAATACCCCTCCACCCACTTTGCTATTGGATCCGTTCGGCTCATGGCTGAAAAAACATATTACCATTTTAATGGACATTTAGCAGAAAGAGCTGCCAGATTACTCAGACAGAAGCAATCGAAAGAAAAAGCTATTTCCAGAGACAGATACTCCAATGTTATTTCACCAATAAACAGTGATGCAAAATGTCGATGGGCTGTCAATAATGTAAAGGCCAGTAATTAGTGCTGTGCAGGGAGGCTTACTTGTACTTAGCTGACAATTATGGGCCAGAGCCCCATATGGATTTCTGCTTCATCATGGAAGAGCGGGGTTCTGCACCATCTTACAGCACACAGTCTGTACCTGATTTAACAGCTTGAAACTTTGCAGAGGTTATTTCTCTGCCACTGCAACACTCCTGTTTAGTGTAATCATGCTCAGATATTTGCAAAATCATTGGCACACCTGCAGCATCGCCTAACCTGTGTTAACGGGTGGAACATTTCAAACTGAGGCTTTGTGCATAAATGTAAGTGTGGAACCTCTTATGCTTTCTTTATCAGTGTCAGGTGTAGTGTTGATGGTGGTGTGGTGCATCAATTATGCATGAAGGAAGGTACACTTCCATTGTCATCATTATAAAAATGATGAAATGTGCAGTTCATGCTGAAGAGTTGGCTATGTACACGTCCAGCAGATGCAACATTAACACTGATGTCATTTTGTTTCTGGATACCTCTTTCTGTCCCCACTGACTCCTGAGGGAAATGCATCTCTTTAAGAGATACATTTGTCAGCCCCTTTCACTGCGGAGCAGTGAGCATACAGTGGAGTTTTAAAGATGTTTAACTGAAAATAGCTGTAACCGGTCAAACCAAATCAATGAGCAGAAAGATGCTAAAATGCTGAGGAGGAGCTGAGGGAATCTGTGATAAATCTCAGGCTGTGAGGAGAAACCCTTACCCTCACGTGGTGTCCTTTATTCCATTGTTCAGTGTTCATAGATGCTTTGAAACTATATTCTCAAGTTCGTTCTCTGACTGCCAAATAGCCTTATTCACCTTCACCTTCAACTAAAGTAGGCATTGTCAGTACGAGAGTGGGATATGGAACTGCACACATTCAACATTTCACCAACTTGCCATTGTTTCATTTATTATCTGGTTTTAACATTGTGCACTGCATTTTTTTCATACCCTTACGGAACAAGCATATATTGATTTATTATTATTATTAAATATTATGTAATACACTAATAATAACATTTCTAAATAGTCCATTATTTGAGAATAAATGCCAATACCTTGTCATTGTGCTTCAGCAGTATATTACACACATTGTAGGAGCTAAACCAACCAGCTGAGTTGGTTCCGACCAGATGATTAAATTGATGCGCTAATTAACATGCTTCTGATTGATTTACGCTTCGACACAGTTTCTGACTTGAACATTTTATCCATTTATTCTCCTTTACATGTGTTCTTTTAATGATCAAACATAATATTTCTCCTTTGTAAACAAAACAATAATAACTTAAATTGAACTTGTCTAAGCATCAGCTGTACACAGCGTGACCGGTCAATAACTATTTACCCTGTCCGGGTGGAAACGCCTCCTGGGCTAAAGGTTGGTTAGTACTTATAACAATTGTGCCAATGACAACAGCAACATCTGATAACATAAATTACATTATTAACAATATTATGGCCCCTATATATATAATATGTCAAACGTAAGCCTCTGTGAACTGTTCATGTCAATGTAAAATGTAATTACAAGGTGAACAAAATGTAAATTAACACAGATGATGAAAAAAGATGATGATGTGATACATACTGTATGGAAAAGTATATCTCCATTGCAGCAGGGTATGTATATGATCAGTATCGACTTTGTTCAGTTCATTTTGAGTTTAAATGTGTATTTAAAATAATCTCTTTTGTATCAAGTCATGTCCTTTATATCCACTGGTCTTTTATTTCTAAGGTCCTCTGTAGAAGCTTATGGCCGCTTGGCTTCTGGTGTCTGGTGTCACCTCTTTACATCTGTTAGTCACCTTTGTGATGGTTGTATAGGTGCAAAAAGCTCTGCCGATAGAGAAACAAACCTGACCAAAACTGCTTCAGACGAGATTCACTGCAGCATTATGTCCCACCAGATGAACAAGAGGATCATGTGAAACCTGGAGTACAGTAACAGCATCAGCTCTGCTCAGTGTTGATTTCTGTCATTAACTTCTCAGCATAATCTCCTCGCACTTCCCATGAAACACCGATTAAACCTCTGTCGAGAATTTTAGGCTGGATGCTTTCTGACGCAGCTGTAGCCCTGCGCGGTCATCACAGCCCTCCCGATAACACAATCAGCGCAGCATCTTCAGATATTCAAAGTCACATCAGATTCACATCCTGCAGTCTGCTGCTGGCAGGACCCTGAGCTGTCCCAGGTGCCACTCTATATCCCCTGTTAGGCTTCACCTAATGAAGCTCATTGCCCAGCGTTGGGAAATACAGCCATTGAGTGCTGCTAAGCAACAGGCTCTCGCGTTGTACTCACTAACATCACCTCCCCAGAGAAACTGAGACCACTTGGCCTGGTGTGCCCTGCTGCCTCTCTGCCAGCTGACTTGTAACGGGGCCGTGCTTTGGTGCAGTCAGAGGGTCATCTCAAACTGATGTCTCGGGTGTTTTGTTTTTTTGTTTTGTTTTTTGCAAGACGGAGACATGTGATGTCAGTCCCAGCAGGTCTGTGATTATGTTGACCACAGCAGCCGGGCATCCTTCACTTATGGTCAGCTGGTCGCCTCTCAGCTCCACGCAACAGCTTGTTCATCACATGACCTCTGAAAGGCTGAAGATAGGGAACAGAGGAGACGGCAAACTGGCTCCTTCCACCTCATTTTTGTTCACGTCTGTTTTCATGGCAATTAATTCTGCAGCAGCTCAGCATTTACAAAAACACACGCAATGACATGAGACTAATAAGGATTTGTATTCACATAAATCACCTTATGTATCATGTTTACTTGGCGAAAACCGAACATCTGCATGCATAATGTTACGGCAATCAAGCAACTGAGTAGACTCATGTTGCATATCATGTTTCATCTTGATAACTCAGCTGCGTGTTGCATTCCTTCCATTTACCATGAATTAATAATAGGACTGGCGACTGAAGGTGCTGTGAGAATTACAGCCCTCATCCTGCTGCTTTATTTGTTTCTTCCACCCTATGTAATTCTACTGTCACTGTGCTATCATGCTGTATTTGTTTTCCACCCTCTGGGGGTACTGCATTTAGTATCAGAGACACTACTCATGTATCAAAAAACGCTAGCGGACCACACACTGTGCACAAGCCGCCGACGCTGATTTCATGCTGCTGTTCCGCGGCAATAACTCATACAGGAGACCACACACTCCCACTCTTTCTGCAGATGGAATAAAGTGGTTGTGATAAGACCGTGTGGGAGTGCATTACAGTGCAGAGCTATACAGAGGGAAGATGATTGTCAGGGTCCAGTCGGAGAGAATTAACAGCAGGTGGTGGTGATGGAGCGGCACCGGTCATCTGCACTCTGGCTGTACACACTGACAAATTACATAAAACACGCTGGGGTTTCATGTGCGGGGTCTTTAAGGGGAATAACGTGTCTGAGCAGAGCGTGTGACTGCAGGAAGCGCAGCGCATGCACAAAAACAATAAGACGAGATGCAAATCCGCGTTGCTCGTCTGAGCTGCGAGGAGGAACACGGAGCACTTCGGCTGCCGGGTACTGTGTCATGCTGACTCACAGCCTGGGGCGGCCGGGGAGAGGATCAAAATGCAACCAGCAGCCAGAGGATGACGTGAGATAAATGTGAGAACTAGTGTTGCAGTGTCTGCTTGAGTCCCAGACTGCTGTTAGATTCAAGTGATACAGCTCAAAGGTCTTGAGGAACACACTACATCCCACTAGAGTCCCCCACCCCCCCTCTCAAAATGCCCATCAGAAAGACATGGAAGTCTCTCTTTCTCCAATATAGGACCTTTAAAGGATAATGGCTGACTGGTGATTGACCAGACCAAACACAACGATGCAGTATTCTTTCTCTCAATACATTTTAGACTTCCCAACCAGGTCCATCTGTTGCTGCTAAGGACTTCTAACAAAAGAATAGTTTGACATTTTCTCAAAATACACATATCCGTGCTGTTGCAGAGAGCGAGATGACATAATCGATCCCACTCTCATTTCTCTCTATCTGGAGGCAGGGTGACAGCCTACCTCGCTCACTCCTCAGTGAACAAATGCACTTATATTTAACACATTTCAACCTGTTTTTTTCCACTTGTACACCTGGAAGGTAAAAAAAAAAATTACGATCCTTGGCTGAGTCCAGGGGCTAAAAACAGCAGGACAGAGAGGACCAAACAGTGCTGAGGGTTTTAGAGATGTACAAATTACAGCCAAAAAAGTTGTGAAAATGACTTGAGTGAATTTTATGGAGCCTAAGTATATTTTCATGGGAGCTGTAGTGTTATGTAAGTTCACAAGGTAGTCGTTGTTAATATCACAAAGGTTTCATATTTCAAAGAAAGCGCTCTAGCGAATGCCGATTTACCCGAGAATATGGAAAGAAACTTTTCAAAACAGAAAGGCAGAGAGATTGCTTTGAATTACAGGTGCCAGGTGAACAGAGACATAACATCATGACAACAGCAGCCTCGCCAAAGCTTCTGAGTTTCATTATCACCTTCATGTTGTCTTGTGAGCACGAATCTAGCTGTTTCTCTCTGGCCTCCTCTACAGTGAAGGACAGCAAGACTAGTGTTGATCTTGTTATTTAACTTAAGCGAGCAATTTCAAGAGATCTCTAAGTGCTAACTAACAAAAGGGCACAGAAATAAAGTTCAGCTTTAATGAAAAGGATCATGGTTATTCGTTTTATAAAAAGATAATTTCCTTAAACAGCTGGGCAGTTTTTAAAGTACAAGATTTTTTGTTTTTTTTTAAAGCAGAAGCAGTTCATTTGTTGGGGACCATTTTCAGCCTTGGAGTTTTATAAGGGATATTTGCCTTGACTCAAAAATAATGGCTGTGTTTGGTCCCAGTGCCAGTGTTAACACCACTTCTATTTAACACTTTTTTTTTTTCAATTGTACACGATCCTTGGCTGAGTCCAGGGGCTCAGAAATGTCTATAAAAACAGCAGGACAGAGAGGACCAAACAGTGTAGAGGGTTTTAGACTGTAGAAATTACAGCCAAATGTAATCTTGTAAAAGAACACGGTTATTCTTTTTATAAAAAAGATACTTTTCTTTAACAGCTGAGCAGTTTTTTATAAAGGATATTTGCCTTGACTCAAAGTAATGGCTGTGTTTAGTCCCAGTGCCAGTGTTAACACCACGACAACAAAATCCAATGAGGCGAGGAAAACGAGCAGCTTAGCCAGATTTATTTGTAGGTAAACTGAAAGTGAGTGGAGCAAAAAGTTTGGTGATGGTATGTGCAATTTTTGTAAACAGTGATGGATGTTCAGACTGTTTTTTGGCATCATTTGCTTTCTAATTTGGATTGCTCTGACCTGTGGGGTCTATTTGTCTCGTCGGCCTGCTGCTGCTCGTGTTTCCTGCCCAGTCTGACTTCTCTGAGCGATCCCAGCAATAACCTTGTTAAATGCAAGTTTGTTTTAAACTTTGATAATGATGGCCTTGCTATTAAAATAACATTCTAGTTGTTATACTTCATATTGCCCTTAAGAACATCTAGACATATCTGAGTCCAGGATGTCTCTCTTGTGGATTATGCGGAGATGATTAAGTGTATCTCATCTCCATCTGGCTTCTCTCTTCATGTATTAAACAACAGTTTTAGCTCAGCATGCGTGTTATAAAATCTCGTATCAATATTTCAGTGAAACAACTGCATTAATATTCCTGGATTATTGATAAGCAGAGCCCATTGCGGTGGTGTCCTTCATGATATTTTCATAATAGTCATGCCTGATACAGTATGAAACTGCCGCATCAAGGTCTGGAGTTTTAGTGGTTTAAAGTAATGACAAGTCCAAAGCCTGGATCACTGCTTCTATCAAATATGACATTTACATTGGCATTCGGCGCAGGTACATTGTGCCAGCCAGTTAAAAAGGTGTGCTTGTTTTATTAAGCGCAAAGTGCAGGAGTTCACTGTGCACATGTTTTAGAGCTGGTGGAGCAGGTGCGTTGACAACCTATGTTACTCTTGTATTTTGACGTCTGCAACCAGAAGGAATTTCAACAAGGACGGAGATTTTAAAAAGCCAGACATGAGAGCTGGTGCAGCCCTCAGAGATATGTAAATTCATGCTTGTTTTCCTTGAAATCCATCCCAAATATTCATATGGGACCCTCATCCTCTTCTCTCCTGCCACTATCGACCTCCATTTCCTTCCTCAGTGGTCAGCCAATGCGGTCCCTCTCGGCCAGCTGCTTAAGACGCCACCCGGGCCGAGCCCCCCCCCCCAATGACTACAAAGGGGCACTATGGTTCATCATCCTCACACACACTGGCCCACTTGAGCCCGGAAGAGCCGACTGTGCTCGCCGCTCTTCTCTGTTTCATCTGTGCTGGAGTGGAACAGCCAGTCGCCACCACTTGAGTCCACTAAGAAAGTCAGAGGGGTGAGAGAAAGCCTCTCGCCCGTCCCGTGGGGCATTTGAACACATTCATCTCTCCATGATAGAGACTTCACTCTTCACACAGATGAGAAGACGCTCAACAAATGTTGGTCACAGGCCAGTGACGTTGCCAGATGGATAAAAATCAGGCACACTGCAGAGAAGCCCTGCCGACACCATCAGAGGAAAGCAGTAGGCAGAGTGCAGTGAGGATAAATCAACTCCAAGTTTTTACAGATTTTGGTGTATTTCGCCCTGTTTACTTCAGATTACCCACATTTCCCAGCTGCTGCCTCACCTCTGGTTGTAACTCCCTGGATGATGCTTACCTCAGCCCTCGGGCTGCATGCTGTTTCAAGGTAGATAGCTCTTCAAGATGACTGACAAGTATGAGCCAGGAATTAGACCAACTTGAGGGGAGCACAGCAGGATTAACAAATGCACATTCTGCCTAAAGGTAAAGATACAGTCGCCTTAAGGATCCTGTCTGCAGGTGAGACGTGGCTCTTTGCTGAAATTTAAACACGTTACATTGCATTGCACCCTTAGTCTTAAGAGCACACCACTTTACATCTACTACACATAATAAATACATGAAACATTTGAATCTGTAAGCATTTAAAAAAAACATTTTAAAGGGAGAGTTCAACCCAAAAGACATATTTTTTTAATTTTATCTGTGGTATTCTGTTCATCCAGAAATTGTTGGTGTGAGTTGCAGAGTTTTGCAGATATCAGCCGTAGTGATGTCTGCCCACTCTCAAGTATAATGGAACCAGAGGGCACGCAAAGCGTGCAAATAATACAACAGCAATGTCCCTTTCCAGAAATCATGACCCCGTTACTCAATACAAATCTTGTTGAGAGCAGTTTCATGGAGGAACTATTTTCCCTCTGCCAAACACTCACCAACCGGATCAATACAGAGAAAGGAGCTACTTTCACTTGTGGAATGATAAGATAAGATTTATAACACTTTATAACAGGCCTTACTACTTTTTAGAGGGCCAGATTTGAAAAAAAAGAGGAAATGTCAAGGGACTGGACTGTCTTTCTCCCCTTTGTTCATTAGTTTACACAACTGACAAAATTCAAAATGCTCCTTTTCTAACCTGGACTTTGTCAATTTGATTTTCTACATTCCCTTTCTTTAAAACAGCCTGGGTTAAAACAAGAATAAAATAAGAGTATTATTATGCTCAGCAACAGGCACAACTAGTGAATCGGCCAACTTACAATATGATCTAAGGGCTGGAATGAGGTTGATAAAGGGCCATATTTTGCCCAGGGGCCTGTTGAATTGTTGAGCTTTACAATAACCATCATCTAAAAATGGCAAATGTATAGTTAGTAAAACTGTCGTAATTGTAATGATTTGTAAACACCAGTTGCAGCTTTGTAATGGCAATCAAAACAATGTTTACAGATGAGCTGCACAATATTTATACTGTAAAATCTGACCACATGACTCTGTTTTGAAACATTTCTAGAAATCAATTACCTCAAATTTACCAAGTCACGTAGGTATGAGAATAATCATTAAGTTGTTAAAATGTTTTAGTGTGTACAAACTTAAATTGAAGTACGTACTTCACTTGATAATTCTCAGGTAATCTGTTTCCAGAACTTTTTTAAAGTCAACTTTTAAAATCACTCGGTGATCAAGTGGAAGAAAATAGTTCCTCCATGAAAATGTACCTCCAAATCTTGGCAAAACATTCTAGATGGATAGGCACAATAGGTAAGGTCAAACATATGAATTTTTAATTTGGGGTTTGAACTGCCCCTTTAAAAAAATAAAAGAAGTCTGAATGAAGAATGGTCAAAATCAAAGCAGCAGAGGCCGAGACATCCCAACATTTAGTCTCTGGTGCTAGTCAAGCTCCAGAAACACCTGATGCTACACTTCCTGATATGCACCATGATGGCATCTTAAGACTCTGTGTTTCATGTTAATGCCCGTGTTTCTCCTACTCCACACTTCCTGTATGTAACAGAGGTGTTGTAATAAATGTGCTGCCTCCAGCCTGAGCTGAGGTAACCTTTGATGACATCACCAGGCTTTTTTTTTTTTTTAGAAGTCTCCCATCAGAGCCACAGACGACATTATACAACTGGTTTTTTTTTCTCACAGGCTGAGTCATACTCCTTGTGACTGACTTAAAATGGAAAGATGACGACAGCTAGACTTATTACAGTCCCTCATATCGCTCTTTCAGATGAATAGTAGCTCGGTACATTTGGGGGGTTTTTTTTCGGATGAAGCTGTGGGGGCAAACTGTACTGCAGCGAGGGGACCTTGTGAGCACAGTTTACCCTCTGAGAAGTGGAAATACACCAGCCGGCTCCAGAGCCAACGCCTCCCACAGAGAGCATCAGCGCCACAGGAACCCATTCCCATCGATCTGTGTGGGGACCTCCATCAAGCTCCCGGTAGGACACTCCAGCAAAGTGAAAATAATCTACTCGCTACAAAGTGCAAGTAGGGTGAACGGCTGGAATCATCTGTCAATGAGCAGCAGTCAGACGATACATTAACAGCTTCCCTGTTTTAAGAAGTGCGGCGAGTACAAATGCGGCTCAGCGTTCTAAGGAATGACTGTACGCTGCCAAGACCTTTAATTTACTGCACAGATTTGAGCTCGCAAACTGGGGACACGGAAATAAAATCTCAAGTGAACATAACTACAACACTCCATTAATCATTGATAGATCTCACTGGATACATCCAGGTAATAAAACATAGAGAGAGGAGGGGACAACAACGGAGGAATCCTCACTTATTCAGCAAATATTCCCACTTGTTTTAATCAGCGTTCCCTCATTAAAGCACTAAATCAAACCACTCAGAACTGCACAACGCTATAATTCAAATATCCAAATGCAAATACCGAAGTAAACAAATAAGTCTTTCGGTGAAAGCCTTTTAATACTGAAACACACTCACACAGTTCATATTCATCAACCACTCTGAGCTTATGACTGGTTAAACGTTTCAGATTAATTGGAAGAGAAGTAATTAGGACAATGCTCTTACATAGGTTGCGCGTTAAATAATGAGTTTGGTGTTTAGCTGCTTCATCCTAATCATCCACAGCTATTCAATGTAATGGCACAGGGGATTTGGCCTTGTGAGAGAAATGCTGATTGCTATACAATTAAAACTTTTGGGACTTCTCACCATATCTCTTTACATGCGGATATGGATGTAATCTCACAACCAGCAAATCTCTCCATGGCAACAGCAGCGCATGCAAGTTACTGCGTACCTCCCTCAAATTTGTGTTTTTAACTGTTTTTTTTTTTTTTTTCAAATTTGTTGCTGAAACATTGAAGAAAAGGATTAAGAGCGATCGCTGCCCACGGTCTCTTTTGACCATCCAACCTAATAAAACCAGACCACCTCAAGGAGGAGAGAGGAGAGATCCAGGATAAGAGTCATGTTAATCCAAGTTTGGATTTAAGGCTTCTCCTGGCTAATGTCTGGTTGCAGGATAATGAAATGGATAAAATGGGAGACTGTTGTGTCCACATCTTTACAGAGGCCTGTCTCCACCGCAACATTTTACCATCTCTGGAGATTAGCGTTAGCACTGCTATTAAAATGTATGTACACATAGCCATGTTTCCATCCAAACAAAGCAAATATTTTAATAGACTTTTGTGAAAGAAAATGTGCCTAATTGTCTCTTTTGCATCCGCTATCGTAAGTATTGGTTCACTGAAATAAGCAGTGGATAGCGCCGATGTTCCAGTCATACATGATGTAATAATTAAACGCATGCCAGTTGAAGAGTCAAGTGAGTGATATATGACATTTCTGTTTGTGTTGGTATTAATTTGATGAACATTAGAGTCATCTTCACTCAAAACAAGTCAGTTTTAGCACACTGCTAATTTTCTTCTCATCTTAGTAGCTACAGCTTCAGTGGATGTTTAAAGACAAGACACTATGCTCATTTTCTAGGTTCAACATTTTATTCAGGCTTACTACTAGAATAGGTTTACGTGCTTTAATGCTCAAAGAACACATTCACAGTCTTCTCATACTGTCCAGTGCCGGAGCACCGTATTCCCCCTCTGTCCTAAACACTCTGTTTTAGGTCCTTTTTCATTAAGGCCTCCCCCTCCCAAATACCCACTCTGCTCTGATTGGTCAGCTCACACGTGCCTAACCAGCATTGCTAACAACAACGAAGCAGCTGTGCTTAATAATTTATCATGTGCCAAACTAGTCACTAGGTATAAATTATGCAAAGGTCTGGCACGGTGACATAATGTGATGTCAAATTCACAGACTTAAAGGCGGGACTACTGACGAGGCTTTTGAGGAGCAGTGTTTTCTGTGGGAGAGAGGAGCTTCTGTTGGTGCAGACTTTTTAACTTTCAAGATCTTCGTCATGCACAAAAACATAAGTGACACACTTAAAGAAAGGAAAATAAATCATGTCTCAGGTAACAAGAAGAGTCCACCGCACAATCAAATTTCAGTGACTTTGTCCAACTTGTCGAGATAGTTTACTTTAATAAAGATGTCAACGTCATGGTGGTGCTGGAGGAAAAGTCAGGGGATCACAAAAGTCAGTGTGATTCATCCATGAAAACCTGCCCAAAGTTTCATCTCAGTCTATTATAGTCGCAGAGATATGCTCGTGTGGATCAAAGTGGTGGACAGACTGACAGACTGACATAGCCCCTGAGCCACACAGCTGAAAAGACAGACTCAAACCACAGAAAACACATTGTTCCAACGAGCATGTGAAAAGTTTTACTTCAATATATTGAGGTGAGTGGAATTTTGGATGTTGTGCTTACTTTACTGTGAACACTTTGTTCACAGACCAGCCACAAACAGACAGTTCCAATAAAAACAGTTATAAACATGTTTTGTGGACTCAGAGTAAAGAGTTTTTCGTGTTTCTTTTTTAGGTTTTCAATGCTGTGAGCACCCCCAAACAAAATTCTATGGTGGAGGCATGAATCTCAGACACAGGTACCTTAAAAGCTATCTGCCTTGCTTGTGCCTCTAGCAGTTTTTTGTAATTCTGGTCAACTCATCCCTAAAGAATAACCATATGTTGGACATTAATGCCTGGAGGCTAATTGTGTCTCACAAACAAGACTGAGAATGATATAATGGTGCACTGTAGCAGAACAAATTGGTGAGATCACTCTCAGAAATGTGTTTTCTGTAAAAAATAAAATAAAATAAAAAATAATAATAATAATTCCTCTATTTGTTTTGCAAAAGATTGCCAAAAACAACATGGAATCAGTGAAAAAGATCATCATTAACACATTTTCATTTTATTCTGAAAATCTCTTCCTGCCGTTACACCATGAGAACCATGACATAAGCCGTTAATCCTTACATAAACACCTGTTATGAAACTCGGCGTCATGCATTATGAATGAGCAAACCAAACTTGGTTTAAAATACGCTTGATCATTTTATTGACTGCTGCTTGAGAGAGGAAGTCCTGTGTCATTGATGTATTGGAGATTTACATAATCCATAAAAGTAATGGGAAACCTGAGGTATTACAGCCTGAATGTCATCAGGAAATTCAGATGAGTAGGCGGGCTTATTGACCCTCGTGATGGTCGTGCTTTTTGATGCTCAAATGAGAGCGGGAACAAAAGACACTAAGACATCTTGAAAACTAACAAGTACCTCTCTTGGGGAATGAAAGAACTCTTCTGTCTGCCAGGAAAAGCAATCTATAGTAACATTGTATATCTAGCCCTCCAATCAGAGCTTGTTAAGACGCTACGCATATGGACGGTTCTGTACGTTTTCCCCTAAACTGGGTGACCCGTGTTCGTACACTTAAACACACAGCAATCACTGTCCACACCAAACAAGCCCTGTAAGGATTACAGTGTGTATTATCAGCCAGAGGATGACAGCTGAGCGCAGGCAAAGTGCAAATAGAGTGTTTGGTCTGACAAATCTGACAAATCATAGAGTATGAACGTGGCATGGAAATGGACCCTTATATACTACCACTTTATGTGCTATGTTATATCTTTGCTTGAATCATATATGTTTGCTACAGCTGTAAGAACACAAGCCCTCTCGTCTCTGCATCTTAAAGTAAAACTCTCACCAAAAAGCAACCAAGGCTTTATTTATGATTGAATATGAGTCAAACCTTCATGTAAAAGCATAATTACAAGGAAAGAGGCACTTTTAAGATTTGCCGTAGTTTCGGTTTCGGGCAAGCTAATTTTCAGTGGAGTGCAGGGGCACTCTTATGCTAGCATCAAAATCGCTTTTTTTAAAACACTAAGGAAGCTCGACACAACATGAAACTTTGCTCGTAATATCACCAGGGTCTCTACACATGAACACCAGCCAGTACCATTGTTTGGGTACACAGAGTTTACTAAAAATAAGGTTTTGAACTACTCACTGCAGGAGCTGGATCTCCAGGGCGCCGCCGTCATGGCAGACAAATGTCATTCCCAAAGTGCGACCTAACAGGCAGGAGAGTAACAGTGGACCGCTCCTCAAGCCTGCCTGCTAGGTCGCACTCGGGGATCGACACGGCTGCCTTGAAGGCTGCTTGCCGGAGATCCAGCTCCTGTACACGAGAGAACGAGTTACTGTCTACGTTCTGACTTCTATCTTATAAACTTGAGAAAATTGAGATTAGGGTCTCGTTGGCATCAAAATTTACTCTCGTAATATTTAATTAAAAAAAAACCTGACCCTTTAACTTCACCATCTGCCGACGGTCACATAAATTTATTACTTTACTCATTACAGTCTTTGCATTTTCTGTTATCTGTTGTTGTTTATCTAAAATTGTCATTTCATTTATTTTACCCTGAAATATTTAGTTAATAAACATATATAATCGTTTGTCGTTGTCTGGAATTAATTTTAATGTGGAGAACTGATGGATCTGTACAAAGAAATCACTGCTTCAGAATATGAGATATATAGGAGATGAATATAGATTTTGAAATGTAATAAAATTGATTTGAAATTGATTTGAACTGTTTAAGCCAAGCTTGTAAAGTCGGTTTGATTGATTTCCTTTGAATTAGTCAAATAGGTAAAACATGGAGGTGGTGCCGCATTACAAGTGTATTATTAATCACCAGTGATTAATTACCTTTATTATTAAGCAGTGTATCTCCTACACAGCGCATCTCACTCATATGTAAAATGTTTTTCTGTTCCGTGGACCCAGTTTGGATTTAGACAGATGTGTCCTGGAGTGGAGGTTAAAACACCGGTCATATGCAAATTGATGAATAAATGCGAAGAACACAAACTTTAAGTTATGTTTGAAGTGTGATTTGCTGTATGATCTATCACTATAACCACCAACTGGAAGTTTTAACTCACAGACCTTTTTTGTCAACTATTATATCATTTATAAATAGCCTTACACAAACTGGGATGGTTTGTGCCAACACGGTCTCTCTACCAACTTGTTAAACTCTCCTTAAACTGAACTATTTTGGTTAGGTTGAGGCAAAAACACCTACTTGGTAAGGGTTAGGAAGAGATCCTATTTTAGGTTAAAATTACTAGCGAAATTTCTGTAAGTGATGTAACTAACGTCATGTAATGTACATAACATCCATTACAACGTTTATGTACATTCACTTACTTACAGTACTTTTTATTTTTTTAAATCACTTCTTTTTTCTTGGTCACAAACGGGACACAACCCAGTCTCCAGAGGTAAAGTCCTGTAAATGATGCGCCTAACCACCCCCTGACTGAGACTGTCTTGGTTCTTATACTACTGCACTAGGGGGGCACTTCAGCAAGTGACACTAGAAGGGTACATAGAGATTCAAACTTGGGGGAACCTGGACAGGAAGGCTCTACAGGAAGATGATTAAAACTGCCCAGAATATCATTGGTAACCATCTACTTAACATCAGTGATATTGCTGAAGTGGCATGTCTGCACAGACCACAAAGGATACTAAAAGACACCATCCACCCCAGCCACAGTCTGTACACTCTGCTGCAGTCTGGCAAGAGACACATAAGTATCTACTGCCATACCTCCAAACTACAGAACAGCTTATTTCCTCTGGCTGTGAGACCCCTTAACATAAACTGTTTTTTTTTTCCTTGTGTAGTATAAAGGGACTAAAACATACATTTTGTTGCACAGCTCTGTTTTGTAAAATAACAACTAAATAAACCTTTGACCTTTAAATCCTTAAAGGCTTCTTTTATTTTGTGGGTTGATTCCTAATGCACTCTCCTTGTGGTACGTAGACTGGATCTAATGTGTGAGTGCCAGTGGAGAAATCCTGCAGAGAGAGACGAGCTGTACTGTAAGTGGCAGTCGCTGCACAGCGTAATGGAAACTCTGACTGGCACAACAGGTCCAACAAAGACACGGCATCTGAGTCATCTTCACAAAGCAGTCTGATCAGAGAGGACAGGTGATTAATTGATCTGTGAGGATGTTACACACTTGTGTAGTAATACAAAGCCACAGGATCTGGCGCTAGTATTGTGTAAATAGTCATTCACTGAGTCGTGAATATATTTTTTTTGTGTGTGAAAGCAGTGTTTTATCACCAATGTGTAACCAAGTATTACATTAATAGCTGCACTTATGAATATATTTGTCAACAATGGATCGGATAACTGTGTGGTATCTGTAACGCTTCACTCGTCGTGAAAACTGCACAGATGATTCTCATCCAATTCTGATGCTATTCAGAGTGTTTTTCAGCATTTTAGCTCATTGTTTTGGTCCACAAGCCCACAAATACAAACATCAACATCATTTCCAGCAGTTATAGTTACATTGTGCAACAAAGAAAAGGTTGTGATCGACCAACTGTATGCATGTACCTGCCTAACAGCAAATGTCGGACAGATAGATAGTAACCAGCTTAGCATGGTAGCCAAGCTTTTACAAAGCTGAACTGATACATGTATATATTTTTAATCAACAGTTGGTGGAGTCACTATTGGACTTAGATTTGCCAGGTGGTCGGAAATAAATCCAAATCAATGATAATGTTTATAGAGCACTGCAAGAATGAGTCCTTAACTTGGAAACTTAAGGCTCTCGTGACAAGTCAGTGGGTTGTTGGTGCTGGCACAAGCTAAAGAGATTTTCACGATTCGTCCAACAACATAAAATGTGTCAGTTAATGCTCCGTTCTTGAATTTTGGTTGCTAACAAGAGGCTAAATGAGACAACAGAGGTTGTGGGGGACATTAAATGTGATCACACTGAACAGCGAGAGACACAGAAACCTTTCTTACTTAAAGTTTCCAACCAAGATTGATCAACTTATAGTAAAATGTGTATAGCTTAGTTGTCATATGTGCCTAATGTTAGCTTTTTACTTCTGGCGATTGCATTTACACATCAAAATCATATCAGTGGTGTCCATTTGCTGAACAAAAAAAAACAAAAACAAAAAAATCCATGAATTAGTTTAATGTGACCTTAACTTACTCAGATTACATTTTTATATAAGTAGAATCTACATTAATACATGTACATTTCGTTCAATTTCAGTAAACGTTAATCCTGAATGCAACTGTTACTTGTTTGTGACTTTGTTCCATATTCGTTATCATTATCAGTAATGAGCAATCAAATACAAAAAAAAGTGAGAAGGCTCATTAATGTGGCGTCTTTACACCGTCCTTCCCAGAACTTTATCAGTCAAACAGTACGTTAGGTGTTCTGACAGCCTCTGTGATTTACTTTACTCTTTACTTTTCCTGTTCAGATTGTTACTGCTATGCCAATATGTGACTCTATCATAATTTTTTCAGTGACACTGGGGATGTCTGGTATCTGTGTGCCATTACATTTGTGTGTCTATTATTACAAGTGGCATATTGACTAGTTTTAACATTAACGAACAAAGCGACAGACGTTCCAGCTGCAACAGCCTGTAAAATCAGCAATTATTTTAATACTCTGGAAACATTTTTCATTTGATTATTGTCTGTAGCTTATTGTCTTCTTCATTAAAAAGTAATTATGTTTATTTCTGCCATTTATTATTGCCTTAAAGAGCTGCCTGCCATGACTAAACATCATAAGTCTGGGTTGCAGGAAGAGTTTTCCTGACGTCTGGAGTTATTTTTCAAAAAACTCACCGGTCTCAGTCTTCAAAACTCCAATATCAAACACAGCCTAAAAAGCCTGTCTACTGTATATAAACATGTTGATATTTGCAAACATCTAGCAGCGATGACTTTCACCTTTTAAGCTGCCTGTAGTCTCTTGGCAACGTGAGCGACTCAACACCGTGAGACAGCGAGGTATACGAACACACTGCTGCGTGCTGCTGGTGCTTCTCTCACTCCGAGCAGATTTGAGAACACCTTGCATTCACCACATGCTGTCATCACCAAGCGTCACATTGGGTTCAATTAGTCGCAGGAATAAATGGAGTCAACCTGCAGGGTCAGCCCCGGACGGAGGGGTGCTGGGGAAGGCTCTGATCAGACCCAACAACGCGGTCCCCCTCAAGACAGCTGGTGTGACATGTGCTAACAGTATCACAGCTGGGCTCCAGTCGCAGACATTTTTTTGCTCACACAGTTTATGGAGGCATGATGATAATGATGATGAGCATATGAGCACAGATTACCACCAAGTTCCCTAAAACTGCAGATTTTACTGTGTGAGGCCTATTATCAATTATTGTCAGGTGAGGCCTCCAGCGTAGATTAGAGATTTCTTAATCCTCCATGAGTGTGTGTGTGTGTGTGTGTGTGTGTGTGTGTGTGTGCGCGCGGGCGCGTGCGTGTGCGTGTGCTTGTGCTTGTGCTTGTGCGTGTGACGCATCAGATACTCAGTAAAAGTGCAGGCCTGAGATTTAGACTTTTGCATATACAGCAACTATTTCTATAACTACCACTGCTGACACTACAGCTACTGCTGTTACTGCTACCACTGCATCCACCATTACATTTCTAATCACGTTAAGATAACAGTTTTTTATGCGACTTACTAATGCTGCTGCAGGTGCCGCTACTATTACTGTAAGAAAGAGCCTCAGTCGTTCTTTAAGGAGGCTGATATGTTGAATTTCTACAGGAATCATTTGTGTTTTTATTCAATATCACCTCCGATTAAGCTGTTATTCAAGTTAAAGTAAAAATATTTTTAGACTTTCTTGTCAGAACCAAACTGTCACACTGTATATGCACATTAGACTGAACTGAAACCAAGCCATGTACTGTATGCCACATATTAATGGTGCTTATTGCAGTGCTGTTACGTTTCTTCTGGTTATTCAGACAGTGAGGCCGATTCAAAAATGGATTAAATATAAGTGATAAAAAAAAATACATACAGGTTGTGTGAGCTGTGTGATTTGTACAAAGTGCGTGCCATTAAATCAGCTCAGTGAATCTTGAAATATCAGATATTATTTGAATACAGACACATTTTCTAACTTTATCTTTATCTTAATCTAAAAAATACATGATTGGCCTGTTTGATTACAATTGTTCTGAGTTGTCCAGCATAATAAATATGCCGTGAATGTTTTATTAGTGATTTATGATTTGTGTTGTATACTTGACATGTAGGCACAATTATGTGATCCGTACTGCCATTAATACTAACGTGCTGCTATTATTATCACTGCTACTATTTCTACTACTGCTAATACTGCCTGTAGTGCCACTATTACAAAAACACCAACACCTCGTCTTCATGATGATTTGGTGGGTTGGACATCATTGAGCACTGGCAGACAAAAGCATTACCTCTGTTATCGCTGTTAGTTACTCTGTATCCTTCTCTGTCTCGGCTCCTCAAAGGTAGGTGCTTTTTAATGCACCTAGGGTTTTGACAGATTTAGAGTAAATGGATGTCCATGCTATGCACCTCGAAGAATTTGAGGGCATCATTAGGAATGGGGTGAAAAGGGCATTTTGTTGAAGGCCACTGCGTTTGAATACCTGCTCTGCTATTTTATTGAGGTTGTCTGTATATTGTGTTTTATATCTTACATTTTATTGTGTTGTGATATTGTACAGCTGCTGGTACGTTGGACAGGCCTCTCCTGTAGAAGAAATCCTGATCACTATGGGACTTCCTGGTGAAATAAAAAAATTAAAGAGTGCTAGTGCTACTGCTGCTGTTACTATTACATGGAAACAATATACAATGTTCTGTTGAAAAACAACTACTGCTGTCAGTTGTTGAGTCTGATCACAGATGAGACACTTTGGTCTGGGGTCTCGGGTCCAGCACCACCCCACAGCATTAGTATGTGTCTTTCTCCAGAGTGCATTTATTACGGCTGCCACTCATACTGCCACCACTAATACTATTGCAGCTCTGACTAAACAACTGCAACATCCCTGATCACATGAGTCCAGAAGAGCTGATATCAGACGTTAAATGTGGAACGGAAATAAAAGACGGTTTTTACACTTTCTCTGTTTACTTTCACTCCTTACTCTTCTACACTGCATCGTTTACTTTCCCTCAGCATCTCTATCGCACGCTGCTCTTTTCTTGTCCGAGCTATGAAGGTTTTTATTTTGCGAAAACAACATTTTCTTTTTATTTAGAATGATAATGATGAGGGAAAGCAACGCAGCTCGGGGAAGATAATAAAGAAGGCATGAGGTGAAGAAGAACAGGTGAGCTGGCTGCGAAAGCTGGCTCTGCATGCACAGACGGGACAGGTGTTCTGAGGATGGTGGGGGAGGAAGAGAGCGATGGGAGCGACCTCTCGTGATCTGTATGAAGCGTCTCCATTTGTTTTGTTTCTCCACTGAGTTATTGAGCCTTTACCTCCAATGTCCCACCGGTCCAATCATGTGTGCATGTTATACCCAGTTCATTATAATGATGGAGAATTCCGTGATGTGTTTAGAAAAAAACGGTCCTGAAAATAAAGTCCGGCTCTTCATATATTCCGTGAGCAGGAGATCAGTGTGCACGGCTCTGTGTGCACGGCTCTGTGTGCACATGTTTTACAGGACTGTATCGTTACATTCCTCCACAGCTGTTTGCTCTTTCTCGTGATTTATCCCGCTGTGAACTTACACATCCAGCGCCGAGCTCGAGCATGTGGCCGCACATATCTTAATAGACATCTCTGTACCATTTTCACCGTCCCACATGATGACACTAAATGTAATTAGTTTCCACAAACAGCTCACGGTTGACACAGTGCACGTTGTCGCCTTATCTCCGCAGCAGAGTTTCATTCATTGCGCAAAGCCTCTTTCAATTCTTTCACTTTTTTCCGGACGGTATAATTATGAGAAAAAAATCTATTGATACTCGCGCACCGAAGAATAAATCTGGTTTCGTTATTTTCTCAGAGGAAGGTTTCATTCTGAGGGAGTGAACAGGTGGGACTGAGCGGTGATGAGGCTCACGCCGGTATATTTGAGCACGGTCCTCCAATCATCGCCCGAGATCATCAAATCAGAGCTGCTGCCGCCTAAAGACACGGATGGCTGGGTCAGACACTACCTGCAAATATTTCTTAGCCATAGATTTAACCTGCTCAGAGTGCCAGATAAAATGGGTCTGCCTTATGAAGTCTTGATAGTCGAGCAAATCACCGAAAAGATATCAAAGTGACATCAAGACACTTTCCTGTGATTGTCCTAACGTCATGGTCTGAGGCATCCAGAGAATTCCATCTGTCCCAATCTGCTGTGATTTCACTCCGAGTGCTGAACATAGTGTACCCAAGGACCACTTTGTACATTCGTTACTCCTCTATTCTCTGTAAAAAAAAGTTCCTTGATATTCATAGAAAGTTACTTCTGTTTTTTTTTCTTCAGGATGCTGACGTTTAGAAACACTGCTGGCCTTATTTGCTCCTCTGAGGTCTGTCTGATATTGAACAGTATGGTTAAAGTAGAAGTCTGGTGACATTCTGTACTTCAGTTATTGTCAGCGGATCACATGAAAAGTCCACAAACAAAAGTGTGTCCACCCGTCTTTCAGTACCTTCCCACTGTGTTTTCCTCTCAGCCCCCAGTGATGGAAAGTAACCACGTTAAGTACATTTACTTAAGTACATTTCTGAGGCATCTGTGCTGGACTATTTCAATGTTCTGCCACTTTATACTTCCTCTCCACTACGCTGTTATTATTATTCACATTAACATCTACCTTCATTCCATAACTGTAGTTTCGCAGATTTCATTCTGCATCACAGCCACAAAGTAGCACATGTTAACATTGGTTTAATTTATCCACAACCAGGTTGAAAAACATGTACATTCTGATAATTAGCCAGATTTACAATCTGCCAGCCCCTGGAATACACATACACATACACATACACATACACATACACATACGTGAATATAGGTATGATGACCAGTGTGATATTTTAACATGATATCTTTACTAAGTGTGACTTGTCTTTAAACCCATGTATTCCCACTAAAGAAGTAAATCTTGAAAAATGGCTCGCAGACGTTCGGTTGCTTTTTCAAAATGCACAGAATGACACTGAATGACTCTCCCTAACTGTGCATTTGTCTGGGACTATTTTCAGCTGTGGATATTTACACATTGAGTGCTCTATAGACAGGCAGAAGTCTGTATATACTGTAGGATTTAATCACAAGAAACTACAAGGTTTAAGGTCATGAGGTCAAACTCAGTGCAACAGTGTGGCTCACTGACGTGTTTTCACTAGTTTCGGACAACTACTGAGCCCTGTCTCATGGAGGAATGAAATACATCAGACAGTATCTGTTAGTAGAGTCAGTCATATGTTGGTTTATGGTCTGTTCGTGGAGTTTTATGAAAATGAAAGTGTGGAATATCACCATCCTAATACATGAGATCAGACAGGCTTTCTTGATCATCAGTGGAGGACAGGTAAGGGGTAAGTATTTTCTATTATACTTGTTCCACATGGGAACATGTCACACGTAGGCAAAATACCATACGGAATGATTGAAATGGATTCGGTCCAGTGCAGCGTGCTCTCCTGCTGTTCCTCCTGTTGTTTCACAGGATTCACAGTTCTGCCAACGTGTAAAAACGACCCTCTCAGATTCTCGCTTTTTGAGATCTTAATCATGATTTGCCTCGATCCATTCACTTAGACAGTCAGATGTGTGTTATTATAACACAATATGCTCCTAGTGAAGGTTCACAAACCACAGTATTACATCACAGCTGCAGCGATTATTTTCATTATGGATAAACCAGCCGATTATTCTCACGATTCATTGTTTTGTTTCTTAAATGTTTTTCAAAAAGTGTAAAAATATGGCTGCTTTTTGTCCAAATACCAAACACTCCTCATTTACGTTATGTTTGTATCAGCTAAGCACTGCAGCTCTCTACCTCGCTCTGTGTTTCAGCGGCATGTCGTCAGTGTGTGTGAGGTGTGTTTGTGTTTACAACAGCAGTGTAATTCGGATCCAGCAAGAAAAATCACTTGTTCTGCCCGACTTGTTATCTCATCCCTTTTCCTTTATTGCGTCTGCTACTACTCCTAAATAAATGCAGTCACTGTCTTGAAATAATTTCCTTTTTTTCTTCAGTCTGAACAACTGTCGGCCTCAGGCTTCTTCCTTATCCACATGGATATGCATACAAAATAACAGATAAGGCAGTCAGACAGCAGACATGTCTGTCCGTGTCAGCAGGCAGACTCTGGATGTCCCCCTGAACCGTTCCTACTACAGTTAAGAGTATGATAGTGCGTAAAAGCGGCCTGTTTCCTACAGAGCAGCCTGCAGTAAATGTAACCACTTCACACAACATGAATATTACAATGGCTCTCGTCACTGTAGCCTAGAAACAACAGTGGATCCACCTTCGCCGCTCGGTGCAGTCGCCCCTTTTAAGTGTTGCCTGGCAAACTGGAGGACAGGCCTGGTGCATTAGCCCCCCCCAGCTAAAAGTCCACATCTTGAATAACACTATGTGACTCCCATAATGGAGCCAGCGGCTCTGTGTGACCTCTGAGCAGGAGAGGAAGTTCATTTCAAACATTACGTATTGAGAGGTTTGCATTTTAACTTTGTTTTTGTTTTTTGTAGGTGGCGGTGGCGCGAACATTTTGGAATAATTCAATTAACTCCCGACTCGTTTCTCTCTTCGCCGTGTTGGTGATTAAAACACACTGAGCGAAAAAAGTGCTTTGATTGTGGAACGTAAACACTGAGAAACTCAGCGGACTCCCCTCTTCCTCCTCTCCTCTCCTCTCCTCCTCCTCCTCCTCCCCTCCTCTTCTCCTCCTCCCCCTCCTCCTTCACAGCTTGGAATACATCTTCATGACGAAAATGCATCATCATAAGTAGCGTCAAACTGATGTAATCTGTTTCCCTCTGGGGGGGGCGACATGATATTATGAAACTGAGAGACCTCATGCTTCACTCATCTGTTCTTGTAGTAAACGCAGGTCTTTGAACGCCACACACTTTGTTCGCGGGGAGAATGATAACACAGTGAGAATAAACATTGGAATCGTGCATTAAATGTCAAAAAGTGCATCCGGATGAGGAGGAGCGGCGTCACAGTTCAGACTCTGAACTCTTGGTCCTGCCTGTGGAGCTGTCCGTTCAGCACCGCCCGCACCGCTCCCCGCTCCCTCCCGCACGTCTCCTCTCCTCCCCGCGCTGAATAAAACCCTCTGCGCGTCCAACACCCCGCCGCTCCACACACGCTCCGCCACACTTGGGAGCTGCGTGGCGGTGACGCACCGTCAAAGTTGAACCCCGGTGTGATCCAGCTGCACCGCAGGAAGGAGTGTGTGTGTGTGTGTGTGTGCGTGTGTGTGTGTGTGTGTGTGTGTGAAAGGTCCTCTGTGGGCGCTACGTCACTCCTCTCTTTAATTTTCTGTGTTTGTTTCTTAAAGTGTGAGTCTGGACTGAGTGTGGCGGTCCCGGCGGCGCGGCTCCCTGTGGAGCGGAGACAGAGTGCTGCAACATGTTGCTTTAAAAACTTTATGTGAGCACTTGAGGCACAACGTGAACGTCTGTGACCGAATGAACATGTGCTTCAAAAACGGGCTCACCCCCCTCATAATAAATCATGTCCCGTTGCGCAACAGTGATAATCCGCGCCTGTAATGATTATGGCAGCCTGGCTGTACTGGTGTAACAGACTGGGACTCACCGACAGAGACTGACACTTACCTATGGTGGTTATGACCGTGATGGCAAAGTAAAATGACCCTGCGAATTTCCACTGCACCCCGGCTCTGTGGGGCTCAGCCTCCATGATGATGGTCTCCAGTTTGCGGTAATCATCCTCGCTGATGTTATATTTCCCCTGGAGACGCTTCTCCTCGGCTTCCAGCTGTTCTTTCTCCCGCATCTCGAAGTCGGACTCCAGGGCGTCAAAGACGGCGGCCCCGACCAGCAGGTACGTGAACGTGCAAATGATCAGGGACAGGGTCCGCACGTTTTGCCGCTTCATGGCCAACAGGAACCGGCGACCGAGGGGCTCATGTCCCCTCGGATTCTCCGGGAAGGCGCTGCAAGCGTGGGGGAAGCCGTGTGGACGGCGCCTGGAGGCGGAGGCGCAGAAAGGTGCGCTCCGGTGACGGTGGACGCCGGAGTCGGAGCAGCGGTGGTACCCCCCCGCCTTGTGGTGATCCCGGTGACAGAAGCCCAGATCCTGCTCCTGGTTCGCGGAGAGACACAAGAGACTGCTCGATCGCCTGGACCAGGAGCCCTGCAGCCGAAAGACCCTGCGCAAGACCTGCCCAAACCAAGTCCTCCCGGTGCGCAGTGCCATCAACAAGCTGCTTCCAAGATCGCCTGTTGGTCTCTATTCCCCTCAAGTGAACAATGCTGATCTGAGTGAATTCTTCCAATCAATTAAATAGTCGTTAATGGCTCCTTTTTTTCCCCCCTCGCTTCTTCTTTCCTCTGATGCTCCACTCTCACTTTGTCTGTGCTGTGATTTAAAATGTCCTATCACTGAGCATCCTGGCTCTAAGTTTCAGCTGAACACCAACCTGTTCATTGTAGCCTCATCAGCAGCCAGCCTATTTTTAGCAGCCATCCCTCTCGCACAAAAGATCCCATTTGTGTGAAATCCTCAACTCTTCCTCGCAAACAGAGGACATCCTCATCAGGAAAGAAAGAAAAAAAATGTGCTGAGTCGCCGATAAGACGGGAGGGTCACGGAGCAGCGCGGAGGAGCGTCAACTTGTGAAATGTTGCTCTCACAGTGCGCAGATCAGCGCAACCAACACCTGGAGCACAGCTTTAGTTCCCTCTCCAGCTGCTCTGCTCCAGGATCAACTCACCACTTGTTACAGGAATAAAAAATAAAAAAAATATTCCAAGCACGCAGCAGCTCAGAGCAAGACAACAGGTTCCACAAGAGTTTCTCCCCCCAAATCTCTATCTTTATCGGGCTGTGAAGAGGACGGAGGATGAGGAGGAAGAGACTTTACAGCAGGAGTAAACACGCTGATGAGAGGCTACAGCGCGCTCCGTGCCCGCAGTGGCACTCATGCTCCGTTGCGCACATCCAAACCTCCTCTCCCGCACTGTCTGCGCGTCAGCTTCAGCTCATTCTGGAGAGAGAGGGATAGCAGCAACGAAAATAAACAATGCATGTGTTTCCCTCGGCGTGCGGGGGCCTCTGAGTTTAACCATGCGTGTCACGAGCTGCTCGTATTTTGAAGGCTCCACATTTTATGTCTCCACACACTCCAGACTCTAATCGGTGGGCGTTGCTCCTCCTGTCTCTGTGTTCTCCTCTCTTTCCAAGTGTCACGAATCATCCAGATTCTGGCCCTGAGTATCTGCTGCTGACTCTGGGAAGCTTTCTCTCAGGGAAAGAAGAAAAAACACACACACACACACACACACAACCTGCTGGGGCACAGCTGACTGACTGCATCCCCCCCACCAGTCTGCACACCGAGCGACCCCTCCCACACTGACCACTCCTACTCATTACATGGACAGAGATGGGTTACTCAGGCTCGGATGCTCACGTTTTTTGTGTTGTTTCTTCTTTTTCTTTTTTTTTACAATCCGGCAGCAGAGCGGGATCAGCGCTCCCGTTCAGGCTGAGATGAGATGCTCAGGCTGCTGCGCTGTCCGAGGTGCTGAAGGCTGATGGACTGAAGCACTGCTGCGCAACATGCAGTGTAACTTGTTGTACACACACACACACACACACACACACTGAGGAATCATAGAGACGCGTCTTATGCAACAGGAAGGAATTGACACCTTGTGGAAATTGTAGTAATTGCTAAATTGTTTGTTAATAAAATAAACAATTTAATCATAAATTCCAGTCTTTATCTGCTCATAATGCTGATCAAAAGAATCAGGTGAAGTTCTGTAGTCCACAAAAAAACATTTCTGGATTCTCCTGAACGACTGAGTTAGATGGGGACTTGTTTCAAAACGTAAAACAACAACAACTGAATAAAACAACGTGAAATGGCTCCACAACACCCAACCAACCATCTCCTTAGCTGCTAAGCTAAAACCATTAGCATGAACCCCATCTGAAGTGGCTGCACGAGCGTTTCTTTCAGTTTATTTTTTACTTTTTAGTATTTTTTACTTTTTAAAACAAGTCTCCACCTGCTTCTACTCACTCCTTTAGCTTTGCAGCAAAAGGAAATATTTTTGGCTTAAGAAAAGGAGTAAATAATGTCTTTATAAGTCAAGTTGGGATCTTGGGGTTTCCAGAGACTTTGATTAGGTCGGACGAGCTGTATGGAGCCATAACTTTTGCTAATTTTTGACATTTTAAAACAAGTCCCCATTTACTTCAGTTGGTTCGGAGAATGCTGGCATGCGGTTTTCTTGCGAAGCTCCAGAAAAACATTGCGGTCTACAAAACTGACCCTCCGAGCAGATAATGACTGCATTTTTATTTTCGGATGAGCGATTCCTTTAAAGAAACCCGATCTTGTGTCCTCATCTTGTCGGGGCCCCAGAAACTATTTCTAAGGCCTTCATGTTTTCCGTTTTTAGATGAAAAATGGAACAACGTAGCTGCTGATGCAATAAATCCTGCAGTTCCAAGAGTCTAAAATGATTTGTGTTTTATTCATTCTTGTCTAGCCTAAAAGTTTTTGATTTTAGAGTTTTGGAAGTGTCTTTTTTTTAACTATATTATATTTGTGCTGGAGGAAGAACTATTAAAAATTCATATTGGAGTCAACCTGATATTTATAGTTCAAATGAGTTTATAAGGCCTGAAGGAAACCTCCCAGCATGCACTATGGCAACAGACTGATAGACATGTCGAGCTCTATGTGGATTCTTCCATTAGTGTTATTGTGATTTACACAGAGTTCTATTAGTGATTAGTTATCGCCCCAACTCCCCCGATTGTCACTAAATCTCAGTGTGCTGAGGGCCAGAGCTTGTAAATCATCATAATACAATACTGCACTCCTATATAAGTATGATCAGAGCTAAAGGAAACAGGAAATCATTGGTATAATGATAATTATTTTCACAGTTTATATGAATAGTCTGATTTGCATGGGTAATGCTTCCCTTGTCTGAAAAAATACAGGTTCAGTTAAATGAATGAAAATGTGTTGATTAAATCAAAATATATAGAGAAGCTAATTACCTCAGTTTTTAAATGTGGAGTTGATGAAAAAACAAAGCTTTTGTGTACATTGCTCATAACTACTGCGTACTCCTGAATAAATTAGATCTTAATCAAGCTAAAACTAAATTATTACAATTAATACACACACATAATCCACACAGAGCAGAAATATAGGGAGTTTAAGGAGTTTGCTTCAGGGCTCCATAGGAGCTGACTTCAGCCCTGCAGAGAGAACAGGACAACAGGATGCAAACATGAGGAGCCTGTTCCACAACCGGCTTTGAAAACCTCAAAGTGCTCTTGAGCAAGGCAGTTAATCCCCTGCAGCCAAACCACTGCCGTTATGTAACTGACACATGATCGTGACCGCTGAATTGTACCTCCTGGCATCGGCAGAGGACAGAATGATGACAGGAAGGTTTCAGGAAACGTTTGAAAAGGCACGCTTCTTTCAGCGGAACCTAAAGGCTCAGTATGTGCAGTCTATCTCTCTCTCTCTCTCTCTCTCTCTCTCTCTACATATATATATATATATATATATATATATATATATAATTGTTATATTATTATTATTATTATTATTATTATTATTATTATTATTATTTAGTTATTTTCTATTCTGTTTCATAAGCATTGATTTTCGTGCTCTTACTCGCCTCTGACAGAAAGCCTTGGTGTCTGTTGCGAACACTTGAAGTTGTGAGGCGTGCCGCTGAAAGCAACGAAGCAGCTGCTAAATGAACAGTGGAGGGGAGGTTTTACTTCAGTGTTACATCTTTTTTTTGTTTTCATTGTTGTGTTCATTCTGTTTAGAATCTGATATTACGGCGAGCCTGACGTACCTCGATAAAGCCTTATTGATCCATGGAGACCAAAGATCAAACATCAATATACTGTATAGTACATAGACTTCACATTTTAATAAGGCATTCTAATTATAATAGGATATAGTTTCAGTCATTTAAACATGCGAGAGGATTATAATTAAATGAAGAATCACTCTCTATTATTTCCTGTTGTAAGTCGTCAATATTTACCTCCAGTTCTAAACCTCATTAAATCTGACATATGAAGCGTATTATTTGATTTCTGGTGTAAATTTTAAAACCTTTGCCTAGCATTGAAGGAGCTGTTTGATGTCTGTTCACCACAAATATCAAGCAATCTGGATCATGACATAATTTACTATTGAACTGCCGGTCATGTTTCAGTTAGCGGTTCTCTTATTTCCTGTTTTATTTTGAAGATTTGTCCCCATTTGTGTTGCTTTTCATTTCCTCCTCTCCTGTGGTTTCCTGCCTTTTTCTCTGTGTTCGCCTGTGTCTTGTTTGTCAGTTGTTATACAGTCTGTGTGCTGCCTGCTGTCTGTTAACTGGTCTGTTTTGTTTCCCCGAGTCTGTTCTTGTGTCTTCCTGTGGCGTTTTGTTGTGGGTTTTTTTGGGGGTTTTTTTGTTTCTCACTTTATTCCTTGTGATTTTCATGATTTGTACTTAGCTTTTTGTTGTTTCAGCTTTCGTGTTGCTAGTTTGGATTTTGGAATTTTTTTAGATGCTATTATTTTCATATCTTGGCTGGTTATCAAAGCTCGCTCTTTGTTCCTCGACCTGCCTGGTGTCTTCCATTTGGGTCCCCGCCATTTTGCATTTAACTGATCTGGGATAACCATAATACAGTACTGTGGGTACAATTATTAACAATTATCAACATTAGCTTAGTTCTTTAAATTTAAGTAAGAAGTTGTAAAACTGTGGAAATTCATACTTTGGTCTCATAAAATAGATTATTAGACAGCAGATGCTATTTGAAACACAAGTGTCTGTAGCCAGCGACCATGCTAATCAGGTAACATGACCAAGATGTTGTTGTTTTTATCAACCTAACTAAAAAGTTGACTTATTATATTAACCCAAACTATGATCTTGTACTGAACCTGACCAAACTGCAAAAACCCAAAACATAACAAAAAGACAAATGAAGTCAACAAAGTCTTAAGATAAATAAATCTGTGTTGATTTTTAACCATATTACAGATTATTACAGGAGACAGTACAGGGAGAAGTTCCCACAGTCATTATTTAAGTTACCAATGAAAACTGCAAATAACATCCATGACCAATCCACCTAAAACATTACTATCCTGTCCACATTTAATGCCAGAGACCAGTCTCCACGGCCTCCTTCGACTCAAGGCAAATGTTCAACTACTTTTCTCATTTTTACCAAGAAATCATCAGAGAATCGATCCATAAAACCAAATCCTGTACTGGTCCCTTTTTTTGCACTTGACTGGGAGCTAGAGAGCCTTGGTCTAAACCTCAACTCATCTATTAAGGGAATGGGACAGAGTTGGGAGAAAACTCAGGAGAAAAAACAACTTACGGATGTTATTTTATTAGAGCTATTTAAAGGTTTCGGTCTCCCTATTGGTGAATAATTTGTCTCTTAACGTAAACCAATCTTCCTCCAGAGGGAACCCAGTGATTAGGAAAGCAAATGTAAAAGCTTTTATCAACTTCTAGATCACTAATGATGTGTTCAGTCCTTTTCTTCACATTGATTTCCACTTCTGTAGCTTTTATTTGCCACACAAGACTTTCGGGAGCCATTTTTCCTGCCTGGCTAATTTTTGCTTTAAAAGTAAGCAAAGCAAATTGTCCATCTTCTTGATGAAAACACACTCATGTGCACAGATGCAGACACAAACAGGAACAAGCTTGTGTCAGTAAGACAGCTGAGTGCATGCAGTAGCCAGAACATCAACCACAGTGTTTCATAATCGCAGCCATTTAGGAGTCTAAACAGCTTCACTAATCAACAGCGTCTGGATATGTAGCCGCGCTATATTTGGCTCCCCCTTTTCTCACATCTCAAGTTCCTGCTCAGCCCACCTACAGAACTCCTCATGTATTTCTGGAGAAGCTCAGAGAGAGAAAAAAGTTTAATAACGGCAACTGTCTCCATGGTAATGACACCGAACTCAGAGTGCGATCGCGCCGCTCATCATACAGGCCTGCGCAGACACAGAAAAAATCCTTTGTGAAGGCTGCATGATGGCACAGTTTCTCCACATATGATCTGAACTGACAGCAGCCACATCAGACACGCACAGTTAGGGGTGATGAATGGAAGAAGTCGGAGCTTAAACGCAACTGGATTAACTGACTGACAGCTGAGCCTCAGCTGATAATATGGACGAAAGTCTGGAGACAAATCATTCACTTTTAAAGGAGCCCTTTTTAGTTTCATGCTGTCCACCAGAAAATGTTTATATGCTTTAATATTCATAAAACATATCATTTCTGTCATAAAGCACCTTGATTCACCCTCTGTCTGATCGTTGTGTTTTAGTGCCTGTCGTTTTAAGGCCCACCTTCCAAAAAGCCCAGTCTGCTCTGATTGGTCAGCTCTCACAGACCTGAGTAGGCATCAGCTCTGCATGTGAGACCCGGGTCATGCCGGGGGTGTGGCCAAGGGCAATGACTGTATAGTTGTGACATCACAACCTCAGAAGTCCTGACAGCTCGTTTAAAGGCACAGTTTTTTGGATGCAAGCTTGCGACTAAGCTTTTTGATGCTTCTACAATATTCATGTAACATCCAGACCTGCTGTATGATTTGAATCTGTTTCTGTTTGTATTTTTTACCAGCTGTGAATATGATCTGTTTTCTGGAGATGTCACCAGTGTATGATTGCCAACTTGAAGTCTGGAGCATCAGTGCAGGCGGGCAGCCTTTGACAGCTGCATTTAATAATGTTTGTGTGCGCTTGTCGATGCCAAGTGCCCTCAGGGGTCAAGGTTCAGAAACATTCAGAATTTGCAGTGAAATAAAAAGCTTCTTCTTTCGGTAATTAACATGTCAAAGCAAAGATACTGAAAGAATCCGCGATGACAGGAGAAAGTAATGCACAAAACAAGAGATGATCTGACTAACCAGCGTACACTATCACACACTGTAATACATTGAGTAGGATTAAGTGGCATCTAATGGTGAGGCTGCAGATTGCAACCAACTGAATACTCCTCGGCTAAACACCCTCTTTAGAGCCAGTATTTTGTTTGTCAATGCTGGGCTATTTTAGAAACATGGTGGACTCCATGGAAGAGTGCAAACTCCCTCTGTAGATATAAAATGCTCATTGGAAGCTAACAGAAGCAGACTGATTCTTAGTTTCTGGTGATTGCACATTAATGAAAACATAATTAAGAATGTAATCCATTTCTGCCAATAGATCCCCCTAAATCCTACATACTGGAACTTTAAATGAAGTTAAACAGCAGTGGGGGGGAATGCCTGTTTGACATCCACTACCACATAAGCAGCAACTCAGACAAACCTGAGAAAATAAGATTCTCTTTTAAAGGCCTTTAGGTGGGACGGGGGACTCACTCACCTGACGACAGTGAGAGCAGCAGCTGATTCTTCCCCCAGCCCCTCCTTTTATACCTTTTTTTTCCTTCAAATTTACTTATTTGTTTATTTCATGACCTGATATTCGTTTAACTTATGGTTTATACGAATATAAATATGTGTGCATGTTCTCTGCTCTTGTTCATGTGCCTTTTGTTTTGTTGCTTATGTTTGGGGATGCAAGATCTGGTGGCTGGGTGGCGTTGGTGGAGGTTTGACTGGAGTGGGCTTTGGTTGGGATGTGTTGGTAAGGTGAAGAAATGGTGTAATGAAGTTGAGGTGATACAATAAGTAGGGTCGGGAAAAATGTACAAACTGCCTATATCTGATTGTTATTATTTTTCTGTTTTTACAGAAAATAAATAAAAAAGTTTAAACTATGTCATCGTCAGTGCTGGACGCTTGCCATCAAGATATTTGCCTGAATATGAAGGTCAAGGCTCTTTTTCAGCGTCTCCGGTCAGCACTGATCATCTGAACAACAGTTACTTTACTGTCAATGGACATGAGTTGGCAGATTCATTGGATTATGATGTCCATGTTGAACTCAAAGCCACGGCACGTTCAAGTTGTGATGTACGCCGGCAGTGTCTCCAACACAAACACTCAATGTACAACACTACTTTCACTCCTACTGTGGCTCGTGAATGACAATAAACGCCCTGGTCATTAATAGTTAATGATGCATATGAGGCGGTTGCCAAACGTGCACTTGAGTCTACACATTGTTGTATTGTTTGTCAATATGTGTTGGCTTTGCTCGTATGAGGACATGTGGCAGCTGCTTGATGGTGTGTGTTTTTTGGTCCAGTTGGTTTTTCCTTTGGCTCTGTTGTTGGTCTGCACATCTCAGCTGTCAGTTTTTTCTCTGAGAGCTCATCGCAGTTATGCCTGCCAAGAGCATGTTCCACAGGCTATCACGTCAAGCCTGTGGTCACAATTGGCTAGAAGCAATTGATTTTAAAAAAGAAAGAAAGAAGAAGAGGAAATATATTAAGTGTACAGTGTTGGGTTTTTTGTTTTTTTTGGGGTTTTTTTTGGTATCACCAGAATAAGAAAACTGGTGCCATCCATTTTCTTCACAGTCCTGCCTGATGTCTTTTGTCCCGCCTACGCCACAGGCATGTTGCGCAGCAGAGTGTCATACATCATCCACACATCAATACCAGCAACACTAACAAGGTATCTTTGTTATATTGCTTCACAGCAAACAATATAAACTCAACAAAATCAATACGTGCAGAATCTCGGCTTTAATGATTCCGATGAATATGACATGAACTCCTTTGTTGTTCTAAATTAAGTTTTTATTTCATATAATTCATTCATTGGATGCCGATCAGCGTATTTATTTGATTTGACTGAACATAACTGCATCTCTTAAGATTAACTTCACTAGGCCTCCCATGGTCCCTGGCTCTCATTTTGTATATTTACCGAATTCTCTGTGTTATACCAAAAGAAAATCAATCCCCTTTAATACATGTCGGTCACGCATTTCGGCGGAGATAGAGACGCAGAACACACTGATTGTCTGAATTACACATAAACGGTGTGAGCAGAAAACAACAGCGTTCAGGGCTGGAGCTACAACGGAGGACGCGGAGGTCATGTCCTTATTTTATACGGAGTATTCTAATGACTTGAGGAGACGGAGCAAATAATCTGCAAACACAAATGAATGATTGATGATGATTTTTTTTCATTTTTTACTCCTTTAAGTTTCAGTAGGAAAGTTAAATCTTGACCTTGGCTGGTAGTTTGACAAAACAGACTTTTCTAGAGCTTTCTATTACATCTCAAGGTCTTTATTCTCACCCCCCCTTAATATTAACAGAGCCAACTCCGTCCACTGATGAAGACCATGGGATTCAGCTGAAAGCACTAGAAGAAGCAAGAAAATATTAAGCGTCTCTTTACTGTAAATACATAAATTGCTTCCACGTATAATGAAGCTTTGGCCAAGGTTTCTCTGGGTTAGACGTCAGGTCAAAGCAGCACATTTCTATCAATTTTGAGGATTGACATGGGATGTTAGAGAACAAGGTGAAAAAAAGTCATTTTTTCATTTCATGGGGACTTTAACTGTGAGAAAACACAAGCTGCAGTCACATTCCAGACTTCAGGTGGGGTTTATTTCATACTGAGCAGCTCGTGTGCCGTGGCAGATAGAGTATTAATTAAGTCGGAGAGTCACAGTGGATCAGTAAACATACAGCGGCTGAGGATTCCTGTGCGTTTCTCTGCCAGTCTTCCTCCCTGCAGTGCTACAGAGAGAGTGAAAGAGCAGTGCAGGTGTCAAATCGCTCGTCTTTCTTCGGCACACACCCCTAATCCCCCCACAGCGCCCGCACCGCTCCACTCCTGACATCATTTACATATCAAGGTTGCAGATATATATGAATGGACACGACTTACCACTCAATACTGAAAGAGAGGAGAAATGGATGTAATTGAACTCTGGCTTCTCGTAGATTCATTTGCATGAATGTTTTCATGCAGAGTGAGGCGGCGCACTGTCTTCAGCAGAGCTCTTGGGGGGGGGGTTGTCTTTGCCACTAAATGAAAAGCTCTTGTTTGCTCTCAAACAACTCATTCTCCTCCACTGTCCTAACTAGCAGCTAATATCAGGTGTGGGGGGGGCAGATGCGTCAGGGCAGATTGATGGGTGATTATGTGGCTGATTACGATCAGAATTACAGGTTTGCTGCAAGGTAATGAAGGTTGGTGGCTAATAACGCGCGGTGGATTTCCTGATAAGGATCCTCATTTAAACTCCAGACAGGATGCTCAGTCTCTTCTGGGTGTCCTCGGCTCGGGGGAGGTCAGACATCTGTTTAGGGCGGTGATGTGTGTGAAGATGCATCAAGTCTGGCGCACACTGACGCTCTGTGTTCCTAATCATGAACATCTCACTTACAGACTTTAAAAGCTGCTCAAAAGGTAATTAACGGCAGTAGAGGTATACTGGAAACCTTTAGAGGAGTAAAAGTATCGTGTAGAAAACTCAGATAGAAGTCTTGCACTCCAAACTTTGCTGGTTTTAAACATCAAGATCAGCTGACTCACGAGTTCTCCTACTTGAATAATGTCTTCTGTGGCTCCGGAGGACGCTTTTTTAAAAATAAAGTTTCAGAAATTAACCAGGTTGAAACCCAACAACAACAACAACAAAAAAAAACTATAATAGAAGGGCATTATTACAAACTGTACTATATTTAGACTAGCTACATATTTGTCATAGGAAGTGGATACTGGACTCACAGATGGCGCTCACTGTCCCTGGCCCTGCTGGACCAACACACAGATGCTCCTTTGGGTTGATGTTACACTCTGGTAAAGTTTCATAGATATTCAACCTTCATGAGTAACAATGTACATATTCCTTTAATATTATATAAGGTTCTTTTGCAGTTTGAGTTCAGTCATGAGTTCTGCAGGTATCTCTTACAATGGTCTATGGGTCTAAAGCCTGAAACACACCAGGCCACGTTTGCCATCTGAAGTAAGTTCGGGAACAAATCAGTTCGGTGTGTTCAGCTGCTTTGAAAGCTTTTGGAACCGTGTGGACAGCGTCTGCTCCGATTCAACTTGCGAAGTCTGAGAACGTTGGCTGTTGGCCGTCTGAGCCATTGAATACTCTGATTGGTTGTGTGCTAGCTGTATGACTATTCCGATTGGCGGTGTGCTAGCGAATCAGCGTGGTGTGTGGGAGGGGCGGAATACTGTGTGCGCTTTGTTTTTTTATGCACTCTGTTCCGTCATTTCCTGGTTTCATGTTTTGGATTACGATGGATTAAGACTAGCGCCACCCGATGTTAAGGAGACTTAATGCATCTTGCACAAGCGCAGAATGTACACGCTACTGTGTGATTGGCAGCCGTTGAGGTGGTATTTCAATGCAACTCTTCTGCAAACGGGTCAGACGAGAGGCAGGGAGTGGTTGGATAAAGGCAGTTGGGAGCATGTCGAGGAGAGTAAGGTAAATAAATACAGTTGATAGTTAATTCTTGGCTGTGCTCAAGTTATTTTATTTGACCTCTGTTGGAGACCCATTCAAAAGCCAGGAATTATGGAACGTTTGCCAGAATGGAATTACTCAACTGATCAAAAGGATCTGTATGGTAACCAGCCCAGTTGCTTTAATCTGCATACAAATAACCTGTAGACTGCAGACCTGCATATTTCATGCAGCACACACGCCAAAGTCACATTTTGTGCGCAGGTGTTTGGCCAGTCCTTACCACTAAGCTCTGTAGGGACAGATTTGTCCAAATATCCCACATTAAATGGCCAGGAGCCAGAAAGGGCAAGCAGGGTGGAGGCTGCAGCTGTGGATGGGTCAAAAACACAGGACTCTCCTGACCCAGGAGACCAGCATTTGTGTCCTGTTTGAAACCAAAACTTACGCCAACTAACGCCAGTAAGTCAACGGACATTTATATCTGACTTCATGTACATAAACTACTTGTAAACGACAAAACTGCAAACGTCCTCCTGTTACTTTTGTTACAATTAGGACGAAGGTCACCTGACCGCTGAAAGCATAAAGTCGTGTGTATGCAGCTTGATGAGGCGGGGTTGGAGTAAACAAACGGCACTCCCCCCTCTGGCCCAACTGTTGATAGCAAACTGTAAACTGTAAAGCTCATTACCTTAATGTTTGTCATGGTTATCAACCGGGTCACTCTGTGACGCTCTAATGAATCACGAGCAGAGAAAAAACATTGACTGTTGATGAATCCCTGAACTGAGGTCTTACCTGCTGCTGGAGACGGTTTTGTTTTTTATTTGCTCTCAAGTCTCCCAGAGTGTCCCTGCCAGACCCTTAAAATTTAATTAGTGTGACTGAGGTGAATCTATGTTTCGATAAGCGAGGATAGGACACTCTTAATTGCAGCCACACTGTTATTTAGCTTTATAAGACGCAGTCACCTTAACTGAAGAAGAGAGCCACGGGGGTCGATAAACAGTGTGCAGAAGACAGAATTTACATGTGAGAGGTGGGCTCACACAGAGTGTGCTGACAGCAGCCCAGGGTCTGCTCTCACATCGGCCTCACGCAGTCTAGTTTCATTGTTGCACGCAGGAGTCTGTTCGATTGGAGTTGCTTTCCATTTTTAATTTGACTTTTCAAAGCTTACGCGCACACACACACACACACACACACACACACACACGCGCGCGCACACACAGGCTCTATTCTTAATCAAATAAATAAACTGATAATCAAATTAATCAGCGTTGAGGGCATGACTTTGGAATTGTTTGCGTTGTATGCATAACTGATGAACTGTGTGTATTCACTGATGTATTATTCACGTATGTGCGTGAAAGCTGATTTGTCGCCAAACTTCAAATGTGACCTTCACGGGGGGAAACGTCATGAGTCAGAAAAAAAAACCTTTCGTCACTTCTCGTGCTCTCACCGGGATCAAAGACGCCGCGTCAGAAATTTCTGACATTTTCCCAGGAGAATGCAGAAGAGACGTACTCGACAATAACAGTGTGTTCTCCACCACGCTGTCTGAGCCGTTATTTTCAATAAATAGGAGCTCATTCCTGGTGGAAGGTTAATGGTCAGGCAGTGTGGATGAAAAAGAAAGCACTCTCTGATCCTCTCGTTCTACACCAGGCCCCAACATCCAGTAATGGCCGGTCATGAGGAGGGACGTGAGCTGGTTTCACGGAGGCTGGGCCGACACATGCTGAGTGTGTTTTTAATTCAATGATAAACCTCCTTTCAATGCCACATAAAACCCTCAGGCCTCCCAATGCCCCTCAAGACATGTGTAGCCTTTGGACGAGGCTAATCTTCCCTCAGCATCTCCTTATCACCCAGTTCACATTCGGTCCACCAGTGAGGGGACGGGGGAAGGGCCTGCAGTGAAGGTTCAACACGTATCCCATATAAACTGCCATTCGGACCAGTGGTAACCTCAAGGCTCGGACAGTGAGATTGTTTCCCGAAGATGGCTGATTCAGGTTCCCAGATGGAGAATGGTGAGTAGCTTTCCTGACAGCTGTGGGTAAACTGGTTAACTCTCAGTGCTTCAGGAAGTAGTGGGAGAGGTGTCATGCACACTGTTAGTGTCATTACATAGTTTGTGAGGTATCACGTTGTTCAGCCACCCTCCCCTGTATGAATAAATGATAAAAATGATTATTTGTAAGCAGTGTTTTCCTCGGTAATCACTGTTTATGGATTTTGGTGTTTGTGAATGTCAGACTCGAGTTTCTGAAAATGTTGAGGCAATAAAGGTCACCTCAGGAGGCAGAAAAAGAAGGAGGCCGCAGAGATATAATGACTGTGGCAGACGGATGCAGAGTTTGAATAATGGCAACATGAACAAATGTTGAGTTCTTTTAACATTTATTTACAACAATTATAGGTCACACATGATGATGGGCTAATCTAACACGGTTTCATTCATCAGGTGTTTCAGTGTTGTGGCACAGAGGTAAGAGAAACTGTCCATACAGCAGTTTAAATAAATACATTTAATTGTGCACAACTGGCTTCTCATTCTGGCAGATCATATCCAGGGTTGGTGTGCAGCTCTTCTTCAATGACGACTCTGAGGTCTTCTTCCCCTTTACGCTAATTCCTGTGACTTTTTAAAGATCTGTTAAAGAATCCACTAATTAATGGCACTGTGATTGAAAAAAAAAACAAAAAACAGTGACAATAATATGAGTGCGTGGTCACACCAGAGAGTGGACATTTACATATTCTTGCGGAAAAGTTGGTGCTGAAAGCTTGTAACATATAAATCAATTGAAATTCATGGCATGACAACCATTCGTTCAGATCAGTCTAGCTAGCTGGCAAAAGGCTACAGCTAGCCAGCCAAAAACACATGTTAAAGGTGCAATATGTAGGAATTTAGGTCCAAAATGAAATGAAATGATTGACAGAACGGGAGGTAATAAGATTAACACCAAAGATGTCTACTTATTGTGTTGCAGAGATGTCAGCTGAAGTTAGCATGCTAACCAGCAACATCCTGTCTCATAATACCACTCCGAGCTCCCAGTCTTGACTGCTAGCTGCACAGCGGCAGGTACAGTTAGTATCAATATGCGGTTACTCTGTTGATATACAGAGTGACCTTTGACAAGTGAGCAATTCTTACATACTGCATCCACAGTGAAACGTAAATGAAATCACAATTTAATGATCTGTAAATCCTTTTTCAATTTATATGGAGTTGAATACAGTATTAATACAATATATCTAATGTTCAAGCTGGTTCACTTTATAGTCTCTTGTAAATATACACTCATTATGAATTTGATGCCTATGACATGCAAAGTCAGAAGAACAGGAGTGTCCTAAGTCTTTTGGAATTAGGGTCGTAGCAGGCTGGCTAACAGTAAACCAGAAAATATTAAAGAAAAGCAGCTGCGGCATCAATTATTGTCTCGCAGCTGAACTGCACTGCCTCTTCAGACGAGCGATGGAAATCAATATTGTCACTGTGGTTCTCTGTTGGTCATGTGTCAAATTGTGTCCATTGGGCTGGTTTTAATCACCCCACACAGCCAAATGCACAGAGGACAGCTGTATCATTAGCTACATCTCCATGCACTGAGCGTGTGCAGGAGTGTGCGCTCTGCTCGGACTCTGACTGATATCAAACTCCAGCAGGTTCTGTCAGTCCGTCCAGTGTCTCTTTTTGTTCCTCTCCTCTCTGTATGTTTAGGAAAAAGACCTGAGAACAAGCTCTTTTTTTTTAAACCCAGATTTAAAGATTCGCTTTGATTCTGTCTAAACACATCTGCAGACCGAGACATGTAACAGCATTCAAGTGTTTTGAAAACAAGAATTCAAATCCCCTCACACACACCCACACACATGCTGTAACCTTTCACATTATCATATTTACATGTGTGTATTTACAGAGAACATCCACATCAGAACTATCTATCCTTCATTCAGAGTTAAAAATGATGCGGCCAGCGGCTCCTCACGCCCCGGCCTGCAGCGGAGTGTCCAGGGCCTGGATGTGGACGCTGGGCAGAGTGAACCAGGCTAAAGGAAGCTCTCGTCCTGCACTGTCATCCTGGAACTTGATGTTAAGGTAGAAGTCTCCGGTGTAGAGGAAGAGCAGGGCACCCACACAGACAGAGCTCTCTTTGGGTTTAACCTGGTGAAAGCAAAGACAGACCACAGGAGGACTCATTAACAGCCCTCAGAATGAAGCTGGCACACTGTCAGCCACAGTGAAGCCAGCAGGAGTGAAGTTTGAAGCTGATGGTGGCTTTGATGGAAAGATATGAGCGAGTGCAGCGTTTCCCCCTGCCAGTTGAGAACAATTCCCAAACTGAAGTTGTTTTGCACATTCAGGAACATGGAGAATTCTTTCATCTGCTTTTCAGACTATGAACTCTTTGTTCTGGCATCTATCAAGTCCATTTTCATCGCCTTCAGCATGTTCAACATTCAGGAGGGAGAATTGTTACAGACAAAGCCTCTCCTCTGATCAGGCTCTTTTTAATTCAAAGATTTCAGTCATGACCTGGGAAGGACCACACCTGTGTTTTTGTCATTTTAGATTATTTAGCAAAGGACACTCTAGATTTTTATGCGTATCCTTCCAGCGAGACAGTCACTAGTTTCTCGTCATTTCAAATCACACTTTACAGAGAATGTTAACATGCTGCAGTTATGTAATCCAGCAAACAGCATGTCTGCCTCCACTGTTCCTCAAGGTACATAATGTGTGTGTTATGTTCTGCTGCAATGAAACACAATGTTAATAAACAAAAAGCAGCCATGATTATGTAATGGATACTAATTACGAATCTTAACAAGTTTAGCATCATATTGAGTGGAACCATGCTCTGCTTGGAGTAAAGGACAGCTCATTCATGCTATAACAACATGGTGCTTCAAAGTCTTAAATGTACACTGTTAATGCACTGTCTCAACCATTATGGGCCACAGGCAAAGCCATATAACTCCAATTGCCAGCAAAGGCTCAGCAGAGATGTTTATTAATGTATTTGTCAACAACTATATTAACACAGAAATAGTTCTAATAATGAACAGAATTGCTGCTTCACGGCTGTTTGCCTTCACACACCAGTCAAGTTGCTGTTTCTGAGCTATGGTGTTGAAAAGGGGCCAGACACATTGTTTGCGGAGCATTGTGATGTCAATGTGAGCAGGATAAACATGTCATGTGAAGCTGACCTTCGACCTTTTTAACTTAAATGTCATCACTTCATCAATTTATCCAAATAGACATTTGTGTAAAATGTTGTCGTAAAAATGATCTGAATTGTTGAGTAATGGCCAGAAATATGTTTTCTGAGGTGACAGTGACCACTGACATTTGACCATCAGCTTATCCTTGAGTCCAAGTTGACATTTGTGCCAAATCTGAAGCACTTCCCTCAAAGCGTTCTTGAAATATCATGTTCACCAGAATGAGACGGACGCACAGACAACAAGAAAACATAATGCCTCCGGCCGCGGCTACAGCAGGCAGGGAGGCATGAAAATATGTCTTCATAGAAGAAGTTATAGTTGTTTGCAAATACTGTTTACTAATAACCACCAATAAATGTCCTTACAGATACTCCACTATAATTTGACATTTACTGAATGTTTGTACTTTTACATGGTTAGTGGTTCTACAGCTGTCTTTTATTACAGCCTACATGCAGATGTGTTCAAAAACATGTGATTAAGACAATTAGCTGGAACAGGTACCGAGCTTGGAACTAGCTCAACACTGCCCATCAGCTGTACTCAGAAAGGTTATTTTCTTACTTTTTGAGCCTTTTCCCATCAAAGCATATATTCTGGCTAACAAATGGGACTAACTATGATACCTGTCCATTGGAAGAGTCCGACAAAGCCCGATTTCGATGATGGTTAAAGCTAATGATGGACATTGCCTCTTTCCAATCATCAATTGCAAGAAATAATAAATAAGAAAGCAAGTTTTACAACGTCTGGTCTAACTTTTTAATCTTCATGAAAAGAGAAAAATAAAGGAATCAAATATTTCTACTGTCATGAGGAAAAATGTCTTACGTTGTTTATCTTGTACTTGTGTCACATTTTGGTTGATTAACACACTGACTCCTGTTTTTCCTTCATATCAGTAAGTAAGTTGTCCTTCCGTGTTCCCCTCTTGTGATTGACGAGTGCCTGAATCTGTTCTGTTTGCTCTGTCAATTGTTCTTGTCCTCATTGTAATGCGTTGACTTGCATTGCATTTTACCATTATAAAATTGAAACATTAACAAAGAATTTTTAGAATTAGGGAAAAGTATTGTAACTGTGTTAAGACTAATAATCATTCAGCTCATTTACTGTAGTGCATTGTGTGTGTCTGTACTGTAAGCTCCATGCTTTCAAATAATTGCTCTTTTTCCTGAAAAGAACTTTGGCCATATTCTGCAACAACCTGAAGCATTCTGGTTAGATACTGTGACATAACTGTGCTAAATGTACAGTATATGTCTTCCCGTTTGATGGTAAACACTCCAGCCCATACTGACCGTGTCAATGTAGAAGGTGTTGGAGCCGATGAAGGTGACGGCCTCCTCCAAATCGTAGTTCTGGACTCCGTTCTGGAAGTCCTGATAGGGCACCACAGTCAGAGCCAGGGGGCCCACAGAGTTCTTGCTCAGATTTGTCAGTTTTACCTCCAGGCTCACAGCGTCGCCCACTTTACAGTCGGCAATGACATCACAGTCACATGGCTTCCCATTCACAAACACATCTGGAGACAGACAAAGACAGAAAGAAAGACGGGATTAGCAGGACTGAGGGGGGACGCTTCTTTTGTCTTGCACTTTGTACAAAAATGAAATTCTGAAGAAACTGTTTCAACATGAATAAGACACTTCAAACCAAAAGTTAAGTCTAATGCACGGTCATTCATGGGATTCCCATCCAATCTCGTCTTCATTTGTATTCATCAAAACTCGGCCAAAGCATTAATGGCCTATCATACAGCTTCTCACAGAAGATCAATAGGCTTTGTTTGTCCTAAAATACATTTTATTGACATCAGAGGAGAGTGCTGGAGCTCTGGGTATTAAACCCAATTCCCTCCTGTTAATCTCATGCATGACTAATTTCTGTCAAGACTGGAGGAATGAGATTGTTGGAACAATCCCAAAGTGCGCGCGCGCGCACAAACACACACACACACACACACACACACACACACACACACACACACACACACACACACACACACACACACACACACACACACACACACACACCCCACCGTGAAATACATTTCTCTTCTCTCACACCTCCCCCCCTCCTGTCACAACCAAACAAGAGACACTGAGTGAGTTCAATTCAATTTGGCTAATGTGGGGCCAGTCACTGCTGATGTGGCCCCTATTTGGCTAAGGTGCAGAGGGAGACACGATGATTTGTTTCGAACAACGAGCACATTCTGAGCTCCCGCACGCTCCTGCTGGGCTGAGGAGAAGACGGACTCAAAACACGGGGGATTCAAGAGCGCTCAAACAGATCACCCGGGTAATAAGTCCTACAAGAAAAAAATGGCAGCGTACATACACGAACACTCACGCACAAACCAGTTGTCATACGCTTTCGAGTGTCACACCCGCGGCTGTGATAAACACTGTGAGTCAGGGCGGCTGTGTGACAGCCTGATGAAAGAGGCGAGCTGCGCTCGGTGCCGCTGGTGTGCCGATCTGTTGCGCGCAGCAAAGGGTGGGGGTCAAGGAGTGGGGGTAGGAAGATAGACAGACAATCCAGCAGGAGGCAGAGAGGGGAGAGGGGGGGTGTGGGCGGCTGAGGCCGTGCTGTCACAGTCAGTGGGAGAGCCCCGGGGAGGCTGCAGCTACAGGAGGTTGACATTCAGCTCCACGTCTGTATTAGAAGCACACTTCAGTCAACACAGACAACCAGCAGCACGCACTGAGGGGCCCAGAGCAGGGCTTTATCCCCAAGAGTTTGGTTATGAAAATATATTAAAAGATAAAAATAAATAGATGGCCTTTTATTAAAAGGTTCTTTAATACTCAGTAAATGTTATTGTCCTCTGATTACATCAGGTACATTATTCAATATACTAGTTATTTATGGAGAAAACATATATCTACTGGGACATTTTGATTGAAGTCATTTTGAGACATTTTAATGCTGAATTGTTACTTATTATATCTTTAATTCCGGTATTATTTTGATATTAGCATAAAACAGTGTACAAGTGATACCAAGAATTATACATGAGCTACAGTATATGATTACAGTATTGTAATTGAACATTGTACAATTTATCCAAGCAGATATTAAATACTGCAGTATACTCCCAGTCATTAATTTTCAGGTCACATGTGATTGCAGTAACAGAGAGAAATAAAGCAAATGTAAAAAAATAAAAAATAAAAACAATTTCATTAAAAAAGATTAGTCCTTGTGGTGATTGTGCCAATTTATCATGTATCACTAAAGGGAAGCACTGCCATTTAACCTTCATTTTGTCAAATAGTGCAACTACAAGTTGAGTACAGATTATCCTTTTGGCATTTTCAATATTTTGGTGCCATTTGTTTCATGAAAAGCCATCCATACACTCAAATCTGTGCTTAAATAATCTAAGATTTACTGCAGTATGTGGATCCTTTTTTTTCCCCATTTGTTTCAATAGTCGGTATCTTCAGAACCTCAGATATCACTGGTTGAGTGGCGGTGTTTGTTTTCTGTGGTTGACGATCTACTCAACTTGGTCACCGGTTAATTGAGATAAACTTTGAAAAGGTCTGGATTAGAACCAGACCAATAATCACCTTTTGAGCTGATGCCAATAACAATATTATGGGGTAAACATTCCAATACTGCTATATTTTGCAATGATTCCAGAACATTTTACAGTTTAACAATAAACTGAAACAGCTTCAATGAATGTAATTGTTATAAACTATCCCAAGAATCTTTTTCTGCATTATAATCTCTAAGTAAAACACAGAGAGAAGGTTTTCATATAACACCCAGATGAGATTCAATCACAATCCACACCAGACCATCTCCACCCCCTGGTGTGGTTGATGTGACTGCATTCTGCACGCGTTTACAATTAAATTAATGTGTGTTTCCACTCATCCAGATACAGATCACTTGAGGCTTTACAGTGCAATAACCTTGCTAGCAACATGCATAAATATTGTGTTTGGACAGTATTGGTATTAGTCAGATCAATAAGATAATAAACTTCAGGTCATAATATGACCATATTGTATAACATTTAGCCATATTTGTTGTTGTTCAAATATCATTTCAATTTCCTCTCCTGCAGTGAACTGCATATGGAAACTTGTGCATTTAGCTTTTCCTGGAAGACCTCTGGTGATGGTGCATTTAGACACCCAAACCATCATATACATGCACACATATATAACACAATCCTCTTTTAGCCAGTAGCGCTGAGCATATAGTGACACCTTAGCAATGTAGTTATATTTAGTTTGTTCAAAGTCTTGTTGCTAGGAGATGTGCAAATTATAGGTAGCCTACATTGGTTCTAAAACTGGAAATAAATTCTTTCACATTAAAAGCGAACAAAAGAGAATGGTTAGTCTGTAATGAGCTGATGAACTCCCACACACACAAGCCTCAGTCACACACACCCACAGCCTCAACATTTGCAACACAGTTTCTCCACTTTGCTATACTGGATTGTGTATCACCACTCAGGCAATCAACTCATTTGGATAACCAAGAAAAAGCAGTGGGAAGAACTGGTGGCCCACTGAAATGATGACAGCCACAACTGTGTTCAAAGACACGTAATTGTGTATTAAAATTGTTGTTATTCTGAAAAAAAAAAAAGAAAAAGACAATTGTGATAAATTAGCACTGATGAGATGTGATTGGGTGGACAATTCATTCATTATGTAACCTTCAAAACAAGTAAACCAACTAAGAATGAAGAGGCCGAGGTTTCTCTGAGGCTCTCAGCAAACATCTGTGTATCTTCACAGAGGACACAAAAGAGCATGATATAAAACGCTGCTGCTAAAAGGATCGCCTGAGCGTTTCCTGTTGTGTAGAGCTGAGTGCTGTAGTCATGTTGCACCGATGCTCTCTAGTTTACCTCCACAGTGCTTCTGTTAAGTAGGTATGTTGAGGAATGTAGTGTCCCCAGAGGCTGAGTGAGCACAGGTTACATCCCTCAGGCTCTGGCTGAGATAGCTTGGACCAAAATTGTGACTGAAAATGAAATAAATTAAACCAACAAATGACAAACGTAGATTAAATATTTCTGTAGTTCTCGAGGCCCCACCATGTTTATGTTTTTTAGACTAATCAGTTAATCAAAGGGGCTCTGTGGAACAACTGTGTCATGCAGGAAGCCATTCACCTCCATTTGTAAACCAATGTTAACTACTGTTGCTCTCTGTTAGCAGAGTGGAGAGAGGCACAGAGACAAGACACTGGAGACCCTGCAGAGAGTCACATCCTTTGGACGGTCACAGAAAATCTGACTGGAGTCCTTCATGAAGAGATCCATAGTCCAGCAGCATCAATCAACTTAAACAAATCTTCCACACGTTTGTACAGACATCTTTAAAATTAACTTTCCTATAGTTTCCTATATGGAAAAGACCAGTATAGCTCATATTAGTGTTATGTCTGACATGCACTGTAGCAGCCTAAACTAATATTAGCTTCAAAGAGGAGCCCTTTTCGAACAGAGACTCTGCATTATCACCTCAGCAAAGGCTCACCTTTACACTGCCTTTGTTCGTTCACACTGAACCAAGCATGCCAGCGCTGCTGAACCAAAAGAGGCATGATGGTGCATATCATGACGTTGACAATGTGTTGTTATTTTTTTCAACGTGTTTCCACCTGTTAATCTGAACATGTATCGGCCTTCAGTTTCTGATCATATGTATGCCTATAATGTGCTGTGAGTGAGATCCTGACTCACCATGCGAAAATGACAAAGTTACACAATTATATAATCAGCATCAGTAAACAGAGGACTGTGACTCTAACTCTCGGAGACGGATGCTGTTTTCTGGGGGAAAAGTTAACTAATCTCTGACTGTTGCTTGTATTATTTTCAATACAAGTTTCCAGAAACAGTAACTACAACAACACTATAGTGGAAGGAGACTAAGACATGGTGAGTTATGTTTTCTTGCTGTGAATCTCGTCATATAATCACCTCTATTCCATATAATCACCTCTATTCCTTTGCAGGTACCACCTGGCTCTGCTGTCGGGGACAGATGCTGTTTTTTGGGCAGAAATTTGAGGGATGAGGTATTTTTTCCCTCATATACGTTTCCAAAGACACTACCAGTTACCACATTATTGTTATTTGGTCATGTAATGTTGCTTTGTGGGTTGAAGTGTGGGACGTGAAGGATCTGTTTAGCTATCAGACTTCGAACACCGCTGCCGGCTGTTTAATTCACACAGACACCGACTCGCCCCTGCTGAGGCTCTGATATTACCTCAGGAGGCGGATCAGAATGTGAGCGAAACTGTCCTCCCTCTCTCCACATTTGAGACGGCAAGGCAGAGTATTGGCGCATGATTCCCACATTAAAGGGCAGTGTGAATTAGGCTCGAGACAGCACCAAAGCTCCACAGGTGAAAAAAACTACAACAATGACACAGTAGGTGCAAAGGATTTAACGAAGAGTTTCATACAATTCTGCTAATCAGCTGCTTTGTTGAAGTAGTAAGGTACTCTTTGTTTGTCTTTTAATGAACAGCAGAAGCACACAGCCCACTTATTTCTAAACTTCAAAAACCGACACATAATGCTTTTTTTTTCTGACACAAAATTAACATTAATTAACTACATCTGAAAGTTGCTGCTCTTGGTTGTCATTATTAAACTTTCATTTTGTAGCTTCTCAGGACAATGCTAATTATGCAAATTGCAATCAAAATCACGGCTTTGACAAAGAAAAAAAAAACATTATAGTTAACATCCTGGCTGCAGCCAAAGACAAGAATAAAGTGTGCACTTTCTTCACAACTTGAAGATGACATTAGCTTGAGAGTGGAGGCAAAGGAGGGAGAGCTGGAGGGGAGCAGTTTGGCCATGTAGAAGAATTGGGCTAATAAAACAGACCACAAAACACAGAATAGGTATCCGTCATCATGAGAGAGGATGAGGAGTTGGAGAGCGAATTATCACTGCGACAGAATACTGCTCCAACAAGTGCTGCACGAGCAACAGGTACACCACAGGCTGAGTGTGTGTAAAAACCGTGTTCGTTCAGAGCTGACTTGGAACTCCAGTCAGCTCATTTTTTAATGGATCGATTTGTTGTGTTGTGACTCGTTCATTAATAAACTGTAAGGAATAAGAGGAATTGATCTGTTTATTAATTACCTGCCTGTTCTGCTGTGCAGGCACAGCACTCGCAACATGTGACGCAACACGTGTAGCTGCGTTTGGCTTCCACATTTGCAAGCACGCAGCTGCAGAGTCTGCAGAGGCAAAGCGCTGCGGCAGGCGTCGCCACAGCAACCAGGAGAGAATCGCAGAGAGAGAGAGAGAGAGAGAGAGAGAGAGAGAGAGAGAGAGAGGACACCTTCCCTCCTGTATGAGTATGAACGCCACAGATCAAACTACGACTCAGAGATAAAACAAGCCTCTCCGCCTCTCGTCATAGCGCTGTCACCCATGAAGATAAAGATGACGGCCGACACTCAGAGGTTTGCCAGTGTTTATAGGATTATGCTGCGCTTCACACCGGTTGTCGATTCAGCTCATTAAGATTCACTCACAATATTGTGCAACAAGAGGGGAACGCGGACAAATCGCAGCTGAACAAATATAGACGTCATGTTCACACCTCATGAAAAATGACATTTCTGGGTTGCATATTGGAAAAGCTTATCAAACAAGGGGGGGTGTTACTCTGCTGCTGCAAAACTGATTACTTCAGCAGTATGGTACATTTTAGGGCAGGCTCTCTTAGTAGGGGAGACCAGAGACGGTTGTGACACTTTTTGTCTCAGCACCTGTAACTCCCGGAATCACTGCGGTCGAGCTCTCAAATTTTGACACAAAGTGCTATTATTTGTTTACTTAAAATCTGTAACTACTCCAACTATATCACAGAAATCATTAACTGATGTCAGATATAAGGAGTTTCATTGCTACAACCTGCTCAACTACAAAGGTATGTTGTAGCAATAAAGACTGAAGAATGAAGAAAAGTTGCTGTTCCTGATTAACGTGACCTTCAACCTTTTGAATATAAAATGTCATCACTTCATCATTTCATCCTATTATACATTTGTGTAAAAAGTTGGAATTATCACATGAATTGTTAAGTATTGGCCAAAAGCGCGTTAATTAAGTTCGCAGCGACCTTGATCTTTCACAAAACTCTAATCAGTTCATCCTGAAGTCCAAGCAGACATGCATGCCACATTTGTTGTTTCGGAGATAGCACATTCACAAGATCGAGAACTATGGAAACACAATGCCTCCAGCCAAAGCTATAGAAGCTGATTGCACCTGAGAACTGATCAGGAACTGTATAAATAAGCTGCCAAAGACACTGAAATGCATTGCTAGCTAGCATCAACAGCATTACTAATGATTTTCCTTTGGTATGGATACCTAGTGGCATTTCTGTCTGTATGGACTGACACAAGATATATGTCATGCGATCAGAGATCTTAATTACAGGAACACTGTAAAATAAATTGGTAAAGATATGATGGTATTTTGCCCAGAATGGCTTAATAAATAAAACATACCAGTGACTCAGTCACTGGGTGGACAGAGATGATCCGCCAACTCTAGAATACAAAGCACAATAATGCGTGAGTGTTTTTTTAATTTTATTTTTGCTGTAATGTGCTATCATGAATACTGTCCAACACATGTTGAATTCATATAAAACAAATCTTCAACATCAAGAACTGTTAAAAGAAGTGGCCTTTAGCTTCAAAAAAGAAACCAGACTTGCCATACTTTTAAAAATAAAACAGTTCCATTGATAAATATAAAGATAGATAACCATGTTAAATGTGCTTGAGTTACAGTGTCCGTTCTTCCAGGATGAACATTAACAAAGAGTTGTGGTCCGGCCCAGATGACCAGGTCATCAGGGTTTAACAGCCCGTCCCGGCCAGCGGCCGATAGCCAGGCAGGGTCATTGATGAATGCTCCGATGGAGCCGGAGGATGTGCTTTAAAAGGTTGAGGTGCGCTGCAGTAAGTCTAAAAATAACCTGCTGCCTCCAATATCCCCCTAAGCCATCTGCCCCTTTTATAATTATCCCCATAACAACCACTCACTTGATATCTGTTGTCTTTTCCTTCAACAAACGTTTAAAGATTCCATCTGCTCCGACGAAAAGCAGCCAATAACATGTCTGAATATTCTGCTAAGATTAAACATTTCCACATTTATCACCTATGCATCTTATACTGTAGACTTCAACTTCTTCTGTACATTTGCAGTCTAATACATAGTGCATTGCTTAAGGTAATGTAAACTAACCATACATTTGCAGATTCTCCCAGTGTGGCATCTCTCTGAAAGGTCTGAGTAATCGCTGTCCATCTGTGCTTCTCTTTGAGATCTAACACTGACTGTGTCTAATTATTTCACTGTCAGCAGGACATATTTAAAAAGCATCACCCCAAACAAGTAGAACTGCTCAGGTGCTATAATTTCCATCAGCAGTGAGCAGCAGCCTGTGGCAGAAAGATTGGGGGTTACAGTATGTTGCAGCAACAGTTTGTGAGCTTCGTAGAGTAATATTGGCTCATCTCCTCACAGGACACCTAACTGAGCTGAGCTGCTCCCAGCCTGCACACACTCGTGGCTGCTCTATGAACATCATGACCACTGGAGTCACAGCATTACTCATCCCAAACATTCAACATCCCTTTCATTCCCCACTGGTGGCTACGTGACTTAATGTTTAGTCAAATAATAGTTCTCCTTTTCAACCTCCATTCGATCTCTCCATTTTCCTGTTTGAGAACATTCAAGAACAGAAGCGTACTCTGCCGGCTTGCTGTTCCAATGGTAGCGCCCAAGGTTATCATTGTTTGGCATCCTTATCCTTCACTACCAGCTGCACTCAACAAGGCTTTTAAAAGCAGCAGAATACTGCAAGGATTCAAGCAGTAAGATGCTTACAGACACTTATTGAGACATTCAGTGGTGCAACTTATTGTTACATAACATTACGACAAGTGGGAATAGGAGTGCACTCTGTGGTGCTCTAAAAGGGAATCACAATAGATATGAAGAGACTTTTGTATAAGTGAGAACAGTGGAATAATGAATGACTACAAATACAACCTGACATAGTGACCGAATCTTTATCAAGGATAGCTCTTACTGCCTGAATCTCACACAGTTTTAATGCTAAACCTGCTTTAATGATAACTGTCGCTGAGGGCCATAAATATTAAGAGGCGTCGCCGAGATGAATTATAAGCTGCCAACAGCAACAGATTTCTCCATGTTCGTACTAATGCCTCGTTTGCTTAATTTATTAGTCTCAAGGGGAAATCTTTCTCCAGGTTTGGTATAAAACATGAGAAAACAACAAAATACACAAATAGTAACAAATGTCATGAAGTAGTGATGTCTGTATGCCTTTAATGGTAATGGTAAATAGACTGCATTTATATAGTGCTTTTCAGCATTCACCCCTTCACACACTGGTGGCAGAGGTGACAATGCAAGGCACTACATGCTCATCAGTAGCAATAAGCACTCATTTACCACAACAATGGAGGAGCAACCAGGCGAAATCTGGGGTTCAATATCTTGCCCAAGGACACGGCATGCAGGCTGCAGGGGCCAGAGATCGAAACATAGACCTTCCGATTGGTGGACCGCCACTCTTCCTCCTGAGCCACAGCTGCTTCTTTTTGGGTCATCAAGCTCATTGGAGCCAAGGGAAAACACTGGAGCACCAATTCATTAGGATTCAATGTCTGGGGAACCACGAATGTCTGTACAAAATTTCATGGCAATCCATCTAATAGTTTAGATAATTCAGTTTAAACCAAAGTGGGCGATCGACCAACTAAATAACTGGGCAATATTCAGAGAGCAAAGGCATTTATAAAGATTCCAAACGATCCATTTAGACTGAAGGCAACAAAATGTAACTTCCAAGAGAAAGAAGTTGATTGTTGAGCCTCATCTCCAGATTGACAAATGGTTATGCTGTGGGTTGGCAGCTTGGGTCAATCACCAACCCAGGCTGCCACAATCTTTTATACCAAAAATTCAGAACTAGATCCAAAATGTATCCACCAGAATAAAGCTACAACGATTAATCCACTTCTTGAGAAGTTGTTAACCATTAATTGGCAACTATTTGGATAAATAATAATTGCATCTGTAATTTTTTAAGAAAAAAAGTCAAAACTCTCTATACTCTGGTTTCTTTACTTCTCAGTGACAGTAAAGGGTTGGGGAAAAATTGAGTCCTCAGTTCTCGCTTTAAATACAGTACCGTGTAAGAATGCAGAAAAGTCAATAATCGGACATTAAAAAGCCAATTACCAAAATTATGATTGCTTGTCACAATTCTGTGACACTGACTGTACGTTCCTTATGGCTTAACCAGTTGTATGGTAAAAACTTACGTGAACATGCACGTCATGTTTGCATTCTAAGGTAGGCTACCTTGTGAGCAAAGATAATGGTCATAAATCCATCTTGTTAATTTAACAGTGGACGATCACAAATATGCTAGGTTTTAAACATAGCAAGCAGTCGCACAGTGAGAAAAAAAATAATCAAGTATAGAAATCCCAAGAATATAATGCATCGAGATGCATTTAAACCATTTTATAATCTGAAACCAAAAAGTCATCTGAATATGAATCTTCATGAGGTGCCAAAAACCACAGCCAATCTAACCAAACCTTTTTGACCACTCCTATTAACAAGGTCTTTTTAATTGCCTCTGTATGTTTCTCGCTTTTTACAGTCTGTTACAGTTTGTAAATATAAATTGTATAAGCTGTTGCAGCTATAAGTACCAATAATCACTCCTTATTTAGATCATGTGTCTTGCACATTTGAATATTTATGCAAACAGGGAATGAATGATCTGTATTCTTTATATATGCAGCCACATAACTCAGTGCATCATGCAATTTGATGAGCAGCGGTGCGTAATAAAGTGGCTATTAAGTCTATATTTCCATTTCTGCCTCTAAATTGGAAGCATTTAATGTCTTGGGGACTACATCATATCCACATACAGACCAACTATTTTTTCTCCATTTGCCGCCACCAGAGTGAAGAAAGAGGAAAGGTTTGGAGAGAAGAGGAGGGCGATGTGGTTTGACAACACTTTGAAAAAAAAAGTAGCCACGTGGGACGTTTCTTCAAGTTTTTCAACTGAACTGTGAGTTTGGCTGATCAGGAACAATAACGCTGTAGGTCTAGTATCTATGCAACACAGCAGCTTCCCAAAATAGAACAAATCAATAGTGTGGTGGCAGGGTGCCATTACACTTTAATGGCCCTGTACTGAGATGGCTGTCTTGGCTTGGGGCTTCCTGCTGTGCAGTCGCATTATTATTTGACCTGACTCTTTTTTTTAAAAAGTTTACCTACTATTTTGAATACTCTATTCAAAGATGAGCAACACCTGTATTATGACCTCTGCGGTGAATATGGCATCATACAGGTGCAAAATACATTTGTAAGAGTGGATAGAGTCAGTGTTTTTTATTCAAGGACTGATTAAAAGGACTCAATAGTAGCTACAGTTGATGATATAACTGAATTGATCTTGAATGCTGGCGATTCTACACAGCACTTGTGTATATGAATTGCGGTTTGACTGAATAACTCATCTCGCTGATCTCACATCAGCCTTGACACTCTGTTACCCTTTGCTCCGTGCTGTGGCTGTTAGTCAACTCTCACTTTTTGTACAACTCTCATACAGTTCTTGACCTGTTGCCAGATCTAACTGTGGCTAAAGCAGAATGTTGAAATAGCCCATAGCTCTGTTTTTGTGTGACCTCCAGAGCACACACGAACACAAAGTAAAAACAGATATTTGACCTGAACACCCGCTGGAAGCCTCTCCAAAGACACAACAGCATCCTTAGATGGAGGCAACGAAAGAGAGCTACCAAAACCGTGACAAAAGCACCCGGGTTACAACATCAACACCCCTAGCACAGTGTTTTTACAGCTTTTCTGAACAACATTCATGCTTTGTCTTAAGTGCAATGTGCAATTTATAAAATATGTCACCATTGTGTTTGTATATTGCTGGTGAAAGCATTTAATAAAGTAAATTCCTAAAAAAAATGTGTCGTTTTGCAATTTGTAAATTGGATGAGAACAAGAGATCTTGGTAAGCTAACTTTTTACATTTTTCAAGCTGGACTTCAGCCCCAACTATCAAGTGACATTGCATGAGGCATTTAAGGCTTGTGACAACTTTTTTTAACACATGCATTAGTACTCCCCAACTGAAATTGCAGCAGTTCCTTGATAAGAATTAGGAACATTAATATTTATTTTTAAAAACATCAAAAATGTGTTTGATACCTTGAAAACGCAGTTCTGTTTTTGTCCACCGAGCTTCGGAAAATGTTTTTAATTGTGCTGGAAAGTGATGTTGCCTTTTCCTGCAAACTTTAGCTTTTGTACGATGTTCCAGCCTATGAGCAGCATCCTATCAACCCAGCAACCTGTAATCTTCTCTATAATTTCTGGTTAATTTGAGGTCCCCATTAACTCTGCAGGAATGGGTTCTTTAAAATGTTGTGTTTTAGTGCAGATGCTTGTATAACAGTTTGTGGAAAGTGTAATAGTTTTTGAGTGTTTTGCTGAAAATTATCTTCAATCTGTTATGACCAGGAATTTGTTTTTCTGCTTCATTTCACGCATTAGCCAGTAAATAGCATCAGTCAAATTCTTAATTTTTAACTAATTGCGCAGAGGTTTAAATGTCAGTAAGCACGAATTAAACCCACCGCAACCACCCACGACTTGATATTGTCAAGATACAGCATTACTCTACAACACATTCACAGAATTATGGCTAATATGCTGATGGAATAAATTCGATTAAACTTCCATAAAAGGCAGAAGTTGTGATTAGACATGACGACTCTAACTACCACTAGCTCTGGATGTAAAGGAAGCCACATTATTTTAAAATGATGCTTCCTGAGTTCTGACGAGAATAAATCAACATATCATATCAAAAAATAAAATAAAATAGATTTTAAAACACAACACTCATTTAGATGATATCCCAAATAGATGGGTAACAATATTATGTTAGGATTATCATTGTGTTGTGTGTACTCTTCTTGTGTTCTCAAGAAGATCCCTTTCTGTGGCTGTATGGGAGGTTCAACTGCATTGTAGCTTAATTCCTTTGAGCTCAGATCTGGACAACATAATTATGTGCAAAAGCAGAGTTTTGGAGTTTTTATAAATCATGCTATAGTACATGCTTTCAGTACAAAAGTCATTAACCTACAAAAGAGAATCAATGAAAGAGCAAAGTTCCATAACAAGACTTTAAGGGCTAAATATCTGTCAATCTGGTAGTTTTTTATTAATGGTGAAAAAGTTTACAAAACAAACCAGTGCAGACAGAACAACATAAGCAAACAAACAAAAAACCTATCTATCAGAAATCAAACTACATTAATCTACACTTTCAGCCATTGATGTTAGTTGGAAAGATTTACTTAGAGACAGTAGGATACACGTATCAGAACATGCCAGAAATCATGAAATCAGTGAAATGGGTGGTTCTGCTAGTTGAATTCAGTTGTTTTCACTGTAAAGATTACACATTTTGGCCTTTATGGCTTTGTTTAACAGGTCAGGCTAAGAACCTGACAGGAAATTGGGGTTAGAGAGGAGGCGTGTAGCGAGGGCCTGCAGGTTGGACTCAAACCTGGGCCACTGTGGTAAGGACAAGCCTTTGTACCAGCTCCATCTTGTGAGCTACCGGGGCCCCCAGCTGTGCTTTTTCTAGATGGTTTCCCTCACTGTACTTGAAAATATGCCAGTCTTGTGAGAATGTCCACATCTTTTACCTGAGTGACTATTCAGCAGAAAATAGCACTAAGTAAGCACAACCGCAATGCTAACATGCTCCCAATGACAATGACCGGGTGGTGTTGTTAAAAGGACAAGTAAAGGGATCAGCAAACTCATTGCTGTTCATTCTGAGCTGAACATGAATACATTTATCAATTTTGTGCTAATCCATGCAATATTTGGATAGTTTGCCAACAAAAAACAAAGCTGCCGATTCCACAGTTGCACTGCAGGAAAAGTCAGGGGATCACAAAGTCAGCACGATTCCCCCCTCCCCAGATCCTGAATGTGTCTATGACATTTTCTGATGATGAAATTACTGTTGAGATATTTCAGTTCGGACCAACCAACTGAGCGGTTGAGCTACGTTGCTCACCTTGTAGCCATGTTGCTAGCACGGCAAAAAGTGAAAGCAAAGCCCTGGCATCTCATATGGTAGAAAGGAAAGCCCCTCCTCTCTGCAGCTACACTAAGAAACTGAAGCCAGTAGGCTGTGCATATATTTACATAAAAACGTAGACTTGTGCAACTATAATTTTGTGGATTTATGGTTCCAAGAGTCCCATTGTTATGTGAGTTCTTATTCCCTCTCTGCATATCTCCCCAGTAAGCATTGTTACACATCAGCAGAATATGAGCCATGGGGTTTGACAATCCTTCTTATCTGCTTCCCTTCCCACACATTCACCTGTAACTAAACAGCATTAACACTTTAATGATGTAATTTTTCTATTTTCCAAATGTAATTTATCGCCACTTGGCCTTATTGAGGGAAAAAACAAACACCTTTTTGTTGCCTTCAGTTTGGGATTGATGTCAGAAAACTAATTAATTAAGACTAATCAACAAAGCAGCCCATACATGCACTCACCTGCTTGAAGGGGAAACAATTCCATATCTACAGCACATAAGAGAAGACAAGCCTAATAGTAGCTCTCTTTGGCTCAGTGGTAGCTTTCATGATAAATGGAAACAGCAGCGTCTCCCTGCTTATTTGACCTTTCCAACAATACATTTCCAAATTTATGCTGAATCTTTAAAAAGCCTATTACAACAAACACAAAGTTGCTGAGACAAAGTTACAACTAAAACACTGTTAGTCATACTTAATGCAATTTTATACTCCCATATCCCCATGGAAGCTTGAAGCACAGGCAGCCATGAGCTAATGGAGCGAGTCTGAAGCTACTGGTCTGTGTCTGCGCTGACTTGGACTGGAGATGAGTGTTCAACAGGCCTACCGACTGAGCATTTAAAGGCAAATCTCTGTTAATCACATATGGATGGAAAATAATTAGGGCTATCTTCCCCCGGCAGACGTCGATAGCCTGGGTGGTGAAGCAGGAAAAAACAGCTGCTGCAATAAATCAGATCTGATAATCCAGTATGCAGATTTGAACATGACCAGAACAGTTATTCTCACGGTCAGTGACGGACTGTAATTTCACTGCTTAAAGATATAATTTTTACTCGAAAATAATTATTCCACGCAGTAAAGCATATGTCCTCCCTCACTGATTACCTTATTTGGCCTAAGCAAAGACAAACAAACTCTATCCAAGGTGATTTCCAAAAATAGGGTCTCATTGTCCAAATTAAAATTGTTCACTCTGACTTCTAGAAAAACAAGCTGACTGTGTGAAGTACAAAGTTGTGCTTTTATTGACTCTGGCCACTGTCACAGTCCATAAACTCATTCATTCATGTATTGTCAATAGAGCGATTCTGAGAGCGTAATTTAGCGTAATGACTTGGATGATTGATTCGTTGGTTTGACGACACCGTTCGTTGATAGGAAAACATTAAAATATTCTGGTTTTCATTTTATTAACACAAATCTTTACAGGAATAGTTCAACATTTTAGGAAATACAATCATTTGCTCTCTTGCCGAGAGTTAGATAAGAAGATTAATGCTAATCTCATATACACTGACAAGCTACAACCTTAAAAACATTGACCATCTCGTTACAATCAAATGTTCTGCTTGAAAACCTTGGGTCCTGCCATTCATGTTGATGCTACCTTACAAGCACAACCCACCTAAAAACCACTGCTGACCAAGTATATGCCCTCATAGCAGCAGTACACTGCACACCGCAAAAACTGCTCAGGAATGGCCCGTGGAACATGACAAAGAGCCCAAGGTGTTGGGATGGCGATCTAGCATGCTTGGGACATCCCGAAACAAGTCCAATCCATGGAGGCACCCACCGTAAATCATATTTGGCTCTGATCCACTGAGGCATGGAAACAGGACCTCTGGGGTGTCCTGTGGTGTCGGCACTAGGCTGTGCAATAGATGCTCCATTGGTTTAGGGTCCAGGAAAACTGGATGCCACATCGATGCCTTGAGCTCTTTGTCATGTTTCTAGGCTACCCCAGACCAATTTTTCTCAGAGTGGCAGGGAATATTGTCCTGCTGGGAGGGCCACTGTCATTGGTTAGTGCAGTTGCTAAGAGAAAGAGCACTCAGGCTGCAACAGTATTTGGGTTGGTCCCACGGTTTCCCAGTTTAACGTTGGCTTTAACGTTTAGCCAGTACATAAAAACAATACATACTCAACTCAATCATATAGCCTGGGGCTAATGAGGACATAGCCTGGGGTAACCTATCCTTCATTATCTCCTCCAGCTCCACTGGGTGATGTATCTCCCCACAGGGGGCTTCAAGCACTTTGATTCTGTTCTTTCCGCTCATTTTGTAAAGCACTTCTTGAATATCAAACTCTGAACATAAAGTAATGCCGTTCCGAGTAATATCTGTGATTACAACCCTGTGCACATCACATCTAATTAAATTTGGATTCCTCCTTTTTTTTCTTGAATGGTAATTTCTTGAAGGTATCATTATAATTAATTGGGTGCTATCTTGCTCATTGGCTTAGAAATAGACTAGACATATTTCCAGGGTGTATGGGGGCTCATCTGGTTTGATAAATATTACAAAACCACAACTAGCCTGGCAAGCAGTCCCCAGGGTGCATGTAATTGGCTTGAAGCTGATAAAAATAAAGAACACATTTCACAGTATATAAAACTAAAAATTGATTTGATTATTTTGTAATTGATCATATATTCTAATTTGTCAAATAATGGGATAAACTGGGCTTACAAACCCAAACAAACATAATCTTTGTAGAATCACACAGTAAAGGGCAGTTAAGTGTGTTGACCATGCCAGAACAATATCTACAATGGAGTGCGGACCGCCTTCTGGAAACAAACAGATGCAAACAAACTCAAACGCTGCACATGAATGGTTCCCCCGAATGGTTTCAATGCAGTACAAAGGCTCTATCACCATCAAATATTTGCTTACTGGGATGGTATGGTACTGGATAGTGCAGGGAACACGCTGCACTGTCAAGCATCCACCTTCTCCTCCTCTGACATAATTTCCAAGAATGGAAAACCAAACAGGGCCACTATACAATAGCTTGCTGTGTCAATTCCTCGTTCTACACTGGCACAACATCAACAGGCAGCGGAGGTGCTTTTTTGAGGAGGACAGATTCTAAGTGGGGGAGTTGGAGGAGGCGCTGGCGACTGTTTTGACTCATCTCCAGAAAAATCATTAGTCATAAGTCATTAGCAAGCCTCCCCTGAGATATTCACTGTAGTGAGGACTAAACATGGCTGCTGTCATATGCCGCGCTGCACACTTTACTCCCATTTCCCCGCCTCATTACTATGCTCTGCCTCCCTGCCTTTTCTTCCTCTAATTATGCAAATGAATCCACTTTACCTTCGACATTAAAACTCTAATATGTGTAGATACCTTCAGGCGTTGTGGTGGAATTCCTGTCCAAGTCCTAATCCCAAAGTCAATTGAATACAAGTGAGAAAGGGTACTGCTCCTGTTGTTTTGCTGACATCCACATTGATCTCTGCTTAATGAGGCACAACCTACACCAACATGATTAGCTTTCATGAAACTGATCTTAGAAAAGACGAACTCCTTGCAACTGTATAAGACTCTCATTTCATATATTGATATTGTGAAATCTGAAATGACGGCTAAAACAAGTGGGAAAATTTTCCCCAGGTGGTAAAAGTACTGGTTCTTCAGTATTAGTTTTATAGTTCAAATTTTTTTTTGTTAAAACAAACTATAAGGGACAAGTTTAGTCTGACTATGAGCTGTCTTAAAGAAGTCAGGGGAAGCACCTCTGTTTCCCAAACCGCCTCCTCGTTGTGTTTCAAGCTTGCCATCATGTGGGAAGTTGAAAGCTATAAAATTGCTCCTGATGACGCACACAGAGCATTGACTAGAAGAGGATTTCCCAGGAAGGAACCAACGGGGTGCTGCAAAAGGGAATGTCGTTTTCTTATGTAAAAAAAAAGAGAAAAAAAAGAGGAGCACAACAAAGCCCTGCCTTCACACCCACACACAATCTGCTGCTGCACGATGTTCCTGTTGCTGCTTTTGTGTTTCTTGAGTAGATAATAGGACACACACAGACACTGTGGGTTACAGTACTTTTATGATGCAATTATGGCCAAGACAAAGTCACTTACAGTTAAAAGTCTATAACTACTGTTTGTACTTTGACAAACTGTCAAGGAATGAGAATGTACAGCACAGAAAGTTTATATAACAAGCTTTTGGTTGTGTTTGAAGAACAGAAGAGGGGAGGTGAATAGAGGAAGCAATAACTCTTAGGTTTTAGGGTTAGGGTACTTGATGCTTGTTTTGTAATTGACTAGCAGGTGCTATCTAAAATCATATAGGAAACTTCAAACATTGATAGAAAAATAGGTAAATTCCTATGTAAATCAGTGCATTATACAGCCTGACTGATAATGGGTATGTGAGACCATAGACCAAAAGTAGGATTTTTTACAGGCGAAAAATTTAATAAAAAAAGCTAAGGGAGCATTTTTTGGTTGGAAAGATTTTAAGAAAAACATTAACAAGTTTGACAAGTTTGATATCTTTAATTAAAAAAGAAATTGTCATAAGAAAGTGTTTCTCGTCGACTTTTTTAAAGATGTTGATTACACATTTCAATTTTAATTTCACCTCAAATCCATCAAAGGATAGATTCCTTTGGAATGAAGTCATTTGGATGCAAATACCGCTGCAAGTAATGCTATATGACCTGACCTTTTTCTGAATCAACACGTTTGTGTCTGAAGAGATAGGTCCTTATCGAACGATTCCATCAAACATTTAAAACCAAATTGAATATTTTGTAAAAATCACATTTGACAACATGAATGAATCACCAATTTTGGTGAAAAAAACCAAACAAACAAAAAAACGAGTGGCATGACACGTCCGACTTTCTGGGTGAAATTGTTAGTGTGAAGCAAGAACACGAAGGTAATGAGCTGTCACCACTGCACTGGGGGGCAAATCAGTTGAGACAGCAGAGCTGCCTGCAGGGTTATTATTTCCTTCACAGAATGAACGGCAATCGCTGTCTTAGAAAGTTACTTCAGTCACCTGCAGGGGTATCAAAGACTCAGCAAGGGCTGCTGTAAAAGCAGAGTCCTGTCATTTAAGACTTGCTCTACCATCCCCCTTACTCACATAAACTCAGATCCACAGAGATTCTTTATCTTACTTTGTAAACAAAACTCTCATTACCAGAGAATATACTACTAAAGGGGTGAGTGCTGTGTGTGTAAGAATGAATAATGAACTTGAGTAGGTTTGACAAGGCTGAACGTCCAAGGTTTGTAACTACAGCTGTGGGTCATTATTTGTGTGTGTGTGTGTGTGTGTATGTCGTCCCCTGTTAAACCCAAAGGTAAATCAGATGACCATGTTCAGCCAGAACTCTTGTCTCTGTTGTGATCTTTTAGTAACGCTTCATTGCGGCTCTTGTAATGACTGCACTGTTGTATTTTAACACATTTTAATTACCACCCTTCTCACCACGCTGGAGATGAATGCACTTAATTTTAGATGTGAGACTGCCAGCCAGCATACAGACATAATGATCAGCATAAGGTGTGGCTGAAGTAGTTTTTCATATATATACATATATATATGTATATATATATATATACATA